>CM068952.1:131375029-131394384 GCA_035128595.1 Eptatretus atami | reverse complement strand
ATATATATATATATATATATATATATATATATATATATATATATATATATATGTGTGTTATTACATCTGAGCATAAGGTTATGTTTTGCTGAAGCACTTTAATTAAAATAAGGTTGCCGCAAATGAATGAAGGATAACCGTAATCGAGTTTTCCTGCTGCCGATGTTCTTAATTGCATTAAATGTTTCCGTAAACTGTGTTTATCCAACAGGAAGTGCTGTCCAATTATTGCTAATTCGTATTAATTTGCTGTAATTCCCAAATTCGCTTTTGATGAACTCCACTCTGCGATGCTCACTGTGTCCACTTGTGTTTGGTGTTGATCGATTCATTATTTAGTTTCCTGTCAGACATAAAAATAAACTTCACGGTACTAATAATAACAGGGGCCCCAGGACTTATCCCGGGGAGAGGCCATCACAGACCCTGGGCTATTTTCCCCTCAAATTCATTTATTTATTTACTTACTTACAAGCACCTTAATTAACAAGATTTGTTCAAATAAGATACGAACCTTATTGTCACTGTAAAATAGTACTTTAAAAAAGAAAATTCAAGTATCACCACCAAGTTCAATGTGTGTCGAGAGTTATCATGTTAGAATACGGTTGATGATGCACTCGTCTCTTTCTAATGCTGTCTGTGTTGTGAATTCTTGCCTCTGACAGGTATGGAATCTTCGAGCGTTGTAGGGAGTTGGTTGAAGCAGGTTATGACGTCAGGCAGCCAGACAAAGAGAATGTGGCATTACTGCATTGGGCTGCCATCAACAACCGTGTTGATCTCGTCAGGTGAGAATCTTTCAACCAAATATCATCCTTAATATGAGTGTATAAAGCTTGAACCATTTCAGATTTGAATCTGATTTTATCCAGAGGGAATGGATTTGATAATATGGTAATGGTAATGCATATGAGACGGTCATTCCTTATTTTGTACGTAGCATGTGGCTGCTGTTTTGCATCATTGCTGGGAGTACGGCTACGCCACTGATGCGGTGTAGGTTAGAACAGGAATTTGGAATTTGTTAATGGTGTCGGCGCCAACTCGCTAACTCTTTGTGAAGGACACCGTGGGATTTTAATGTCCACTAACTAATGCCGGCGGACAGGATGCCAAGTTTAACGTCCATCCGACGGACTGCTTGCACATTGATGAATCAGCCTGCTTGGGAAACACCGGGATACCAGTTTATAGCTCAACTGAGATTCGAACCCAAACTAGACGGTTCAGAGGCGAGCATGCATGCCTCTAGGCCATCCTGCCAGTCCACGAGATGGTGGTGGAGGACACTACTCTTTATAGAGCATCCAATTGCTCATGACAAGTTGTGAACGTTTCCATGGGTAAGAACCAATCCTGGGCAGGTTGCCACTCCATTTCTTGGTGTGGAAATTTTCCTCAAAGGTGGGGTATGAAACGCACACCTTTGAGGAAATTCAACATAGCCTCACCCACTCCACCACCAAGCTGCTCCTGGGCATAAGTGACTCCATATTATGGTGCTTTATCTTACAAAGTCTTTTTATTAGAAAATGTTTCTCTGCCGAGAAAGCAGCAGTTTAGAAGACTGATGTGGTGCGATGCCAGTGGGCTGTTGCACTTTATATTTTGATCTGAAGCCACGGGCAGAAATATTAAACAAAACTAGAAGGGCACTCGGTAGAGCGAATACCTCTGCCACACAATGCCTGATCCACGAGAACGTATCGGGCCCAATACATTTTTGAAATATCACGCTATACATCGTTTTTGGTCCAATCAATGGTGAAGAATCACTTTTAAAATTAAATAATTCTCGTATTAAGATCCGGATTTGGATCCTCACCAAAATCAAATCAATTCGTCCTTGCGACACACCCAGCATGTCCACCAAGTTTCGTCCGAATCCGTCCACAACGTTTTGAGATAATGTGCTATATATCGTTTTTGGCCCAATCTTTCAATGATGAAGAATCACTTAAAAATTCTAGTCGTCGGATCCGGATCCGGATCTTCACCAAAATCTAATCAGTTTGTCCTTGTCACACACCAAACCTGTCCACAAAATTTCATCCGGATCCGTTGACAACTTATTGAGATATCCTGTACACAGACAGACGAACAAATAGCCAGAAAGGGGTGAAAACATAGACTCCTTCACCTTTGGCGGCAGAGGTAACAAGACATGCTGCTGAACTTTACTCCCACATGCCTGGTGTTGGCTTGATGGTTCGGGTGGTGGGCTGGGGATCCTTGGGTCCTGAATTCAAAACCTGCAAGCTGTTGAATTATACCACGTGGGGTTGACTCAGCCTGTCATTCTTCTGAGGTCGGCACAATGAGTACCAGCTTGCTGGGATGATTGAGCCATTCGAGTATCTTGTGCCAGGGTGGTGACCTGTCCAGTCTTGTGCCCAATAGCCCAGGAGACTGCTTCGGCAGTACTAACACTCTGCACAGAGTATGGTCGTGATGATGGATGGATTTGCTCCCACTCACCCAAATACAGATTACCTGTGAAGGTGTTTATGGTATCCTGCCAGGAGAATGATTACACATTTTATACTCTATTGGAAATCTGATTTGACACGAGAAGATTACGAATTGCTTGTATTCATTGGGAATCATGTTAGTGAAGATGAATAAAAAAAAGTGACTCCGATGTCGTTAAACATAATAATCTATGCTCAAGAATCACAGTTCACATTTTAAAGATATCAGGCCCAATACACAACAATGCTTGGGGGGGAGGGGTGAGGAAACCAAGAAATAAAGATGTCAAGCTAACAATTACACACACCACCATAATGAAGTGCTTTGAAGTCCTCCCCACCTTTGGATATGATATAACTCATAAACAGATCAGTTACATAATGAATATATAACTTCAAAATGATGTTGCAAACCAGTGTGAGTACTTGCTGTTGATGTAATCGAGAATTTTGAAGTATCTTTGTGGTGGCTGTATTGGTTTGTGGTTGGGGGGGGGGGTGGTTGCCATGCTTTTCGACTTGACTTGATCCCCTCAACTTGGTCCATTCTGTTCAATTCAGTTCAAGTTGACACCATTGTGCTCCTGTAAAATTTCAATTCCATATGTTCTTTGGTCTACCTCTGCCTCACCTTGCTCTTGGGCCTTCTCTCGGTTGCCAGTTTGTACATCTTGTTGTCCACCGGTTGTCCCTTCTTCTTGCTGCGTGTCCAACTAGTTCCACTAAAGTTCTCTGCTTTTGAATGGAATGTCAAGGAACCGGAATTGATTGTGATCAGAGATCAACATAGCAGGAAATTTTAAATAGACAGACTTGGTTTGGCAAAGTAATTTTCCTGGCTTACTGACCATCTACTTATTACATCCACAAATATGACAATTTTTAGCTCCCACATTCCCCCACGTCTGACATGACTTCCCTTTCTTCCCCTTACTCCTCTCTTCTTCGAATTTCTTTCCCTTTTATTTCCACTTGAAGATGATGTGAAAGGCTTATTAAATATACAGTATATATTTTTGCTTCTACATTTACACAAGAGTAGTCAGTCAAGGGAACCATCAGTATAGCTGAGAGTATTTATCTCGGAGGTAAGCAAGGGCTGCTTGAGTTGATCCAAGTCGGAGTTGAGGAAGTAAAGAACAGCTAGGAAAATTAAGGGGTGATAAACCTCCAGAGCTGGATAGTATGCACCAAGTGGCAGAGGAGATGAGTGTGGTGTTAGCGGATGTCTTTACCAGCTCGTTGGAGTCGGGACAGGTACCAGAGGACTGGAGAGTAGCAAATGTAATATGGTTATTGATGAAAGGATCCAGAGAAGAATTGAGGAACTATAGACCTGATAGCTTGATTTCAGTGGTGGGGAAGGTGTTGGAGATGTTGATTAAGGAACGGATAGGGAAACATTTGAATAATTTCAAACTAATAGAACGTAGTCAGCATAGATTTACCAAAATGAGATTATGTTTAACAATGTTATTGAAGTTATATGAAGTATTTTTTGATTGGGTGGATGAGGGAAGTGCAGTGGATGTTGACTTTCAGAAGACATTTGATGAGCTACCACATCGGACGTTGTTAACCAAGGAGAGGGTTTGTGGAGTGTTGGACAGATCGAGTGATGGGAAACGAGGAATGGCTGTAAGTGGGGAGGATATCTAGCTGCGAAGATGTAAGTAGTGGAGTACCTCACGTATCAGTATTGGGAGTGTTATTACTCATCATCTTCATGAATGATTTGAATAGTGGGATTAAGAGTCTGCTTTCTAAATTTGCAGATGATACAAAGCTTGGAGGTAATTGATAGATGCCAGAGAGGGTTGGTGTGGCGAGGGGGTGATGAGATTCAGGAAAGTCTATATTATTTCATTGATTAGACAGAGGATTGGCAGATGCAGTTTAACATGAAGAAATCTAAGGTGCTGGGAATGGGTAAGAATAATACAAATAGGGATTACAAATCCAGGGGGCAGTTTTGGAGCATGTCTCCTACAGGAGAAGGATCTGGGGGTGGGAATATATACGGGGGGGGGGGGGGGGGGGGGGGGGGATAGTGCCAGGCGGCTATAGGTAGGTAAAGCTAACAGGGATTTTGGTATGTCTGGTGTTGGCTTAATGGTTAGGGTGGTGGGCTTGGGATCCTCGGATCCTCGGATCCTGAGTTTAAATCGTGCTTAGCTGTTGAATTAATACCAGGTGGAGTTGACTCTGCCTGTCATCCTTCTGAGGTCGGCAAAATGAGGTGCCAGCATGTTGGTATCCTGCGTCGGAGTTGCGACCCGTCCAGGATTGTGCCCAATAGCCAAGGAGACTGCTTAGGCAGCACCAACGCTCTGCACAGAGTATGGTCCCAATGGATGGGTGGATGGATGGTTTTAAGGAGTATTCATAGAGAGTTAAATTAATTATGTTTCAAAATCAATCGTGTTAACACCTTGTAGGAATTCAGTGAGGTCTCATCAAGAATATTGTGTACAGTTTTAGTCACCGCATCTGAGGAAGGATTATAACTACTATAGAGGTGGTACACCGTCGAGCTACTGGATTGATTTTGGGCCGAGCTGGACCAGGCTATGAGGGGTGGTTAAAGGACAGATCTTTATACATCGGAAAGGAAGTGATTACAAGGATAGAAATGTTTAAGATAATGAAGGGCATAGACAATAGAGGAAACAAGTGCAGAATAATTTTTCATCAGAATGGCCATTGACAGGACAAGGAGGTCACAGTTTAAGAGTTGTGAAAGAGAAAAATTAGGATGGTATTAAGGCCAGGATATTTAATTCAGAGGGTGGTGAATACAGGGGATGATCTCCCCATAGCATTAAGGGCTAGTGGGCAGTTCGAACGGTCATATCTTATATAGACTTTCGTAGAGTAACAGAACAGACAAAGGGCGTTCGACCAGACCCAGATTGCCTGAACCAGATGTGTACGCTAGTCGAGCGCTATACTGTTTCTCGCGAGGCGTCCGAGTGTTCAATGTTGATCTTCGACTACCTGCCCAACTACCCTTTAGGGCAAAGGGAGCTATAAGACTTGGTCGTAAGTTATTCACCTGGTTAGATATAGATAACTTCCGTTCTGTTTGTTAATATTCGTGCGAGTGTATCTTGTTGTTTGTAGGCACGATAACCCATCGAGAACTAGGAAGGAAGCTAACCTTTAACTGTCCAATATCAACAATGATTCTATGAAGAGGCTGGTGAATCGGCTAGTCGGCTCTATGGACAATTAAGCCATTTTACTGGAATGAAAATCGGATAACAAATAGTAGATGTTCACTAGGCACTTTGTCACATTGTGAGTCGCTCATAGGTCTAATTCCTGTACACTTCACGCGACACACATGGATGTCCTTTTGCTTCGCTCGTTATTCAGTTCACGAGTTCGGGTTTAACTTCATTATTTAATTTTTGATACTTCGGTCTTTTGTCGATCACAGCTTAGGAACAAGCTTAAAACTCGGTTGTTCCGTAATTCTCTTGTAATAGTCATCGGATTAGTTTTGGAGCGTGGGACGAGCTTGTAATTTCTTGTAAATAACTATTTTCACTCGAACGCCGCTCACGGGTCGTCCATGATGCCCAGTCGCGCTCGAGCTAGAACGTCACGGGTCCGTCTTCCATGAGGTGCATTGTGCCCTTTCGAGCAGACGCGTCGCTTGAGTCGACCGTTAAGGTCTAAGTGCGTGCCGGAATAGGATATTTTCGCTATCGGTCGATTCCAGTTCCGACTTTTTTTGGGATGCGTGGTTGATTTACACGAATCATCGAGTCAATCACTTCTAGTTGGCAGTCGTTCCATTCCTCTTCAGCATGACCAAGGTATGATTAGACCAGGCTCAGAGGTTCTAAGTTCTAGAAGAACTTGGGCGTATCACGCAGTACCTAATGAACTGCTTTTGTGTTATATGTATGTGTATGCCTTCTTAGTTTCGTGTAGTAGTGCCCACGATAATCACTGGCGTAATATCAGAGAAAGAAGCGCTAACCAATTATCTATATATAGGCATCACGTGATCAAAGGAGGGTTAATTGGACATAGCTGCATGAAATAGATTTTGGTCAATATCGAGTCCAATCTAGTGACGAGAGTCATCAGTGAGGTCCAATACATATCCGTAAAAATTAAACATGAGAGAACCAATGTTGAGTATTTGCTCTAGCTTGCGTTACGCAGTCGTTTAACAATGTTCGCTTATTTAAATTTTGCTCTATCGGTTGTGTGGTTTGCAGATCGCTCTGGATGCTTAACATACTCGTGTGTGTCAGAAATTTCCTGGTAAAAAAATTGATGCTTTTGGAGATTCGGTTTTAAAAGATAGGAAATATAAAACACTATTTCACCTCGTATTGAGGGTATCAGGGTGCGGGCTACCATGAATGACTTCCATGGTGCGCTCGAAGCACCAAGGTCACGGGGTTCGCTGCACTCCCAGAGGCACGGTGCCGCCTCGAGCGCAGACGATCAATGGCGTCGTCCCATGACTGCATGTCGCGCGTCTCGGAGCACCACACGCTGCTCAGTTAGTAAGTTTCACGTGGGGAGAGGCTGGTTTCGAGCCTGTGCGCGGTGACGGTTATTGTTCAAAATAAAGTGGGAGTGGACATTTAGGAAAGTCATTATGATTAGAGTATCACCAATCCGTGTCTATCGTACGCACTGCGCTGATCAGTCTGAGAGTCCGTCGATTAGACTCGCTCAAGATTAGTTGGGTGGGCATGTGGCCAAGATACATGGAATTCGGTTTTGTGACTTTGATAAATAATATTAAATAATGCGTGGAGAAATTGCCGATATTTTGCTCTTCGCTGAGCGTTGCGAGTTCATTTTAACTTCGATTTTAATTTTGTCTTCGGTTTTTGCGATCGTTAGGAGCTTAAAACTCGGTTGTCGAAATTCTGGTAAAAATCGGATGTTTTATGAGATTTATGTCAGGTGTCGTATCTGAGGTAATTGCACTGAAGAATTAGCAATCGAGAGGGGATGTAAGACACTGCATTTACGCGCTCGTTGCGTTTGCGTCGCTACCTTCTCTCTCGAGACAGCTTTTATTAGACAAGGTCAGAGGTCAAGTTGACGATTTCGTAGTACAGTCTATGACTGCTTGTTACTTACGAAATTAAAGATTTCGTAAGTATATTGATGACTACCGTTTCTGTTTGTTTGTTTTTGTTTGTTGTTTGTTTGTTTGTTTGTTTGTTTGTAGGCACGATAACTCGAGAACGGAAGAAGCTACCAATGTCAAATTACACCACGTGATTCAGGAGGGTGATGGCTAGTGCTGATTAGAATTTGGTCAAAATCGGTCAAAGGTCAAGGTCACAGTGAGGTCAAACATAATTCCGTAATTAACGTGGAGAAATGGAGTATTTTTGCTTCGCTCGACGTTACGAGTTCGTTTAACTTCGATTTTAATTTTGTCTTCAGTTTTTGCGATCGCTTAGGACGCTTAAAACTCGGTTGTCGAAATTCTGGTAAAAATCGGATGTTTTGGAGACGTTTTAAGATTGAAAAAAAAATATTTCACTCGAAGCGTCAAGGGTCGTCCCATGATGCATTGCACTCGAGCAGACGTCACGGGTCGTCCCATGATGCAGTGCGCTCGAGCAGACGTCACGGGTCGTCCCATGATGCAGTGCGCTCGAGCAGACGCGTCGTTGATTCACGTTTAGGTAAAATTGCGTGGAGAAATGCCGATTTTTGCTTTGCTCGACGTTACGAGTTCATTTTTAACTTCGATTTTAATTTTGTCTTCGGTTTTTGCGATCGCTTAGGACGCTTAAAACTCGGTTGTCGAAATTCTGGTAAAAATCGGATGTTTTATGAGATTTATGTCGGGTGTCGTATCTGAGGTATTATGCACTGAAGATTATGCTCATGAGGGGATTGTAAGACACAGCATTACGCGCTCGTTTGCGTCGCTACCTTCTCTCGAGACAGCTTATTAAGACAAGGTCAGAGGTCAAGTTGACGATTTCGTAAGTACCAGTCTATGACTGCTTGTTTGTTTGTTTGTTTGTATGTTTGTTTGTTTTGTTGTTTGTAGGCACGATAACTCGAGAACGGAAGAAGCTACACAATGTCAAATTACATCACGTGATTCAGGAGGGTGATGGCTAGTGCTGATTAGATTTTGGTCAAAATCGGTCAAAGGTCAAGGTCACAGTGAGGTCAAATATCCGATTTTTGATGGTTTGGTACAGATAACTCGAGAACGGAAGAAGCTCCAATGTCAAATTACACCACGTGATTCAGGAGGGTGATGGCTAGTGCGGATTAGATTTTGGTCAAAATGGTCAACGGTCAAGGTCACGGTGAGGTCAAACATTCGATTTTTGATGGTTTGGTACAGAATCATCGTAGAAACTTCTGGTTTGCGTCGCTACCTCTCGAGAGACAGCTTTTATTAGACAAGGTCAGAGGTCAAGTTGACGATTTCGTAAGTACCAGTCTATGACTGCTTGTTACTTATGAAATCTAAGAAGATTTCGTAAGTATATTGATGCTTCCGTTTCTGTTGTTTGTTTGTTTGTTTGTATGTTTTTTGTTACTTACGAAATCTAAAGATTTCGTAGTATATTGATGACTACCGTTTCTGTTTGTTTGTTTGTTTGTTTGTATGTTTGTTACTACGAATCTAAAGATTTCGTAAGTATATTGATGCCTTCCGTTTCTGTTTGTTTGTTTGTTTGTATGTTTGTTTGTTGTTTGTAGGCACGATACTCGAGAACGGAAGAAGCTACCAATGTCAAATTACATCACGTGATTCAGGAGGGTGATGGCTAGCGCTGATTAGATTTTGGTCAAAATCGGTCAAAGGTCAAGGTCACAGTGAGGTCAAACATAATTCCGTAAATTAACATGGAGAAATGTGAGTATTTTTGCTTCGCTCGACGTTACGAGTTCGTTTTAACTTCGATTTTAATTTTGTCTTCGGTTTTTGCGATCGCTTCGGATGCTTAAAACTCGGTTGTCGAAATTCTGGTAAAAATCGGATGTTTTGGAGACGTTTTAAGATTGTATAAAAAAAATATTTCCACTCGAAGCGGCAAGGGTCGTCCATGATGCATTGCGCTCGAGCAGACGTCACGGGTCGTCCCATGATGCATTGCGCTCGAGCAGACGCGTCGTTGATTGACGTAAAGGTTTTGCATGGAGAAATGGAGATTTTTGCTTCGCTCGACGTTACGATGTCGTTTTAACTTCGATTTTAATTTTGTCTTCGGTTTTTGCGATCGCTTAGGACGCTTAAAACTCGGTTGTCGAAATTCTGGTAAAAATCGATGTTTTGGAGACGTTTTAAGATTGTATAAAAAATATTTCACTCGAAGCGTCAAGGGTCGTCCATGATGCATTGCGCTCGAGCAGACGTCACGGGTCGTCCCATGATGCAGTGCCGCTCGAGCAGACGTCACGGGTCGTCCATGATGCAGTGCGCTCGAGCAGACATGTCGTTGAGTGACATTAAGGTTTTGCATGGAGAAATGGAGATTTTTGCTTCGCTCGACGTTACGAGTTCGTTTTAACTTCGATTTTAATTTTGTCTTCGGTTTTTTGCGATCGCTTAGGACGCTTAAAACTCGGTTGTCGAAATTCTGGAACAGCGATGAATAACTGATATATAATAATAAATAATAAGTCTTTTATCAGATTCTTCTGAAAAGTAATACACTATTATCTGGCATATCCTGCTGGTACTGAATCACTTAAAAAAAAAAAAATGGAATTTTTATAAGAAATCTAGTTTTTGTCTGGACTCATTATCTGCAAACCACAGTGTAAAATCGTAGACCACAATGAATTCAGAATTCAAGCTCCCCTTGGGCTTCTGACTGATTCATGCTTTTATTAGACAAGGTCAGAGGTCAAGTTGATGATTTCGTAAGTACCAGTCTATGACTGCTTGTTTGTTTGTTTGTTTGTATGTTTGTTTGTTTGTTTGTAGGCACGATAACTCGAGAGAACGAAGAGCTACCAATGTCAAATTACATCACGTGATTCAGGAGGGTGATGGCTAGTGCTGATTAGATTTTGGTCAAAATCGGTCAAGGTCAAGGTCACAGTGAGGTCAAATATCCGATTTTTGATGGTTTGGTACAGATAACTCGAGAACGGAAGAAGCTACCAATGTCAAATTACACCACGTGATTCAGGAGGGTGATGGCTAGTGCGGATTAGATTTTGGTCAAAATCGGTCAACGGTCAAGGTCACGGTGAGGTCAAACATTCGATTTTTGATGGTTTGGTACAGAATCATCGTAGAAACTTCTGGTTTGCGTCGCTACCTTCTCTAGAGACAGCTTTTATTAGACAAGGTCAGAGGTCAAGTTGACGATTTCGTAAGTACCAGTCTATGACTGCTTGTTACTTATGAAATCTAAAGATTTCGTAAGTATATTGATGCCTTCCGTTTCTGTTTTTTGTTTGTTTGTTTGTATGTTTGTTTGTTTGTTTGTTTGTAGGCACGATAATCGAGAACGGAAGAAGCTACCAATGTCAAATTACATCACGTGATTCAGGAGGGTGATGGCTAGCGCTGATTAGATTTTGGTCAAAATCGGTCAAAGGTCAAGGTCACAGTGAGGTCAAACATAATTCCGTAAATTAACATGGAGAAATGTGAGTATTTTGCTTCGCTCGACGTTACGAGTTCGTTTTAACTTCGATTTTAATTTTGTCTTCGGTTTTTGCGATCGCTTCGGATGCTTAAAACTCGGTTGTCGAAATTCTGTAAAAATCGGATGTTTTGGAGACGTTTTAAGATTGAATAAAAAATATTTGACTCGAAGCGTCACGGGTCGTCCCATGATGCAGTGCGCTCGAGCAGACGTCACGGGTCGTCCCATGATGCAGTGCGCTCGAGCAGACGCGTCGTTGAGTCACGTTAAGGTTTTCCGTGTGCGCGGTGACGGTTTTTTCAATAAAGATGGTGTTTAAAAGTCATTTTTTATCCCAATAAAGGTTTCGTCGCATGCCTGACTCGCTAAGCCGTCGGATTATGTAAAGATTGTTGGTGGATGGCCGAATATTACGGTTTTGTGACTTTGATAAAATAATATTAAATAATTGCGTGGAGAAATGCCGATTTTTGCTTTGCTCGACGTTGCGAGTTCATTTTAACTTCGATTTTAATTTTGTCTTCGTTTTTTGCGATCGCTTAGGACGCTTAAAACTCGGTTGTCGAAATTCTGGTAAAAATCGGATGTTTTATGAGATTTATGTCGGGTGTCGTATCTGAGGTATTATGCACTGAAGATTATGCTAATGAGGGGGTTGTAAGACACAGCATTACGCGCTCGTTTGCGTCGCTACCTTCTCTCGAGACAGCTTTTATTAGACAAGGTCAGAGGTCAAGTTGACGATTTCGTAAGTACCAGTCTCTGACTGCTTGTTTGTTTGTTTGTAGGCACGATAACTCGAGAACGGTAGAAGCTACCAATGTCAAATTACACCACATGATTCAGGAGGGTGATGGCTAGTGCTGATTAGATTTTGGTCAAAATCGGTCAAAGGTCAAGGTCCAGTGAGGTCAAATATTCGATTTTTGATGTTTGGTACAGATAACTCGAGAACGGAAGAAGCTACCAATGTCAATTACACCACGTGATTCAGGAGGGTGATGGCTAGTGCTGATTAGATTTTGGTCAAAATCGGTCAAAGGTCAAGGTCACAGTGAGGTCAAACATCAAAAAATGATAACTCGAGAACGGAAGAAGCTACCAATGTCAAATTACACCACGTGATTCAGGAGGGTGTGGTTAGCGCTGATTAGATTTTGGTCAAAATCGGTCAAAGGTCAAGGTCACAGTGAGGTCAAATCCAAAACATTCGATTTTTGATGGTTTGGTACAGAATCATCGTAGAAACTTCTGGTTTGCGTCGCTACCTTCTCGAGAGACAGCTTTTATTAGACAAGGTCAGAGGTCAAGTTGACGATTTCGTAAGTACCAGTCTATGACTGCTTGTTTGTTTGTTACTTACGAAATCTAAAGATTTCGTAAGTTAATTGATGACTTCCATTTCTGTTTGTTTGTTTGTTACTTACGAAATCTAAAGATTTCGTAAGTATATTGATGACTTCCATTTCTGTTTGTTTGTTTGTTACTTACGAAATCTAAAGATTCGTAAGTATATTGATGACTTCCGTTTCTGTTTGTTTGTTTGTTGTTTTGTTTGTAGGCACGATAACTCGAGAAGGAAGAAGCGACCAATGTCAAATTACACCAAGTGATTCAGGAGGGTGATGGCAAGTGCTAGTTAGATTTTGGTCGAAATCGGTCAAAGGTCAAGGTCACAGTGAGGTCAAATATTCGATTTTTGATGGTTTGGTACAGATAACTCGAGAACGGAAGAAGCTACCAATGTCAAATTACACAAGTGATTCAGGAGGGTGATGGCTAGTGCTGATTAGATTTTGGTCAAAATGGGTCAAAGGTCAAGGTCACAGTGAGGTCAAACATCCAAAAAATGATAACTCGAGAACGGAAGAAGCTACCAATGTCAAATTACACCATGTGATTCAGGAGGGTGGTGGCTAGCGCTGATGAGATTTTGGTCAAAATCGGTCAAAGGTCAAGGTCACAGTGAGGTAAAAACATCCAAAAACATCGATTTTTGATGGTTTGGTACAGAATCATCGTAGAAACTTCTGGTTTGCGTCGCTACCTTCTCTAGAGACAGCTTTTATTAGACAAGGTCAGAGGTCAAGTTGACGATTTCGTAAGTACAGTCTATGACTGCTTGTTTGTTTGTTTGTTTGTAGGCACGATAACTCGAGAACGGAAGAAGGTACCAATGCAAATTACATCACGTGATTCAGGAGGGTGATGGCTAGTGCTGATTAGATTTTGGTCAAAATCGGTCAAAGGTCAAGGTCAGGTGAGGTCAACATTCGATTTTGATGGTTTGGTACAGATAACTCGAGAACGGAAGAAGCTACCAATGTCAAATTACACCACGTGATTCAGGAGGGTGATGGCTAGTGCTGATTAGATTTGGTCAAATCAGTCAACGGTCAAGGTCACGGTGAGGTCAAACATTCGATTTTTGATGGTTTGGTACAGAATCATCGTAGAAACTTCTGGTTTGCGTCGCTACCTTCTCTAGAGACAGCTTTTATTAGACAAGGTCAGAGGTCAAGTTGACGATTTCGTAAGCACAGTCTATGACTGCTTGTTTGTTTGTTTGTTTGTAGGCACGATAACTCGAGAACGGAAGAAGCTACCAATGTCAAATTACATCACGTGATTCAGGAGGGTGATGGCTAGTGCTGATTAGATTTTGGTCAAAATCGGTCAAAGGTCAAGGTCACAGTGAGGTCAAATATTCGATTTTTGATGGTTTGGTACAGATAACTCGAGAACGAAGAAGCTACCAATGTCAAATTACACCACGTGATTCAGGAGGGTGATGGCTATTGCTGATTAGATTTTGGTCAAAATCGGTCAACGGTCAAGGTCACGGTGAGGTCAAACATTCGTTTTTGATGGTTTGGTACAGAATCATCGTAGAAACTTCTGGTTTGCATCGCTACCTTCTCTAGAGCAAGCTTTTATTAGACAAGGTCAGAGGTCAAGTTGACGATTTCGTAAGTACCAGTCTATGACTGCTTGTTTGTTTGTTTGTTTGTATGTTTGTTTGTTTGTTTGTAGGCACGATAACTCGAGAACGGAGAAAGCTACCGATGTCAAATTACACCACCTGATTCAGGAGGGTGATGGCTAGTGCTGATTAGAATTTGGTCAAAATCGGTCACGGTCAAGGTCACGGTAGGTCAAACATTCGATTTTTGATGGTTTGGTACAGAATCATCGTAGAAACTTCTGGTTTGCGTCGCTGCCTTCTCTAGAGGCAGCTTTTATTAGACAAGGTCAGAGGTCAAGTTGACGATTTCGTAAGTACCAGTCTATGACTGCTTGTTTGTTTGTTTGTTTGTTTGTGAACAGTATTACGGAAAAAACTCCTCGACGGATTTCGACGAAACTTGGTGGGGGGGTTAGGTATGGTCCAAGGATCATGCCATTAGATTTTGGATTGGTCCAAAATCCAATATGGCCGCTATGGCGGCCAATTTGAAAAAATATTTGAATTTTTTTTTTTGCATTTCTACATGTTTTAAGTGATTTCCAACCCCCCCCCCCCAAAAAAAAATTTGTTAGAGAAAAAAAATTTTGCAAATTTTTTCAACAAAATTCGATTTTTTTTTTTGCATCTCTACATGTTATAAGTGATTTCCAACAAAAAAACATGCCAAAATTATAATTGCGGCTGATTTTGGAACTTCAGGTGGATATACCCACGTAAAATCAATTTCTGTCTCAAGGAATCTAGTTATGACGAATGAATTGAGTATGTAAAAGTTAAAAGTAAAGGGAAAGTTGCAAACTATAACTCTGTGAGCACTGTTGACGTCAAATTGAATGAATAGGATATCAGGTTCACTTGAGTGACCTAGCAGTATTGGCGGCGGAGGTTTTGCACTCTACCGAGTGCTCCCCCTCTAGTTGTATATTGTTTGGTTTAACATTGAGCTGGAGAGGTATCTGGAAATAGTGGGGCTGGGAGAGTTGTGAGATGTTGGTATTATTGCAATGGCTTGATGGGCCTCATGGCCTCCTACTGTATTGAAGTTCCTTATATTTCACTTCTGAACTCCCCTACTTCCTCCTCTTTTTTTTTTCTTCATGCAGTACGGCCCTCTCTCCTGGCATACGTAAAAATAAATGGTTCGTAATTGTTGTTTAGCTAATCTAGATTTGGCTGTTGTTTCCTGAATGTTTATCCATT
This sequence comes from Eptatretus atami, assembly GCA_035128595.1. NCBI lineage: Eukaryota > Metazoa > Chordata > Myxini > Myxiniformes > Myxinidae > Eptatretus > Eptatretus atami. Next base: position 131,379,121 of record CM068952.1, on the reverse strand, counting down.
TAAAGACCAAAGTTTTGTCACGTGCTTCCACAGTAAAATTGATCCGAGACGGTGAATTGTAATTTTTTTTATTATGTAGACGCAGCGTTGCTGTCCAACATTGTCATGGAAACTGGTAGAGTGGATGCAAATTTTAATCTTCTTACCTTTTGCAGGTACTATATATCGAAAGGAGCCATTGTGGACCAATTAGGTGGAGATTTGAACTCGACACCTCTTCATTGGGCTACAAGGTATGGATTTGTGGAATGCACACCTGAGCGTAATGCAACAATGGTTTGCTTCTTTTTTTTTCTTTTTTCTTTCCGACAACATCTGGAGGAGCTTGCGAATAACAGGAAATGAAAGAGACGGGCATTGGCTCAAGGTAGTCATATTACAGCATCACATGTTAACTTGGCTTTATGAGGGTTTAACAAAATGTACTTGTATCGACATCAGTTCTTATAATGGTGGTAATGATATCTGCTGGTAAGGCGGTGCTCTCGATTCGAGTAAATTGCTCTTGTTTGCCGGTTGATTTTCAATGATAACTTCAAAATACATCACGAGCATTTATGTGAATTTACCTTTCTTCCTTTCAATCATGTAAATCGATGTGTTTATACCATGATGGAGTAATGCTTGTCTGCATAGCATGAAGCCAATATTAGCCTCACCCGTTTCGGAAGGGATGAAAAGACTGTTATAATCGGTCCGTCGGTGAGTGTGTTTTCACGAGTCTGCACGCAGATATATTTTAATAAAGATCGCTCTCAGATCTACTGTAATCTATATACCCTCTTTTAACTCTATTGTTAAATACTCAGTTTTGTTTTTATTACTTGCGGTTTACTGGCTCATGACTATTATCATCTTGGGGATGATTAAACGTTTCCAAGTTGGAGAATGATGAGAGTTGGTTTTTATCCGTCACCTGTGGTTGTTGCATTTATTTATTTATTTATTTATTTTGCTTGAGGAAATTTTAGACCCCTCACCCCCCCCCCCCCCAAGCAATATTTGCGTTCTTGTTTCGCACCATCTCACTAAGTGAGTTACTTGGTGGCCCATGCCATATCGAGGTTTTCACTTGCTATAAGAGCAATGTTATTATATTTTTGCCTCTTCTAATTGCATTTTATTAGCCACCCCCTTCCCCCATGCAGCGGAGACTGGGTTGTATCTGAGTATGTGTCTTTGTCCTGGTTTTTTTTCACCATTTGAGCTGTTATCAAATTTTCAACAAACCTTTATTATGAGAATATGGGATGGAAGATGTTAAAATTGGGTCAAAATGTGAAAAAGAAAAGTCGTAGTAACTCTAAATATCCCTTATTACCCCTGCAGCAAAGTTATGTGACGATTGACAAACGAAGTCATCAAAGGCATTATGTTTTCTGGTTGTCTCCATCCGTTCTTAAGAAAAAAACAACAATTATTTCTCTTGAACAGCTTCGTCAATCGATGTGAAACTTCACATTTATGATTTAGTAGTGATGGGGAATATATGTTTTAAATTTCAACCTGATTGGACGCATGGTCTGGCAGCCAGAATTATTTAATATTTTGAATCTGCGTTCAGGGATTTATATCAAACTTGGTAAAAGTATGTATAATGTTGTAATAATGTGGGCAGAGGCATATCTGGTGACGTGACCTCTGAGAGTGCCCTTCTGGTTTTACATTGTTACGTTGTTTTGCATACTCGCTGAGCTGGGATTATCTGCTCAGACATCATTGCAGGCAATTTTTGTCTAAACCTGAGCTTTGCAGATTCACATTTGTGTGCTAGTCGATAACTACATGGTTCATTTGTTCGTGTTGTATGCACATTGGTTCTGGAGTCAATGAAGTATGTGATCCGCAGGTAGCATCATCTCTGGGGTGGAAGTGTGGTGGTGGATGCAACTACACTGATAATGCCATGCCCCCTTATAGGTTGGGGCAGGAATTTTGGGAGTTTGTTCAGGGTGCCGACCATAACTCGCGAGCTCTTTATCGAATGACAATGTATACATGATCTTTATAATGTAATGGACTCATGCTTGCAAACGACTCGCTAGTTTTATCATCCATCCGAGGGGCGGTACACTAATTTGTCTGTGAAACACTAATTCAAAAGTTTATAGCCACCCTGGGGCTCAAACGGTAAGGATTGTGCAGAGGTAGCGCACTTTCACAGCATGATGTGGTACTATCTGTCATTAACCCATCCGTCCATCCATTGGGACCATACTCTGTGCAGAGTGTTGGTGCTGCCTTAGCAGACTCCTTGGCTATTGGGCACAATCCTGGACGGGTCGCCACTCCGACACAGGATACCAGCAAGCTGGCACTCATTTTGCCGACCTCAGAAGGATGACAGGCAGAATCAACCCCACCTGGTATTAATTCAACAGCTTAGCAGGATTTCAACTCAGGATCCTTGGATCCCAAGCCCACCACCCTAACCATTAAGCCAACACCAGGCATATTCACCCATGAAATTTGTTTATATAACATTTAACTTGTTTCATCACTCCATCTCTGAATGTTATTTTCAGTTTCCCTTTTGCATGACTTGGCAGCCTTTATTTTAAGTGAATGCGTCTGAATCTATCAGGGGATGGTAAAATAATTACTCTCAAAAATAAACATTCAAACAATTTTATAAATAACAAACCATTTCTGAACACTTGAGAGCATTTTTTGAGTGTTTGGTAAATTGCAGTTATTTTTCCCACACTTAAAGAAAAAAAAATATTGGGGGATATTGTGATCTGTCTGTCTGTCTGTCTATCTCTTCCTAAACGGTGTGCAGAAATTCACCAAACTTCAAAGTTATGATCACCACAAGGCAAGAAGGTGCAAGAGCAGTATCATTTTGACCCCGTCTCCTAAGGGGCAGGGTCACATGGTCAAATACCAAAAAATGCAATTACGGGCACTTATTTTTTTTTTAATGAAACTTTGAATATGCAATCAACATTGGGGGACACCTGAAATCTGTAATGATTTTTTGGATTTGGCCAAAATCTGTGTAGTCTGGTTCATGCCCCAGGGGGTGGGGACTTTGGTATGGGTCAAAACTGAAGACTTTTTTTTTAAACTCAAAATTTGACATTGGGTCATTCCTGGTGGAACTTTTTGCCATGTTTCAACTGGCGTGGCGTGCCATCGACTTCCCTCGAGTTTTTCTTTCAAAGCGCATTATTGCACTTTCAGTTATCTTTGCTTTGTGAAAGTTATTTCATTCACTTACTACCCCCTCATGTATCATGAACCTTAATACATCCCTGATTAGTGGGGCAACTTAGCTAAATATAGCATAACAATTGTGCATTTTTTGAGGAAAGCACCAAATTTGGCACACGAGTAGCCTATCATATTATGAACAGATTTGGATATTGGGCCATCTCAAATTCAGCCGCTGATGGCTGTGGCAGCCATTTTCCACTGCCATCAAAAATTTTGAGTGGCCCAATATCCAAATCTGTTCATAATATGAAAAAAAAATAAGGGCCCCCCCCCCCTAGCTCGTGTGCCAAATTTGGTGCTTTCCTCACAAAATGCACAATTGTTATGCTAAGTTGCCCCACTAGATTTGCTGAAGATGAAAATTTTCTCTCCAGTTAACAGTTCAAAAAACAAAAAAAAAGTACTGTCATATCATTTTAAAATGTATTTTCAACTTTTTCTATCACTTTTTATTTTGCCATTGCCTGTTCATTCCGAAAGGGACACAAAAGTTAATTGAGACAATGTAAAATGAACCACCCTGTAAAAATATTTTGCCTGCTGGAAGCATGAGCTGAACCACTTGGGTGAACTACACAAGATTAATGAGATGGAAAAAGAAATGCAAGTCTCTATTTAGTGCAGAGGTAGCTCACTTACCTTTTGAGGCTTTATAGTATGGGTTCCATTCCTCACCTGACCATGAAGTGTTGGATTGGTGCTTCGTAGGCAACGCGTTTCATCGTTCATTTCACTGTCCCTCGGACGGGCATTAAACCGGGTGTCCTGGGTGCGAGCATTAGTTGGTGGGCGATGGAGATCCCACGGTGTCTTTCAACAAAGCGTAAATGAGTTATCGCTCGCATCCTGAGCAAATTGGAAAAAACAACTCAT
>CM068952.1:131353348-131365042 GCA_035128595.1 Eptatretus atami | reverse complement strand
CCTTTCACTGTACGGTTGGTCAATCACTTTCAATAAACTGTAATCACATTCCTTCAATAAACAATGGAAACGTTACCTGGTGTCTTTTTTAATTTTTTTATTTGTAAGCATTTTGTTATGAAACTGTAATCATTTGCATTTGCAGTTCTGTTCTGTTCTTGCATATGGCAGCTTTCTGCCGGGGTAGCTATCATTTCTTGGAAGCGCAGCTGTGCTGCTGATGCTGTGCCCCTCTACCAGTACACTGGTACTCATTTTGCTGACCTTGGAAGGATGACAGGCTGAGTCAACCCCACCTTGTGTTAATTCAGCAGCCAACGGGGCTCAAACTCAGGACCCTAAGATCTGAAGCCAGCTACCCTCACCAATAAGCCCACACCAGGCTTTGCCTTCACAGTTAAAAAGATTTTAAAGTTTTAAAAGTTTCCCCTATGAATCAGGAACCGCTGGGAACCTATCCCCCTTTTTCCATTGAAACAATGTGCGACATTCACGGTATTCTTTGCGGTCATGAACCTCCTGGAACCTATCCCCATTTTTTCCATTGAAACAATTCCCCGCTATTCGCAGATTCGACATTCGCGGCATTCTCAAGGAACATATTCTCCTGTGAATGGTGGGGTCCAACAGTACTTTAATTTTCAAATGAATATGAAAGGTGTCAGTGGGAGGGAATATATTGTTACGGGCCGGGGGGTCGGCCGCCAACCGACCGCTCTGAACGGAGCCGCAAGTCGAGTCGGCCGACCGTCGCCCGGAATATAGATCGCCGCCCGCATAACTCTGAGCGACGGGTCCTTGTACAAGAACCGAAATACGCCAATCGGCAGATCACGTGGGGTAGGGTCGATTGCCAATCTTCAATTTACCTAAATACCCACGTGATCCAACTACCGGGGTATTCCACCCTCGACGGAACTCGTACGGAACAAACCGCCGAGGCGAGCTTGTCCGTGCGCGATTCCGAGCGGCGTAATCGATGAGAACCGTCGGTCCAAAGTCCCCCTATTACGGCAAACCAACGGCTTTCTAACTCCCAACACACAAAATGTTCAGTCAATGAGGAAATGGACGCAACGAGCAGGTTTACATTCACACAAGGACATTTATTATAATGAAACACGTATGCAATTAAATAAGGCAAAAACAGTATGCAATTATACCAGCAACAAAAGAACTACAACCGTCTACTTATTATGTACAGTCATTTACACTTAACAGCAGTTCCTACTTATTAGACGAGCCCACGGACACACGTACGCACACACACACACACACACACACACACACACACACACACACACACACACACACACACACAACACAACACACAAGAAATGGTGGCAAAGGCCTTTAATCACGAGCTCCAGCTCGGAGGACAGGTGAGCTGAAACTCAGAGCTTGACTCGAACCTTTCCACCTCGTGTGGTCTTCAACTTGTCCGGACCCGGCTCCAGTGAGAACGAGCTGGATCCAATCGCGAGCCGCGATCCTTCCCGAGCTCCCGCGAATCCCCCCGCGCTTCTCAACACGTGCCGGTGAGACGAGGCGCCGATCCTTCCTGTCGATCGTCGCTTCCCCGAGGATCCAACTCCAAGAAGAGGCCGATGCGTCGCACCAAGCCGGGAAACAAAATGGAGAACGAAAAGCTCCACGAACCAAGAGGAAGAGGAAGAAGAGGAAGAAGCCTCCACTCGCAGCTCGAGCCGAACAACTGGCTCAAGTTCCTTCCAAAACAAAGCAGCAGCCGAAGCTCACTGAGCCAGCCGAAGCAAAAAGCTTCCGAAGGCCTCAAGCCAAGCACGCCAAGCAGGACCCGATGGCCTGCTGAACGACTGCTCTCTCCGAAGCAAAAAAGCTTACTCCTCCTGGGATCAGCACACGAACTCTTGAACTCGGGACTCAGAACGGGACTCTTCACGAACTCTGCCACGGGACTCCCACAACTCAGCCCACTAACTCAGCCCTACCACGGGACTCCCACAACTCAGCCCACGAACTCAGCCCTACCACGGGACTCCCACACGAACAAAGAAAGGATGTCCTTTTATGCCTTTGCACCCCCTCCCCGCACCCGGCGTGACTCATGCCCTCGTGATCCACCCCCCGCTCAACCACGGGTGGGAGGGAGTTGTTGACGTCACCGCAGGGTTCTTCTTCCTCTTCGCAGAAGAGGAGGAGGGACGTCTCCATTGTTCGCTCCCTAACTATTAAATCGATCCGAGCACATCTAATCGATTTCTCAACATTTAAACAATGGAAGGTGAGCTATCTAGGGAACATGCACTTATCGACATAGCTGACTAAGGGAACCTGTATGTTGTGTGCAATTGAATTCCAAATTCGTAACAATATTTACAGTATGGTTCATGAAAAGTTGTGGAAAATTTTTTTGATTGATATTTATTTTTTCCAAAATGTATGCAGGCAGTTTTGAAAAGGCATGGCAGATCAATTTGTCAATTCTAAATGTGAACTTTCCAATGAATGTTGAACTTTAGAGATACATTAAAAACGAGTGCATCATGTGAAACATGACTGTTCTCTGCCCGCCAATTAACATGTTGTGAGATCACGATTATGTTGATAAATTTCTAAATTTTAAGTACTATTTGTTGCACCACTGGATTCGAGACAATGTGCATGTGATAAATTTTTACTTTTTATTCGATGCCTGATAATTGTGTTTTGAACACCTTGTGCTGCCCATCTCTCCAGTCTGTGCGACAGAAAGTGATGTTGGGCACACCGTTCCTTGTCGTGTGGCTCATTGGATTAATTGCAGATCTGAACATTGAATCATGGATCATTAAAGGGGCTCTGTATGTGGGCGTATGGGTACTGGTCCAGTTCCTTTCCAAGTAAGTGTAGTGCATGTAAGTGTATTTGTGCATATGTATTTTATGTGTAAGCCACCATGCTCTTCCAGCCAAAGAAAGCTACAGAAAGCAACCAAGAAAAGCTACACAGGGTGAGTAAGCCTTTTGCTGTTTCAAATCCTGCCCGGGTTCCTCGACAGCTGCAGACATTCACAAGTAGTACACACATGAGAATTCCAACGTTACACGTCTCCCTCAGCTGCCGGACCGGTTTCATCACTTGTTGACAAATCATCAGCGACAGCACAGACAGAAATGTACACCACCGAGGCTCACAAGCATGTACCACGTGCAATGCCAATAGCAGAAGGTGAGGGGGCATGTAGCATTGGGATTCTCATGTATTTACTGCTTGTGCATGTCTGCAGCTGTAGAGGAATCTGAGTAGAGTTTGAAACAGCAAAAGCCTTACCTTTTGTAGCTTGTCTTGCTTGCTTTATGCATCTTTCTTGGGCCGGAAGAGCATGGGGGTTAATTTTTTTTGAAATCACAACTATCTGGGTCAATTGATTAGGTGAGACCTGATTGGTTATTCCCTCCAATTAGGGGTGAGAAACATGATTTGGTCTCGTCATCAATACATATATATTTGGACTCATTGTATTGATGGGTAAAAGCCGAGAATTTGTTGAGGGGTGAAATTGGTGACTGCTAGTGAAGTTGGAAGAGAAACTTACAATTTATTTATTTTTACAAGGGAATATGTGGCTTGTTTTCACCAACAAGTATGAGTGACAAACGTAAAGAATAAAAATAACCATGGTGTGTTCCCATGTGCTGCAGGGTGTTCTTTGACCACTCGATGCACAGTGCTCTACCACTGGGCATCTATCTGGGAACCAAGTTCTGGATGTATATTACGTGGTTTGTTTGGTTGTGGCCAGATATCCTTTTTTGAGTCTCAGTAACATTTGATTTCTTTGTGTAATGTTTAGAGTGTATTGCTACTTACAGTAATGCAAGTCATCGAGTGTTCCATCATGGTCAGGTGCCACCCAATAATGTAAGCAAGTGCAGCAGTTATTACTGGATACCGTTGAACACATTCACCAGCTTAATTAAATCATTTAAATGTTTTCCATAATGTGGACTGTCTTTCCTTGAGCAGAAAGTGATTGCAGTCATTTTTACCATAAATTGTATGATTACTCCCACAAAACGTATCACCAGGGGATGTCTCTTGCATGCCATCTGGTGATGAACAGTTGTAGTGTAGAGATCATATTCATAAAGGAACCATCCAAGGATATCCAAATCGATCCTAATCTGATATCAAGGCTCATCAGCTTAGCACTGGCACTATCCTAACCAGATTTAAAAAGCTTTCACTTATACGAGGGTAGTTCCTGTTTCATGTGGCCTTTTATTGTAAACGGTGTAAAATACGTGGTTCATTGTAGAAATTTTGTACAATGACATGTTCTACGTTGAGAAAGATATGCAGGAAGTGACATCAAGACTTGTGAGATCATTTAGGGTCAAATCAAGATCGCTAAGTAGTGCCATAGACATGTTTGCATGCGATGGATCAGAAGTGAATCCCTAAGTTCCTTGTGAAGGAGAGCATCAAATGAGCTGAAATTTAGAGGAGACTGTCTGCATAATTTGTTAATGCATGTTTCTCATGTAGTTATGTGTTTAAATGGTGCAGTGAGTCAAATAATGGCCGTGAATTGATGAGCAATATTGAGCATTATTCAAGGCGACCAACTTCCGTTATTCAAGCAAACATGAAAAAACGTGTTGAACAGCTAATCTTTAAGAGTCGCCCGAATGCTCGTGTGAAGTGGCAGAAGAATTGCATGCCATTTTTTTTGAAGGGGAAACATTCATTTTCCTTGAAATTAAACAAGGTTTCTACCAGGTGGGTGTCATGGGACCTCACCTTTTTATTTTTTTTTATTTTTATAAAAAAAAGGCAACTCGTGTAGCCATTGCACAAAAGCTCCTGAAATTCATCAAAACCAACCTCATTGGGGTAGTGGTTAGCATCTCCGCTCTGAGTCTGGGAGGTTGGCAGTTCGAATTCTGGTCAAGTCCAACAAAGACTTAAAATTGGTTTGTGCTGATTCCTTGCTTGGCTCTCAGCACTTAGAAAGGATAAAACACAGACAAACAACCACAAGTTGGTAATAATAGTGCAGGTTTCAATGGGTTTATGGCCTTCTCCCTGAGTTGAAGTTCCTTGAAAGGGAACTCGTATTATTAAAACTACTGAACCACTGTGAGAAGGATTGGTTGAATAACATATGATTACTCAATTCTCATTTCACACAAAGACGTTGTGTGGATAAATTTTTGGTCCCCACAACCAGAATTGAAATTGAAATTCAGCCATGAGCTGAAAGCTTGTGACAATAATGTTTTTGTGACCTAAATGGTTTTATTCACGTGGAATTTATTGGGGCCTTGTTGTCCCTCTCTGGAAAGGGAAGGGTGATTGCCAGGACTGCAACAACTACAGAGGGGTGACGCTACTCTCAGTGCCATGCAAGGTCTTTGCTTGGATAATTATTGATAGGGTTTGCCACCATCTGCTTGAGTACCAGTGCCCAGAGCAGTCAGGCATTGCACCAAAGAGATCAACGATTGACCGTATCCTTGCTCTTCGGGTCCTCACCGAATGCAGACGAGAGTTTCGGCAGGGGCTGCTTGCAGCCTATGTTGATCTCTGCAAAGCGTTCGATTCAGTGAATCGGGATGCCCTCTGGAGGATTCTTGGTCGTTGTGGGGTGTCACCAAAACTGATTAATCTGACGTCTGAAGCATAATCTGGTACTGAAAGTGCTGTGAGATGTGGTGATACTATCTCTGACTTATTTCCAGTTGTTACTGGAGTTTGTCAAGGGTGTGTACTGGCCTTCACACTTTTCAGTGCTTGTATGGACTGGATTCTGGGGAGGAAGTCGGAGAGATCAAGCCTGCGGTGCATCGTTTTGATATGTCAAGATCTCTGACCTTGATTTCGTAGATGATGCAGTCATCTTTGCAGAGACTCGAGATATCCTTTTGGGGGCCCTCGGGGTACTGAATGAGGAGTCAGAGCCACTGGGATTACGGGTTTCCTGGGTCAAAACTAAGATCCAGGCTTTCAATGACATCTTGGATGCTGCCATCTTGTCTGTACCTGTTTGTGGTGAGGATGTTGAGGTCATGGAGAGATTCACTTTCCTTGGCAGTGATATTCATGTCTCTGCTGGCTGTGAGCTAGAGGTCAATAGACGTCTGGGTTGGGCCTGGGGAGTCATGGATTCACTGGATCGTGGGGTGTGGCACTGCCCGTACCTGTGTGGGAGGATGAAAGTCTGAGTCTTCGGGTCCTTGGTGCTTCCAGTCTTGCTCTATGGGTGTGAGACTTGGACTCGGACCAGGGATCTGAGATGGAGACTTAATTCCTTTGGTACCAGGTCTCCGGAGAATCCTTGGTTATCGCTGGTCGGACTTTGTGTCCAACGAGCAGTTGCTGAGAGAGACTCAAATGAGATTTGTTACCTGCATAGTCCGTGAGCGTCAGCTGCGGCTGTGTGGTCGTTTTTCTGATGCTGATCCTGCTCACCATATTCTCTCAGCAAGGGAACCTTGTGAGTGGAGGAGGCCGATGGGCCGACCATGTGCGTTGTGGTTGCAGCAGGTTGTTCGGCATCTCGAGGAGATGGGGATGGGCCAGGCATTTGCCTGGGGGATGGCCAGATGGATGTCCCTGGAGTATCGGCGGAAAGTGGACACAGCGACGTGCTGCTCCGATGCATGCTCCCATACGTGACCTGAATTTCTTGAATGTGGGGAAAAATCACAGTGATTTGTTTTACAATGAGGTGAGACACAGGTGACAGTTGGGTATGCTGTCTTCTTGCATTATTTCATTGCACAATGATGCCTGCCCTCGCACAGCAAAAACTACTACTCGAGTAGAGATGGAATGGGAAGTTTTACATCGTCCCCCACATAGTTCACACTTGTCTCCTTGTGATTTTCATCTCTTTGGAGCAGTCCTAGGACATCGATTGGGTGGCATTAAGTTTACAATTTTGTGAATATGTTAAACTGCATGTCCTGAAATGGCTGCATACCCCACCCATGGGACAATTGTGTATATGTCGTAGGCCAAAAGTTTGTTTTTTATGTGCAGTTTCGTTAATTTGCCTATTCTTTTTGATACTGTTAGTCCAGCAGCGTAGTCTGATATTTCAGATCAATTGTTCAAATTTGCATAAAAGCACCAAAATTGGTAGACATGTAGAATAATGTATTCCGAACAATTCTAGATATGGAGCCACCCGAGATTTTGCCCTGGTCAGCTTTGTTGGTTTGCTATGCTGCAGTACTATGTGGAATATAGGGTCCTTGTCAACTTTGAACTATCATTGGACAATATAAGTACCAGTACTGCATTGCAGCAAAGATTACTCAAGGTCAGTGTTTGACTGAGACTAAGCAGTTCCTGGACAGCTGTTTTAGCATTATTGATGCAGCAGTACCATTGATTGAGGTTTCGTGGAAAGGTGAACACTCGTGCATGACCTTAACCCGAGGCATTACGTATTAATTCGATCTCCATCCAGCTGCCCTTCATGCTGAACACCTTGGGACTCTTGTACAACTTTGGAAAGTCATGGAAGTCAGACCCTGGTGTCATCAAAGCATCTGAAGAACAGAAAAAGAAAGTAAGGCAAGCAATGTTACAGTGATGGGCTGGTTTTGTTTTTTGGTTCGTGGGCGCCAGCAGTGACCACTATTTTCGTTGTGTCTGTCTGTCTGTTTGTGACTCTCTCCAGAGCATAGCTCTGTGACGTTTGATGCGATCTTGATGAAACTTGGACACAAGCTAGATATCATGATCTAGTCTCTTTTTGTATGAGGGGCGTCCCACGCCCCTTGTGGGCGGAGCCACGCCCACTTGAACTTTTTATTTATTTTTATTTTTTTCTCGATTTTTTCTCTCGCAATTTCATTTCCTAGAAGCTGTGTGTAATGTCCATAAGTACAACATATAAAAAATCCGATTTGATTTGGTCAATTTTGACAGAAGAGATAGGTTTTTTACGGTCGGGCTTTCTCAAAAGCTTCCACTAACTCAATTGTACCTATCGTGGCATTGTTCAATAAGGCCCGCGAACCATCGTCGCCTCCCGGCTTGTTTAATATTGTAATTTTCCTTGGGGCTGGCAGGATGGCATTGATGGACTCGCACTCGCCTCAAAGCTATCTAGCCTGGGTTCGAATCTTGGCCCAGCTATAAACTGTCAACTGTCATCGTGGTGTTTCTCAGGCAGGGTGATTCATCAGTGTGCTTGCTGTTCCTCAGATGAACATTAAACTGGCCGACCCATCTGCCAGCATTAGTTTGTGTATGTTAAAGACCTGGTGTCCTTCGTGAAGATTAGGCGAGCTATTGCCAGCACCATTTCCAAATTCCAAATTCCGGCCCTAACTACTTAGTCGAACATTAGGCCTGACCAGCCGATTAGTGAAATACGTGGGCTCAAAACTTCCCCTGGACAAGCCCACAAGAACGTGGGAATAATTTTGGCCATTAGAGCAAGGAAGAAGAAGAATCTTGTAATTTTCCTCATTTCAGATTGGTAAAAATTTAGAATAGTTATGTGCACCAGCCCAAGTTTATTATTATTAGTTTTCACTTAATTGCATTGACTTCGATTTTGAAACCTTTTCTTCTACAGACTATTGTTGAGTTGGCTGAAGGTGGCAGTCTGGATCTGAGTATCTTCTGCAGCACTTGTTTGGTATAAACTACTTTTCATTCATGGTCTTTGTTTTCGTGTCTCTCCACTTGACCCCGTGCCACCAGTGGAATTTTCAATTAATTCCTTTATAAAAGTTTTTTTTTCCATCTTTAACCTGCAATCTATCTGATGAGATGTTTCGGGCAAGACTCAACGCTTGCACCATTGTCCATTCATGAACAACGTATTGTTTCTTGAGTCATTATTACGATTTTAGGAATGCTTATAGTTTTCGGTTCACTGATCAACCGTTGTTTTGAGGAATTTTTATGTTTCACACCATGTCTACACATTGTGTGTTGCGACTGTACATACGTTTGCATGGATGTGTTCACGTGTCAAATGCACACAATTGAAAGGGTGTATATGCTTCATCAAAATAATTTGACCCTCCTGTCTCAACTACTGGGACACAAGACTTGAGCTCCACTGAATATTGATTAATTATTTTTATCTTTAGATACGAAAACCTGTGCGGTCAAAGCACTGCGCAGTGTGTAATCGCTGCATTGCCAAGTTTGATCATCATTGCCCATGGGTGGGTAACTGTGTCGGTAAGTTGTCCATGGCTCGAGACATCCAAAAACCTGTGCGTAGGAGGGAATTGCAAGCGTAGCTTTTGTCTCATTGTTTTTGCTGCTTGTGTTTTTAAACTTCCAGGTGCAGGCAACCACAGATACTTCGTGGGTTATTTGTTCTTTCTCCTATGTATGATCTGCTGGGTAATCTACGGCAGTGTAACATGTGAGTGTTATCTTTCACTTTTTTGGTTTCTAATCGATGCACAACCACCTTTGAGAATGTAGAGTGCAGTATTTTGGACCGCATTAGCATATTGCATTCCTGTAAAGTGTTCCAAAATTTATTGAAGTACATGTATCCACTGCTTAACGAAGGCTTGCGACAACGAATGGTTTCATTTCGGACTATTCATCACTTGATGAAGGTCTTCATTCACTACAATGAAGAAGCCATCACAGTGTCATGGTGATTGTGCAATGTCTCTTCCAAGATGATAAGTCTGATACGTTTTTATTTTATTTTATTTTATTCCCACTGATTAACTTTTCAATAGGGGATTAATTTTTCAGGTCAGGTATGGTAGCATACGCCGGAGCAGCACATCACTGCGTCCACTTTCCGCCAGTACTCCAGGGGCACTCTGTCTGGCCATCCCCCAGGCAGATGCCTTGCCCATCCCCATCTCCTTGAGATGCTGATCAACGTGCTGCAACCACGAGGCATGTGGTCAGCCCGTTGGCCTCCTCCACTCACAAGGTTCCCTTGCTGAGAGAATCTGGTGAGCAGGATCAGCATCAGGAAAACGAGTCACATGTCCATACAGCCACAGTTGACACTCACGGACTATGCAGGTAACAAATCTCATTCGAGACTCTCTCAGCAACCGCTCGTTGGACACAAAGTCCGACCAGCGATAGCCAAGGATTCTCTGAAGAGACCTGGTACCAAAGGAATTAAGTTTCCGTCTCAGATCCCTGTGAGAGTCCAATCCTCACATCTGTAGAGCAAGATTGGAAGCTCCAAGGACCAGAAGACTCGGACTTTCGTCCTCCCGCACAGGTACCATCAGTGCTACACCCCATGATCCAGTGAATCCATGACTCCCCAGGCCAGACCCAGACGTCTATTGACCTCTGACTCACAGCCAGCAAAGACATGAATATCACTGCTAAGATAAGGGAATCTCTCCGTGACCTCAACATCCTCACCACAAACAGGTACAGACAAGATAAGCAGCATCCAAAATGTCATTGAATGCCTGGATCTTAGTTTTGACCCAGGAAACACGTAATCCCAGTGGCTCTGACTCCTCATTCAGTACCCCGAGGGCCCCAAAAGGATATCTAGAGTCTCCACAAAGATGACTGCATCATCTGCGAAATCACGGTCAGAGATCTTGATATTCCCAAACGATGCACCGCCACTTGATCTCTTTGACATCCTTCCCAGAATCCAGTCCATTCAAGCGCTGAAAAGTGTGGGGGCCAGTACACACCCCTGATGAACTCCTGTTACAACTGGAAATAAGTCAGAGATGGTATCACCACATTTCGCAGCACTCTCAGTTCCAGAGTATAGTTGAGACATCAGATCGATCAGTTTTGGTAGCACCCCATGAAGACCAAGAATCCTCCAGAGGGCATCCCAATTCACTGAATCAAATGCTTTACAGAGATTAACATAAGCTGCAAGCAGCCCCTGCCAAAACTCTCGTCTACATTCGGTGAGGACCCGAAGAGCAAGGATACGGTCAATTGTTGACCTCTTTGGTGTCAAGCCTGATTTCTCTGGACGCTTGTGTTCAAGCAGATGATGGCGAACCCTCTCAATAATTATTTGAGCAAAGACCTTGCCCGGCACTGAGAGCAGCGTCACCCCTCGGTAATTGTTGCAGTCTTTGCGACCACCCTTCTCTTTCCAGAGAGGGACAACAAGGCCCCTCTTCCAGTCAGTTGGGATGAGGCCTGTGTTCCAGGCAGAGCACAGAACTGCATGCAATGACACGAGTGCAGCATTTCCACCAGCCTTGAGAAGTTCAGCATGGATGCCACAGATTCCTGGAGCTTTACCCCATTTAAACCGGTTCACCACATCCTGTGTTTCCACAAGTGAAGGTGGACCACAATTTATTGGAGGGTCAGCAACAGGGATTGTAACACCCCTGACATCCAACTCGACAGCTGGTGGATCAGTCTGGTACAACCGCTCAAAGTAACCGTCCCAGTGGGCCTTCACTTCAGACTCCTCTGTCAAGAGCCTACCACTCTCTGCTCTAACTGCAGTGCTCCGAGAAATGGGCTTGGATGAACGCAATGCGCGAATTCCCCTGTAAGCGGGACGAGAATCACCTGTCCACAGGTGATGCTCTACCCCCTCACAGATTCCTCGCACATAGGCCTCCTTGTTCCACCAATCTGGTTTGGTTATATCATGGGCTCCGTAGTTGGTGCATATCGTGGTTCAATACATAAGTCAGCTGTATCAGGCACGTACAGTTTTACGCCTCAGCTCCCTGAACAGCTCAGCTCTGCCATTAAGCCTGGCCCTGC
>CM068952.1:131339022-131352549 GCA_035128595.1 Eptatretus atami | reverse complement strand
GGTTTCCCTCCTATCATCAAAGATTGGGGGTCCCGAAGGCTTTGCCCCAATCCCGTCATCCGTTGAGCTGGCCTGGGAAGGGAAGCTGCACAGGAGGTACTCCCACGGAGTGGATTTTCAATTTTCTTTGTGTTTTGCGGAAGGAAGGGTTTTACGGTGGCCGGAGTGCAAATCCTGCCACCAACCTCCTCATAAGAAGTCAACCTAACTGCAGGAGGACGTCCGCAGACACAGTTGGACACTAGATATGGATGCCGTTGGCTCACAAGGAGCTCCTCCGCCCTTTGACAGGTTTAGTTTTTAATCCTGCTGGGTCCATATCCAAACACCCTCCTCACCAAAAAACCTGGTGGGGGAGACGGTTTAGGTCGCCGACTAAACCTACCCTAACCCTACCCTAACCTGAACAGGTTAGTACAGGTTTACATGATACCTGTAGCAAGTCACAGATCTCATCTGGCCTGACCTGACAAGTAACAATGTTTTCATAATAATGTAACCTATTACTTACCTGACAAGTAATAATGTTTAATAATAATAAAAATATTAAATAATGTTTTCTCTGGAACCACTTAATCAATTGACATTAAACTTCACATTTATGATCTAGCTGTGATGGGGAATATACGTTTTAAATTTCAACTTGATTGGATGCATGGTCTGACAGCCAGAATTATTTATTTTTTTGATATTGCTTCTTTTTTTTAAAGGCTCACTTGGCTGTTCCTGGATGGGTTTTGAATGTAGAGGAGTATCAGCTGAAATGTGAATCCTATGTCGGTTCCTCATGATGACTTCATCTTTGCTTTTTGTTTGTTCGGGTTCCTTCTGATTACTCCAATGCGGACTGTACCTATTTGGTCTTACATTTGATTTGAATTTAATTTATTTTAATCCCATTCGAAATTCAATATAATAGTAATAACAAAACGTCATGAGTCAGGGTCAGGTGTCCGATCAAAGCGGGGTTGCATCAAAGTGGGACGTCTTGGTACCCGGTCATCACTGCCAGCAGTTATAAAGTGGCAGTTCTAATTATGTCTCATTTCTTATTTATTACGTAACACACCAATACACAAACACCACACAAAATACACCACATAAAACAAGTCCTGGCGAGGGTCTGCATCTCTGATTTCTCTTTTTCGTGTTTCTTGATTATTTTTGCCATATTATGCTTGCTATACTTCATATGCCTTTACTGTAATGTTTGCTCAACTCCCCCTGTTAACCTTCATTTCTGTGGTATGCAAAAGGAAATTTGTGTATCGTGAGTGATTCTATCATGACGTTGTGTGCTGCAGTTTGGGATTTGCACTGCCACACGTCGTACCACTTGGATGGTTTCTGGACTTACCTTCCGCAGATTGCCTCGTGCTCCCCGTGGATTTTCTGGATGTTTTTGAACAGTTTATTTCACATTGCATGGGTCACCGTCCTTCTTATGTGTCAGCTGTATCAGGTATTTGTTGGTGACTTGTTGTAAATGTATTGGGCACACCTACCTGTGTGTTTTAATTTTTGATTGAATGCATTATATAATTATTTCTTAAATGTGTAATGTTGAGACTTGCAGGTTGATGCAAATAAATAGTTTGTTATTTGCCTTGGATGAATCACAGATCTATCCTGTAAGAAATTTAGGTTTTGTGCTTATCAGGAAGTTTATTCATTTACTTTTTATGCCTCCGGCACCCTTGGTGCCGGAGGCATTATGTTTCTGGGTTGTCCGTCCGTTCGGATTTTCGTTTACGCGATAACTCAAGAGGCAAATTGTAGAATTTCATCAAACTTGGTAAAAAGGTAAAGTAAGACGGGGCAATTAAGTGATTAGATTTTTGGCCAGATGTTATAAAGGTCAAGGTCAAACTCTGAAATTTTACTGTTTACGCCCTAACTCAAATATTGGACAGAATTTCATCAAACTTGATACAAAGGTAAAGTTAGACAGGGCAATTAACTGATTATATTTTTGGCCAGATATGATAAAGGTCAAGGGTCAAATATGTCAATACTCAAGTGTTTGTGCGGGAGAGCGGAGGCATACCCGTCGACTGCGCGCAGTCGAATTACTCTAGTTTTCTGATAAATCTTTTTTTAATACGAGTGAAGCAAACAAAAATTCCGAAATAAATGTTGTTGTTGCAACGGCCATCCATTTTACGGTACCATCTCATTCCAAAAAGATGATCAGTTCATGTGTGATGCAGGGCTGGTGGGATGCCCTCGAGGTACGCACACTCGCCTGGGTTTGAATCCCGACCCATCGATAAACTCTCGTCCCGGTGTTTCACATGTGGGGTGATTCATCAATGTGTGTGCCATCCCTCAGGTGGACGTTAAAGATCCCACGGTGTCCTTCATGAAGAGCAGGCGAGCTATCGCCGGCACCATGAACAAATTACAAATTCCTGAATTAACCTACAGGGGGGCACTGCAGTAATGGGCCAGCCACACCCGAAGCCAATGATGCTATCCCGCAGCCTTGGGCTACATATGAAAGAAGTATTATACAGTTGTTTATCGTGTGCTGAACTAAAATCGAGTTGAGCCAATGGACAAACCAAGGGGTATTGGCTTGGATTTCCAGGGATGTGCATGAACAATATTCATTGTTGTTTGCGGCCATCTACGTATTCTATACACAGTGGAACGGTGTTGTGGAAACAGAGAAGGAAAACAAAACGATAAGGAAAAAACTGTTGGGGGTGGAGAGGTGTAGCTGGAAGTTATGAGGCATAAGTGGAGAGTGGAGGAAGTGATGAAAGGGGATCGAAGACACAGCTTAAAATCCCATATGCTGTGATGGTCTGGAAGGATTCTGGGTTTGATTCTTGGCCCGGCTATAAACGATTTGTGTTTCCCAGGCAAGATGGCACCGTTCATTAGATGGACGTTCAGCTGGTCATCGCCTGCATCAAGGGAAACTTCCAAATTTCTTCCCTGACAACTGTCAGGAAGGCAATGGCAAATCACCCAATATGTTCAATGCCTTGGCCTAACAGGAAATGCTTTGACACTTTGAGGATTTGTCTATTTTGTCCTTGTATTTGGAAGTACATTCACACATGCCTCTTCCCGCCTTTGTCATCAATGTACGAGCTCCTCCATGAGCCGAGACACTGCAGAAAAACAAAGTATTCTTTAATTTTTCTCAGTGTAACATAGCATTGGATGAGTCAGTTTGCTCCCTGGAAAAGTGCTGATACCGAAGCTTAGGGTACAAGGAACAATTGCATATTTGCCAATTGTACTGTGTTTGTTGGAGCTACTCCAATTTAGACCTCTTTGCTTCATTTAAAGCAGAAATGGTTTCTTTTTCAGATGAAAATTAAGATTTTTCTCATTAATTCCTTTAATTTCATGTTTTTTTAAGCAGACGAGGCGTTAAACCCTTTGATTAAATTTCTCAATAGCTTTAGGCTGACATGCCAGCAATACCTTCTGAGTAATAGTTTGAATAATAAATAAATGCTTCAACTCATCATTTTGTGCCGTGCTTTCACAGATCTCATGTTTGGGAATAACCACAAACGAGAGGATGAATGCCCGAAGATACAAGCACTTTAAAGTGACAGCCACAACCATTGAAAGCCCTTTCAAGTGAGAGGATTTTTTTTTTATTGGAGAGAAAGGGGGTAAGAGGGTGAAAAAGATTTATCAATCGGGATAAAGGTGAATTATTTTTACTTTTGAATGCCTGATTTTTGTTGCTGAATCACTTCGCCGCATTGTATTACTCACTCTCTTTCATCGCTCCATTGCCCCTTTCATGACTGCAGCCACGGTTGCTTGAGAAACATAGTGGATTTCTTCCAGTGCCGCTGCTTAGGCCTCTGTCGACCCAACACCGTCGACTGGACGAAGCAGTTCTCCATCGAGTACGATCAAACGTCGGGCTCGGGATATCAGCTCGTGTGAGCTCGACGAGCGTCCACCGTGACGGCAGCGATGAGTCCTGTAAATTTGGGAATAAGAAAGGGAAGATGCTCTGGATACTCATGGCACGTCCCTTTTTCCATCCGTGGAGGCATTTTGCATGTCCATTCGTTCCTCTCTCTCTTGTTGGAGAATATGCCTGTATATTTTGAAGTAGCGGTTGCTCATTGACAGCCCAGCATTTACAATGCCCAAAGTTAACTTTGAGGCGATTTGTTTGTCATGGAGGTTCTGGATGGTGGTAGGTGCGTTCTTAAAATCCGTTCCATTTGTCCCTCAAAGTTCTGTTTTGCACAGTCACTTGAGCATTTCACATTAACTTTCAAGTTTCTTATTTTCCTTGTTCGTTTTGTTCGAAGTCTGATTGTACATCAGGTGCTGCTAATAGTTTATTTCTTTTAGAAGGAAGTTCTACGTGTGCGGAAAATGTCGTTGACGTTTGTCAGTTTAATGCAAACGATAATACGTATTGCCTTCTGCTGATGGGGAGGGAAATTCCTGTTAAAATGAAGATGAGGAAGTTCTCACGTGTGTTTGCATGGCACACTCCATCACCGTTTGCTAAAGACATCACGAGGTTTATTATTTCGTCGTTTGAATTCTATAGTTTAGAGGTGTCACCCAATGACACTGAGCCAGTCTCCGGAAAAACCTTTCCCCACTTGCGAGAGAAAATGACGCACTTTTGAAGTCCTCGGAATTCGTTGTTTGATTTGCGGGGTAGCAAAGAGGAGTGAAAGCCGCTGTTCTTGATTTTCTGCATCGGTCGTAAGTCTGAGTAGTTTTTTTTTCTTGTAAGCTCAGACATCTTTGCTCCGATCGAAACGTTCCTGTTCATACAGGGTGCATGGATCTGACGGGCATCGATGCTCGGGGTGCAATTTCTGTCAAGTTCTGTGGCTGAATGCATTTGGACCTGTTCTCTTTCCCCCCCTTCGAGTCGATGCTTGCTCAACCATTTTAACCACGGATAATGAATGTCCTCAGAGAACCGTATAACTGCATGTTGTCTTCGAACCTAGCACTCGTTTCATACGAGTTATTTGTTTTGAGGGGAGTTCAAAATGTTCTTGGAATGAGATGCTCACAATCGTCCAAGAAACACCAACGTTTTTGTTCTTTTTGTTTTCAACTAGTATGTGCCCGTAAAAAAAATAAAAAAAGAAGAAGAATAAATAAATAAATATTCCAACCGCGAGCAAGAAACAACAACACCACAGGCCGTTTCTTCGCTCTCGCGTGCCCGTACGTGCGTGGCCCGGAAGTTCGCATATCACAATTACGATATTCGCAATTTAGGTTTTAATGGCCAATTATTCAATTAGCGCCAACGTATTTTACCTTTTCGCAATGTCGTCGCAAGGAAAAACAAAGGAGAGAGAAGAGAGAGAAAAAAAATTACTTCCTGGTTCGGAGCACACCAGCACTCTGATGTTACCGAAATTTATGCACCGTCTAATATGAAAACGATCATAACTTGGGCCATTGTGTTTATCTATAAATGCGCATAAGAAATCGAGAAATTATTAGAATACACGAAGTCATCACTCTCCGGAAGCCCGTACGTTGTAACCTGTAATGGGGAACGTGGCTGAGCTTCCCTTCCCCATCGGCCACGCCCACGCAATAACGTGTCTTGTCATTGGTTTGGTAAATAAATGGCCATAACTTGGGAAGCACTTGTCCGATTAATATCAAACCTTGAAAAGGCACATCCTCAGGTCCCCAGCAATATATCTGGCAAGTTTCAATTAGATCGGACCAGTGGTTGTCGAGAAACAGCGGTCACAGCAACACAAACAACACACACCACACACACACACACACACACACACACACACACACACACACACACACACACACACACACACATTGCTGGAATTATAGATAGATATAAACAGTACTCAGACTAAAGGCCCAATTAATCTCACCTCATAAGGATCAGGTGCAGGCGGTAGATTGGCTCAGTATTTTATGAACCAGCTGCCTATACCTGACAATCGACTGGTTAGGGCAGGATTAAAAAAAAAAAAAATTGTTCAGGGTGCCGACCATAACTCACATACACTTTGTGAAGGACACCGTGCGATCTTTAACATCTACCCACGAATGCCAGTGGACGAGACGCCAGTTTAACGTTCATCGAGGGACGGCACACACGTTGATGAATCACCCTGCCTGTACACCAATCCCGACAGTTTAAGTTTGTAAATCGAACCCAGAAAAGGTCAGCGTGCTACCTGAGCACCAATCTTGTCAGACGAATTTTTCAAAATTGAAGTATTTATAAATAATAACTTTTTTTGTTGTTGTTTTCAATTGCTTCCTAATTTTATTTACTTCTATATTGAAACACTTTTTAAAAAAGCAAAGCAACGTCCTTTCTTAGACCTTTGTGAGTATGTCGTTCCGATCAGAGTACGTTTTGAATGTCCCTCATACGTTAGGGTAGAGGTCCACCAAAGTTCGAGCCATTTAATTTAATTTGACTTCTGTATGAATTTCCATGAAGGCTTTTTTGCTCACCCTTGTCTCCCCATGCTCGGAGATGTGAAACGTTTAAGTTTTGTATCGTGCAGTGTTAAATCGAGGCTGTTCATTTGGAGGAAAATGATAGCGGTGAACAAATTTATTCCCACAGTACGGGGGCAAGAAGTCCCGTTAACCCGGGCCGCTTGCGCGTTATCAAGGAGAATTACCGACTTGTACATACATCTGTTGCTGTATAAAGCCTCGTTTTGTTTTGTACGTCTGCCGATTTAATATTTAATTGCTAGCCACCGCCATAGTGTAGTGAGCACGAAGGCAACTCTCGAGATGACGTCAATCACGGACCGCCGCCTTGACGTAACGTCGTCGCTTTTCACTCCCATTTCTTCTCCACCGCGCCAGCCTCCGCTCATACGGGATGGCGTAAACTCGTGGTGGGAGCTGTGTTGATGTTTACATAAATTCTATGCCTCGTTCATATCATATAATTAAGGAAGGCATTTTAATTTATTTTGTTTTCTGTGTTTTTGTTTTGTTGGAATTTGTTTTCTCATTGATGTCGAAACCATTGAGCTGTTTATAAACCACTTGGCAGAATAGTTTCCAGCACTTACGTGTACTTTATCAGTCATTCTTCCACCTGTTTGCTTTTCATGTTGTCTTTGTTTTCAATGATGCAACGAGAACGATGTTAATATTTCTCTGATATTTAAAGTTTGTACAAACACTTAACTTAAAAGGTGTGCCATGATCAAGTTTTGGTTTTATCTTTTGCTTCTACGAGTGATACAAGACGGATCACCTTATGAGTAGTTTGGGATGGATGTAGAGTAAGGAGGGAGAAGGTGGTGAACACCTCGTTTAAAGAATTCCTTTGTTGGCATCTTTTAAGACTTATGATGAAACACGAGCCTCAATTTGTATTTATTGTTTCCATGGGCGTATACTTTGAGAGTCTAGATGCTGGCATTGTACTTTTAACTTGAAGAATAAAATTGTAAGTCTAATATGTCGTTTTGCAGAAAAGAGTTTGTTACATTTCCAAAAATTGGTTTGTTTTAACAGTAAGATACGAAGTGTACAGGTTTAAATGCAAAAGGTGCATTTGTTGGCATTTACAAACTGCAGTATGGGATTGATCAAGCATTAGCAACACAACACTGAGTTCATACCAGATAACATGATGTCACAAGTGACCTCTTACTAGGTGCTATACTATTTTGTGTTTGCGCATGCATTGCCTGATATGATCCCAGCCCGTAGCCTGCCACATAAAGCAACTTTACATTGGAAAATTTCATGCACTTTCATATAAGGATACATATAAGGTGGCCTGTTATAGTATGGTGTTTATGCCATTCATATTTCACTGCCATGTGTGCTGGGGAAGGAAAAGCATGCACCATGGTGCTCGAGGCTCCAAACGCAAATCCAAAAGCTCCATCATTTCACTGAGCATGAGCCAAAGCACCTGCCCCTTGTCCAAAACCCACACCCTTGGGACCAAAATACTTGGCATAGCAACCTGGCATGGAAGAAGGGAAATGATAAACATGATATTTTATTGTATGATGGACATTCCATAGGTAGTATATTTATACATGCATTGTATAAACAAGTGTATAGCTTCTACTGGATTGAAACTAACCTTTCTCCAGAATTAAAACAATATTTTAGTGTATCATGACTAACTGCAACCCTACCGTTGCAGTAAATGTCCCCTTCACGGTCAGTCATGGTACCCGAAGCAAGGCGTTTACCACACTTGGCACAGCAGAAGCAGCTCTGATGCCAAACCTTTGAGGAAGGGGGGGTGGGGACGGAAGAGG
Organism: Eptatretus atami; assembly: GCA_035128595.1. NCBI lineage: Eukaryota > Metazoa > Chordata > Myxini > Myxiniformes > Myxinidae > Eptatretus > Eptatretus atami. Next base: position 131,344,291 of record CM068952.1, on the reverse strand, counting down.
GGTTTGGATGTAGATTGAGCTAACAGTAAGCCATTGGTAATAATCTGCAATCAACTGACAATCGACTGGTTCTTCCTGGCATGGAAGAAGGGAAATGATAAACAAGGATAATTGCGCGTTATCAAGGAGAATTACCGACTTGTACATACATCTGTTGCTGTATAAAGCCTCGTTTTGTGTTTGTGATATTTTATTGTGTGATGGGCATTCCATAGGTTGTATATTTATACACGCATTGTATAAACAAGTGTATAGCTTCTACTGGATTGAAACTCCCACAGTACAGGGGCAAGAAGTCCCGTTAACCTCCACACCACCCCCCAGATCATTCGCACCAGCAGACAGACACGGCGCACACCAACAACATATCACATAAGGAATCTCTCATATCGTTGGCGATGGGAGGGCCAAAAAAACCAACAACAACGGCTCAAATTCAGAGAAGAAAAAGTCTTGAGAAAAAGGACATGGAAAAGGTCACCACCCTCCTTTTTTTTGGACGAAGGTAGCTCAGGTGTTACATCGCTGGACGCCACCATTTTGACCGAATCTCGTCATTACACTGCCCTGAGAGCGTGAGTGGCAAATTTCATTTGTCAAGATGGCATACAATTTTGCCAAAGTACTGCGAGACTGAATATTTTTGGAAGTACAAATGAGGCGACTTGTATTTTACAGTGCTCAAAATATATAATGAAATTGAAGTTTAAAAAAAAAAACATAAATAAAAAGGAACATTTTAAAGGTTGTACAAAACGAAACATTGAATCAAAAGCTCACTGCCGATGATGCACCCTCTTTTACGCCACCTTATTTAACACGTCAAATTTGTTTGTGCCTGTTTGTTTGTGTCCTTTTATAACATCCCTAGCATATACTGTTTGGAATGATTTTCAATTTTTTTCACTACCAGACAGACGAACAGATTGAATCAATTGCTTTATCCCACCGTGAGCATGCACACGTACAATTTCACCAAATTCAGAGCAAAAGTATTGCTAAACTGCAGGTTTTTGGAAGGGCAAACAAGCAGATTTGTGTTCGACAGTGTTCAAAATATGAAATTAAATGAAAGTTCCTTTATCCATAGATTGACAGACACGGTGAACCGATCACTTTTCCGCACGTTGTGCTACACATGCAGGGTAATAAATGTAGAAAAGTGTCTGGTGTCTAACAGGTGAAGTTTTCACCCCTGTCTGTTTGTTCCTTCCACCACCTTAAACCCTACCTAATTAAACACTAGCACCAACCCCCCCCCATTCGTTGCCACGTAACGATCTTAAGCTGACAGTTTTCCAACTTAATTTACATCGAGACGTCTCCTCCTCATCCACGGACCATGCTACACTATACATTCCTACCTTTACTATAAGTTCATATATAATAATATATATGTATACACAAGCCGGTAGGGACGAGGATCCGCTAGGATCGAAGCGCTGGATCGATGCTTTTCATTCTGACCGATCCCACCGACGAAGATTCATTGCCAAGACGTTTGGTTCACATACAATGTTCCTCTGCCTGGCAAGATTTTTCCTATTGCGTATTTTGCCAACTGGACTCCTCATAAAAATGAGTAAAATAGACCACCATTTTGAAGGACTACCATTTGAAAAATAAACCTAAATCAAAAATCGGTCGAGTAAAATTTCTAAATATCTCGAAGTGTTTAATTCCGAAGTCTCGTTTCTCCACATTCAAAACTGTAGGACAAGTATTGAAAAATAGTGAACGTGCGGTTTTTCGCCGCTGCATAGCAACGGGTGGTTGCTTAGCAACGAAACTCAAACGCGCACATTCCCAGCCCATATGACACCTGTTCGCCAAGTTTCATCAAAATCGGTTGCTGGTTTGTGCTGTGGACCTCACGTTGCAGACACACACACACACACACACACACACACACACACACACACAACACACACACACACACACACAACACACACACACACAGAAAACCGACAATAAGGGATATCTAGCGAATCCAATATATATATATATATATATATATATATGTGTATAAAACTGAAAAACGGGTGGATGGTGAAGTCTTTGTTGACCCCTGTGAGCATGCCTATTAAGTGTTGTGTGTTGTGTGTGTGTGTGTGTGTGCGTATTGTTTTTTTTTGGCTTCCTTCTTGGGACCACGGTGCAGTAATTGGTCTTTATTTTGAGTACAGACTGTTTGAACATGAGTTGAGCCATGAGTACATCTATTAATTACTTATTATTGGACCTTTACTATGTTGATTAATTACATTTATTAATTATGGAATATTGGAGCATACCTTTAGACATGTCGCTCTTTAGAGCCCTGACACCCTTTGGACCATTTTAAAGCTTTAATATCCTTCGCCATCCGTGTGGCTCTGTCATCTTCTTGAGTACGGTATGTATCCACATCCTTGCGTTCTTTCTTTATCAGGTATTTTTCCAGCCGTTTCTCAACATTTGTTGTGTGAGGTGCCAGCGTTAAACCGTTCCTTTCTTTTCAGTTAAGGCCGCCATTTAACTTCGATTTATGGTTACAAGTCCTCTTCTATTGCTTGATCACAAGGCACCTGTGCAAAACCATACTCGTCTTGCATTTGAACAGCAAAGTCACCGATTGTGAATTGAGAGTGGACATCTTGGTGTGTTGCCTCCATTGCACACATTTCCAGCCATTCGGCAGATCCGTTCCTTGTATGTAGTTAGCGAAGGTGGACGGAGGTTATGTATTCACCCTTGTTTGTCTGTGAACAGGATATCGCAAAAATGTATGGATGGATTAGGACGAAACTTGGGGGAGAGGTTGGGTGTGTGACAATGACAAATTGATTAGATTTTGGTGAAAATCCAGATACTAGAATCTTTTAAATGATTCTTCACCATTGAGTGATCGGGCCAAAAATTATATACAGCAAGATATCTCAAAAAGTTGTGGACGGTTTCGGACGAAATTTGGTGGCCAGGTTGGGTGTGTGACAAGGACGAATTTCTTTGATTTTTGGTGAAGATCCGGTTCTGGATACGGGAATGTTAATTAATTAATTTTTTTAAGTGATTCTTCATCATTGAGAGATCGGGGCAAAAACTATATATAGCATGATATTTCAAAAAATTGTGGATGGATTCGGACAAAACTTGGTGGATGAGTTTGGTAGGTGGCAAGAACAAGTCTATTAGATTTTGGTTCAGTTCTGGATGCAGATCCGGCCTATCAGTGGGATACAAAACATAAACTGTTCAGCCTTGCTGATGTATGTGCCCTACCGAATGCCGTTATGCTTTTATTTGTAACCACGGACTTGAAAATTCTCATGTCAAATGGATTGTTGATTGAGAGCCCAGCTGGTTCCTTGATGACCTTCAAATGGGGGTTGGGCTCATCCGTTGACTACCTGCTGTGGATTACATGTGGTGTCACTTGACATTTGTTTTTTTAAAATAGATCACTTGGGATGGGCACAATATGAAAATGCAGAACTGCCCACATCGCCTTAGCTAAATGAATAAAAGTGATAATTTTATTTTTCACCCACGATACAAAATGGCTATATGTACAGTATGTGCTGTACCGAGTGCCGATGTAGTTTACCGTCATCGGCAAATAACCAGGGGCAGCATGCTTCTTATGTCTGGCAGACGCAGCTTCTCGTCCCTCTCTCTGCTTGCATATTTTAAACACGAGAAACGCAGATGACTAGCAAGAGCACTTTGAGCATGGAAATGTATGATTTTCAAAAGGCAAAGATTTTGCTATGTTCATGCACTGCCTTTGGTGATGTATTCCTGAAACGATTCTTCAAAAATCTATCCTCTTCACTTATTATAACTCGCTGAAGTCATCATCAAGCCCCACCGAGGATTGTTGCATATTTTGCAGGAGCACATTTGTGCCCTCGTGTTCTTTGGAAAGTGTGTCTGGGTCAGCCCCTCATCTCAGTCGCTGCAGATAATCGCACGTAACTCGCATTAGTATCTCGATCTCTGAGACTTATTCTGTTGGTAACTGCTGATTACTCCATGAATGGCCTCTTTGTGTCATGAGCAGACCAGACTCAATTGATATGTCACTCAACCCTGCATCTCCAAGCTGCTGATACAAACCTGGTTTTCCAAATGTGCTGAATTATATTTAAGCAAATTGGGCTTATGTTAGCATTTTATTGGAGAGGGGACAGGGGAGTCGGGATGACGATGGCCGCAGAGAGATTGGATGAGTTCCGTTGCTGTACTGATGTTTTTTGGGGGGGGTTTTTACTTTGATCTCTTTCAACTTGTTCATTAATCACTTTTTATCTATATTCTCCAATAACAATTAAAAATGGTATTTTTAATTGGTCTCTACATCAGCAGTATTGTACTTGCATTGCTTTTAATGGCAGAATCACTTTGTGTCAGGTTAGATGGTTTCAGGATCTGACCACTCATTCATCCACTTACCTTTTGTACAGGATGTTGTCTTAGCGATCCCATCTTTTTTTTATCCAGGACAAATTGAAGGACCCCATAGTAAGTATCCCATTCCTTCTATTATAGAGATAGTTTCAAAAAAAAAATTCTTTTTTTATTTTTATTATCATTATTTTTCACGAACACCACAAGGATGGATGGGTCCAAGCCAAAAACTAAGAGTGCCCCCTTGGTTGAACAAGCAAAGAAAGAAGATGGGAAAATGTAATATTTTTTGCCTTTTTGCTGGAAAAGCAGAGCCCAAAACGGTGGAGGAAATTACAGACTGACATTCAGCCAGCAGAGGACAGGTTTGTGCATCCACTTGAATAAGATTGGTGGGATTAGGGAATTTTCAGGTAGGTTTGAGGAGCATGGATTGTGTAAAAGTGAAAAAGAATGTTCAGGTGGACAGGAAGTGTGGATCGATTTTTGAGGTATGAGCTTTTGTAGGCTTGAGGTTTGTGGGATACCAGATGAGCATGTGTGGTCTATTGATTGGAAGGGACAAAGAGGCTAAAACGAGCAGTGACTTTTGCTTGAGAAGGTGAGATGATTTAATGCTGAGTGCGAGTTCTTGGTCCATGATGCTCAAAAGCTTTAAGCTGTCACCTCCAAATCATCGAGTAAAAAGTGGAATAAATGGATTTAAGGAAAGGAAAAATTCATTGAACATTGTAAAAATCCCATTGTATATACTGCGAAGGCTTGTTTGGGACTGAAGGGAAATATTTTGTTGTATTTATAAACCAAACTGTGAAATTTGACCATTTAATGTCAGGTTCGAAATGTTGCCTGTTAGCACAAGAGCATTAACTGGATATCG
>CM068952.1:131324781-131339012 GCA_035128595.1 Eptatretus atami | reverse complement strand
GATTTTTATTTTATTTTATTCCCAGAAAAGTTGCTTAGATGTCTACCTAACACCATGTAGTAAAGTCTCCAAAAATCCCACTTGAGGAAAACTCAGAATCCAAGATGGCCACCATCACAATTTGTGAATATCCGGAAAACACGAAGAGCCATAACTTTGTTATTACTCGTCTTAGGAAGATGATTTTGGTGTTTAGCCCAGGTTTTGGGTATGAGGAATTCAAAGGCCCTGTTTGAGTGGGTGAATATCAATCGCCCGACTCCCCTCCGATATTGTGCTGAATGAGGTGGTGGTCTGACAAATGATTCAAGTTATAGAAAATCTGATGGCAGATGTAGCCAGGCAAAGTCACATTGGGAGATTGTGGATATATATATATTTGAAAGGTCTGTTTGTGTGTTTTTGGTGTTTCTCTGTGACCTATGCATGCAGAAAGTACTGGACTGATCCTCACCAAACTTCACATGCTGACAGAACATGTACCCGGGAGTGTCCCGATGTAAAAGAATTGTATTCCGACTTCCGGTTTCTGAATTATGACGTCATCACCTGATTTCGTAACGTTAATTTTTCAAGTTCAGCCGATTGACATGGGGCCAACGCCATATACAATATTCATACTATGATTTTAAGTTTTTGTTTGTCTGTTTGTTTGTTTGTCTGCACGTGCTAATCCCTGAAAGGTGAAAGATAGGAGCTAACCACTGACATCAAAATGTCGGGATGGGCCCCGGGAAGGTTATAGGCTATGTGGCAAGGCCCTCGGCCGGGGGTGGGGGGGGGGAGGCGGTGTTTCTCCCCTTAGCCTATGACTGCCATGGCCCAATAGGGAACTGATACTGTGCTCGCGTCAGACATATGTATAGAAGATTAAATTCATTCAAAAAGAACCCTGGCAGTGCCGGGTGCATTCACCTAGTATATATATATATATATATATACACTTGGGATCCGAAAGGTCCTGAGTTCAAGCCCCGTTGGGCCACTGAATTAATACACCAGGGGGTTGACTCAGCCTGTCATCCTTCCGAGGTCGGCGAAATGAGTACCAGTATACTGGGCCGGTGTATACCCCGGTTAAATAGGTGTACCATATCCCTGTGTCGTAGAGGCGACCAGGTTGCGTCAGGAGGCATTCCGGCGTAAAACATGTGCCAAATCACTACGGATCATACGGATGATCTGCTGTGGCGACCCCTACGGGAGCAGCTGAAAGAAGAAGAAGAGAGAAGATAATTATATATATATATATATTATATATATTTATATATATAATATATTGTTGTTCGAATTTCTGCTGCTCCTGTTAGGGGTCGCCACAGCGGATCATCCGTTATGTCCGCATACTGATTTGGCACAGGTTTTACGCCGGATGCCCTTCCTGACGCAACCCTGGTCGCCTCTTACGACACAGGGGTAAGGATTGGGTTTCGCCATGTTCTCGGGCTACCCTACACCCTCTCATAGTGCGGCCCAGTGCAGAGCTCCCGTCCTCAAGCGATCCTCCAACCCAAGCCTCCGAGTACGCAGATTACAGGCGCACGCCACTACGCCCGGTATGTATATATATATATTGTTACGAATTTGGAATTCAATTGCACACAACATACAGGTTCCCTTAGTCAGCTATGTCGATAAGTGCATGTTCCCTAGATAGCTCACCTTTTATTGTTTAAATGTTCAGAGATCGATTAGATGCGCTGCGGATCGATTTAATAGTTAGGGAACGAAACAATGGAGACGTCCCTCCCCCTCTTCTGCAAAGAGGAAGAAGAACCCTGCCATCCCGTGACGTCAACAACTCCCTCCCACCCGTGGTTGAGCGGGGTGGATCACGAGGGCATGAGTCACGCCGTGCGGGGGAGGGGGTGCGAAGGATAAAGAGGACATCCTTTCTTTGTTCGTGTAGGAGTCGTGGCTGAGTTCGTGAAGTCCGTGAAAAGAGTTCGTGTGGGAGTCCCGTGATAGGGCTGAGTTCGTGAAGCCGTGAAGAGTTCGAGGAGTCCCGTGTAGGGTGAGTCGTGGCAGAGTTCGTGAAGCCGTCTGAGTCCGTGTGCAGAGTCTGTGCTGAGTCCCGTGGGAGCAGTAAGCTTTTGCTTCGGAGAGAGAGTAGCCGCCCAGCAGACCATCTGGTCCTGCTTGGCTTGAGGCCTTCGGAGCTTTTTGCTTCGGCTGGCTCAGTGAGCTTCGGCTGCTGTTTTGTTTTGGAAGGACTTGAGCCAGTTGTTCGGCTCGAGCTGCGAGTGGGGCTTCTTCTCTTCTTCTTGGTTCGTGGAGCTTTTCGTTCTCCATTTTGTTTCCCGGCTTGGTGCGACGCATCGGCCTCTTCTTGGAGTTGGATCCTCGGGGGAGCGACGATCGACAGGAGGATCGGCGCTCGTCTCACCGGACGTGTTGAGAAGCGCGGAGGATTCGCGTGAGCTCGGGAAGGATCGCGGCGATTGGATCCAGCTCGCTCTCGCTGGAGCCGGGTCTGGACAAGTTGAAGACACACGAGTGGAAAGGTTCGAGTCAAGCTCTGAGTTTCAGCTCACCTGTCTCCTCGAGCTGGAGCTCGTGATTAAAGGCCTTTGCCACCATTTCTTGTGTGTGTGTGTGTGTGTGTGTGTGTGTGTGGTGTGTGTGTGTGTGTGCGCGCGTACGTGTGTCCGTGGCCCGTCCAATAAGTAGGAACTGCTGTTTAGTGTAAATGACTGTACATAATAAGTAGACGGTTGTAGTTCTTTTGTCGTGCTTTTGTTGCTTGTATAATTGGATACGTGTTTTGCCTTATTTAATTGCATACGTGTTTTATTATAATAAATGTCCTTGTGTGAATGTAAACCTGCTCGTTGCGTTCATTCCCTCATTGACTGAACATTTCGTGTGTTGGGAGTTAGAAAGCCGTTGGTTTGCCGTAATAGGGGGACATTTGGACGATGGTTCTCGGCGATTACGCCGCTCGGAATCGCGCACGGACAAGCTCGCCTCGGCGGTTTGTTCCGTACGATTCCGTCGAGGGTGGAATACCCCGGTAGTTGGATCACGTGGTATTTAGGTAAATTGAAGATTGGCAATCGACCCTACCCCACGTGATCTGCCGATTGGCGTATTTCGGTTCTTGTACAAGTTTCCGTCGCTCGGATTTATCCGGGCGGCGATCTATTCCGGGCGATCGGTCGGCGGCGACTCGACCTGCGGCTCCGTTCAGAGCGGTCGGTTGGCGGCCGACCCCCGGCCAGTAACAATATTATGTAATATGTATGTATATATGTATGTATTATATATATGTATGTATATATATCAAAGTTTGCTGATGCACTTCATTCGAGCAGAGCGCACAGGAGGTTGGGATCTGTATCTTCATGCCATCAGTGAAATAATCCCAATCCTCCATGCTGTAGACTATCTCACTTTTTCAAAATGTGCCCATCTCTTACCTTGACAATCTGAACAAGTTACCCGAGGTCATGGGCGAGGAAGGTTCCATAAGTTAACCAAGCTCGGTTACTTAACTATCAGAAACGTTCTGGAGCAGACATTTTACAGACCAAACCATTGAGCAAGTACTGATGCCATTGTTGAAGACGTCTGGAGGTCTGGCTCATGAACGGGGAATTTCTGACAGCACGCTGACTAAATGGGTCTACGTCACACCTTGTTGTTCACCTATCTGCAACATGCTCGAGGAGTTCTGTGGTGTTCACAGTCACACATCTGACCGGCATGTCGACTTGTGTACCTGCAGTACTGCACGAGATGCTAAAGACGATGGGCTGTTCGTTAATTGGCCTCATGTCCATTCTCCCTTCTTGTACCCTGAGAATGATGCCCTTGTCTCCATCTCTCGGGTTGTAGTAGACAAGGCAGTGAATGTGGATGCATTCAGTATGTTTAGTCGATGAAGTCGGTAAACCAACAGCAGAAGTGATGACAAGCCACAACGACGTTGACATGAATTTGAAGCGTAAAGACAGAGTTTACCTCCATTAGCGGTGCAAAAAGTGAAGTATCGGTCTGCAGACAGGAAGTGGAGGTAAACACCACTCTCCTCTTTATGTGTAATCATGTCTTTATGTGTGTGACATGTGTAATCAAGCACAAAACCAAGATGCAGGAGTACCTGTGCTTTGAGTTCAGGAGGCAACCTCCATCCCCATTTGACAAGGGGATAATGCACAAGAACACCCAAAGTGTTCTCACAAACATCTTGGAATCTAAGGTGAATGTTCATTCGGAAATTCCCCAGAACGCCAAATTCGTCCTTGATGGAGGTCATCTTTTGCAGAGCTTGCGTTGACTCAATGGCACCACATATGACCAGGTATGTGACACATGTCCTCAACAATCATGGCCCTGAATCCATGATCGTTTTGATGGACATGGTTGCACAATGTCCAGCAGAGCAGCAGTGTCGAGTCACCTAGAATGCCTCTAGACATCATCTTTGAGCTTAGTACGACGATGAACACCTCTCAAAAAGCTTTCTTGGCAAAGGGCAAGAACAAAGAAAGGCTCCTCACAAAACTCGTCACCAAGTTTGAGGGCAATGGTGTGGGGCAACAGTGTGGAGCACTGCAGATGCTGATTTCCTCAGTGCTCAAACTTCAATGACAACTGCAGCAGATGATCAAACCAGACCTGTTGCAGTTGGGTTCCCTCAGCCGGGTTCCAATTAGAAAGCTTTCCCCAAACTTCAGCGGCTGCAAAGCACAACTCCTACAGAGCATACTTAACAGTGCAACAATGGTCAGACGAGTTGTCTCCCACTGAGTGGGGATGGCAATTCAGAGATGGGATGCTATTTCCTGTGGACACGAACTGATAGTGACACCTGATAGCGTACTGTGCATGGTATCATGTGAGTGAGTGCAAGGGAGGCTGAGAGAAGAAATGAAGTTGCCGCAAGGCTGGCCTATCCTGCACCCCCCAAGTGCTCTACGTGCATTTGACAAACATGCATCAATGCCTGTCCCATTGATGATTCTGAAAACGATTCTGCTGATCTATGGTATGAGTATTGTGTCCACACCGGTTTAGACCGACCTGGACGGATAGCCAAACAGTTCTCCTTGGAGGCAAACACGTGATCCTTGGAGATTATAGCGCCCGCGGGAAGAAAGGGTGGCAAAGGCATGCAGCAGACGGAAGCACAGCACAAGGGTTTATACGTGAACCCACGACAAATAGACAACACAAGCAAAGTTAATAAATGGGGTTTTAATGAACTGAAATCAAATGTTTATAATGGAGATAAATCAAAATGGGATAATAATGAAACGTGAGGTGAACTAAATCTAATTTGAGGTGCCTCCACACAGACAAGGGGACAGAATAAATAAACGAAAAATCCTCCCTTTCTCCCGGCACTTAGTTCTGTGCCCAGAGATGAGTTTCTGAAGCTTGGGGTTTGCCAAACCGCATCGTCACTGTGTGGGAAAATGTGCCCAAAATGGCGCCAAGCTGCTGTCTCGGCAGGAAACGTATGGGAGGTAGTTCAGGTGGTGATATTCAACACCAGGGCTCAAGGCCCAGTCACACCTTGACGTTTTAGCCAGCAATGGCAACGTATCAAAATGTATGTAAAACGCTGGCTTTACGTTGAACTTTTGATGTTTTTTTTAAAGATTCGGACGTATTCATAACGAGTTGGTCGTATGCATAACATATTATAACGGACACAGAACGTTTCGTTGCTTATAGATAACTTGTAACCAACGAATGCTTAGCCTGTTGTCGGCGTTCACAACCTATGCCCAACGATAGTTTAACTTAGGCATAGCGCGCTGCACGTATCGCCGACGATCACGTGGCGTAGCTTATTAAAAAGGTTGCGCACAACGATTCAAATCATAACACCGGAGAAATGGAAGTGTCAACATCGCAGTCACACCTTGGCGATCTGCCAGCGTATGCTGACCTCTGAAAAATGCGTCTAAAACGCTGGCGCACGTCGAATACGGTATGGGTAAGTTTGGTATACGTGAATAGAACGCTAAGTACGCTATCATACGTCATAGTAAGTGGAGTACGTCTTGTAATTTTAAATGTGTTAAAATTTTACGACGTACTTGCCGTATGCCTCACACGTTCCGCATGCGATGGGAATAAGTTGTACGCACGATATGCGAACATTGGCACATGTCGACAAAGTTACTTGTAAGTTACTCATAAGTCGAAACACGTCGAGCTAATGTCTAGCGTAACCGAAAGTTATTTCTAACTTATGGGTATCGTGGTTTGAACCAATTCCTTACGTATTTCCAACACACATTGACGTATGTAGACGTATTTGATGACGTCTTCCGGACGACCAAAGAACTAAACAGCAGTCATAGACTGGTACTTACGAAATCGTCAACTTGACCTCTGACTTGTCTAATAAAAGCTGTCTCTAGAGAAGGTAGCGACGCAAACCAGAAGTTTCTACGATGATTCTGTACCAAACCATCAAAAATCGAATGTTTTGGATGTTTGACCTCACTGTGACCTTGACCTTTGACCGATTTTGACCAAAATCTCATCAGCGCTAGACATCACTCTCCTGAATCACGTGGTGTAATTGACATTGGTAGCTTCTTCCGTTCTCGAGTTATAACTTTTTTTGGGATGTTTGACCACTGTGACCTTGACCTTTGACCAATTTTGACCAAATCTAATCAGCGCTAACCATCACCCTCTTGAATCACGTGGTGTAATTTGACATTGGTAGCTTCTTCCATTCTCGAGTTATCGTGCCTACAAACAAACACACAAACACAAAAACAGAGGACGGAAGTCATCAAAATACTTACGAAATCTTTAGATTTCGTAAGTAATGAACGTGTTTCTAACTTACAACTACCATATAATGCGTATTGGCAGCGTTTAGGGGAATGGGTATATAAAAATGGGTTCACACAGGAGGAACCCGTCAGTGTTCCAGACTCCATGTTTTTTTTTTGTTTTTTTTTTCTTCGGCGGACGGTGATGTTGACACTTCGATTTCTAGTGCGGTTATGATTAAATCGTTGAGCGGCAGCCTATTAATTATATTATATTTTAACCACACTTGAAATGGAAGTGTCAACATCACCGTCGTACCGAAGAAAAAAAACCCCCCAAAAAACCAGGGAGTCTGGAACACTGACGCTAAACATTACCTCGACGTGTTTCGACTTATGAGTAACTTACAAGTAACGTGTGTCGACGTGTGTCAACGATCGCATAACGTACCTAAAACTTATGGCCAGCGTAGCGGAACTTGTGAGTCATACGCTGGCATGTCGTAAAATTTCAAGCATGCTAAAATTTGAGGACAACCGCAAAGTACAACGATGAAAGCCAGTGTACTACGACGTATGGCAGTGTTTTTCAGCGTGCTCTCAATGTTTCCAAAACTTACCCATAACGTATTGACTGCGCCAGCGTTTTAGACAAATTTCTCAAAAATCGGCATAAGTTGGCTAAAACGTCAAGGTGTGACTGGGCCTTCAGAAACCACCATGCAGCAGCTTTTCTTGATCACACTTGCCGATGCCGCTCCTCTGCAAAATGGCGCCGCCTTCTTCCCTGATGGCAAAACACAAGACCAAGGCTCGGTCTCACGCAACCCAGCCGAACAGTCAATGGCTAGTATCTTGCTCCATCACGTGGGCAAATCCGCCTCAGCATGAACACGAGAATCGTGCAGCCTTCTTCACCGTGTCGAGGGGACGCCAGAAAAATGAGATCTGTCTCGAAGCGTGTACCTCACAGAACCTCCCTTTCCCACTCCTGTTTGTCTCTCGACTGCCGATCCTGACTCAATCCTCTCCTCTCTCCAAAACCTCTCTGACGTCACCCCATCCATCATCTTCCCCAGGGCGTAGTCTCGTTAGTTGTCATTCCTCAAGGCGAGGTTTTCGCCTGCTCGGAAGTGTCCGGCTCGGTTGTTGTTTTAAGCACGTGATTCCTTTTTATCGCCGTTCTTAAAATGCCAAAAACATTGGGAAAAAGTCACAGAGGGGCAATCACATACTGGAGAAAATTAGTCTTAAACCCTACCTAATTTAACACAGCACCACCCCGTGTGGTGACAACACTTAAGCTCACAATTTCCCTACTTAAATTTACCGAGATGTCTCCTACACATCCACGGACCATGCTACTCCGTATAATCCTACCTTTACTATGAAGTTCCTCCATCTACCCCACAACCAGAACAGTATGTTACGTGTTCTGGTGATGTTAGGATGTTACACCTTCCATTTCCTGTGTTTAGGTTAATTGAAGATATTTTGCTTGAATTTACAAATTATACCACAAATGTCATCCTCAAATTGAAATACTGAGGGTTCCTTTGAATTCCTCATACCCACAAACATGGGTGTAGACCCCCAAATCATCTTCCTATGATGAGAATTAATAACAGTTATGGCTCTTTCAGCATTTTCCTGATATTCACAAATCGTGATGGTGGCCATCTTGGATTCTGAGTTTTCCTCAAATGGGATTTTTGGGGACTTTAGTCCATGGTGTTAGATACACATCAAAGTAACTTTCCTGAAAAAAAAAATTAGCTTTCAACATTTTTTTTTCTTGGTCTAAACTGATGCTCCTGTGTTATGTACAGTACAGTAAAAGTCAGATCAAATTTTAGGCCAAGAAGATCAGGAAAGAGATTGGTTGCATGAAAATACAAAATGGGTTGGTAAGAAAGTCATTCAACAACTATAAGAGTAAGTATTTGTGTTCCTGGATTGAATGTAAATACACTTCCAGGGTATTAGTGGTTGTATTTCTTTTGGATAGTTTCATTTAATCCATTCCTGAGAGGAGGAAATTATAGTCATAAACTGGAATTATTAAAATACGTGTTGTTCATATTTGATCTGAACTTTATAAAAGACAGAATCTTATTTTGTCTACAGTACGTTGCTGCAGGTTTGCATCATTGGATGTGGTGGTGGAGGGATGTGGCTGTGCCACTTCGAGAGGGGTGTGGCTGTTCCACCGATAGAGGGTGTGGCTGTTCCACTGATTGAGGGGGTGTGGCTGTTCCACCGAGAGAGGGTGTGGCTGTGCCACTGATTGAGGGGGTGTGGCTATGCCACTGATAAAGTGGACATGGCTGTTCCACTGATACCATGCTTCCCGGAGGTTAGGGCAGCAATTTGTAATTTCTTCAGGGTGTTGGTGATAACTCACCGACTCTTCATGATCGACCATGGGATCTTTAATGTCCACCAACTAATGCTATCAGACTGGACATCCAGTTTTAATTATCCATCTGAGGGATGGCACACACATTGATGCCTGCAAAACATCAGGATGACAGTTTATAGCTGGTTGCAAGATTCAAACCCAGGGTAAGATGGCTCAAGAGGTGAGTGTACTGTACGTCCAGTTAGGCTATCCTGCCAGCCCAAAGGCAGAGTAATGCATGTTCATTAATTTTTGAGGGAATTTGACATTATCTTGTGAGCAACCTTTACCCATTAATATTTGTCTCCAACATATATAAATTTACTAAAAAATAAAGGTGGCAGCAAGTGAGATAAAGAAGGTGGAACAAAGGTAATTATATGAAATTTCTGGTCGTTTGTGTGTATGTCCGTCCAAAGTGGGAGAACACCTGAGAAAGTAATGCAAATACCACATTTGTCATGGTCATACATCATGCTGGAGGATGATACCATAGATGTAGTGAAGAAATTCAATTTGGTTGGATCTTGGGATCGCCCAATACCATGTATGGATAGACCGAAGGTATCTCAAAACATATTATTATGAATTTTTTAATAAAAATTTGCCTTGCTAGTTGTACAAGCGGAGTTCCCGCCCGATGGGTGATCTTGTTACGAGCATACAACACGTTCTGATGCACACCTTTATTTGGGCTGTGTATAGGCAACTGACTGCCTCAATCGCTCCTGAGAATAATAAAAAAATAAATCGGGTTACGTGCATGAAGCAAGAACATACCTACTGCTTATAATTCAAAACACCCTCACTGTACTGAAAAACGTGGGGACAGGAATACTGTACTGTAAATGGTGGAGACTTGTAATATCTTCCCCCACCTGGAGGGGGCGCTACACGATACACATTTACATAGACAATTTGTGCCCCCACAAACCACCGGCAAAGGTGAAAACACCCCTCTACATTAATTGGGGTCATGCTGATTCTATGTAGCAAGTCTCGATGTAATCAGCCCAAAACTGTAGGAGTAGTAGCACGACAAACAAACACACAAACACCGGTCCATGAATTTAATCGTACGGATGCTATGGCCCTTGTAGGTCCTATTACTGTCTGTTGTACCGAATAATTATTCTATACTTATTTGAGCCCTTCACAGATACCACAATACTGTACATTTCAAAATGAGGGAGGCCCCCATTTGCAGGTGTCTGGGCCTTATTTCTGCCCTGAGGGCTGCTATCCTGTGATCGGTTAGAGACACCATGGGATCTTTCATCTCCCCCAACTAATGTCAGCAGATAGAACTACCAGCTTAGCTTCATTCCTCCAAAAGACGGTGCATTTTGTGGGGAAGCACCCTGTCCATGAAGTGCAAATCTGATATTTTATAGTTGTTTTGGGGGGGGGGCAGAGAAGTGTCCGTTCGTGTGTTATGCTTCATTCTAAAGGATTTCTGCCGTCATAAAATAATAACGACACTGTTGGAAAGCTAATAATAGATTTACTTGGAACAAAAATTTGTGTCCTTTTAATCTTAAGGATGCCTGTGTTTCTGCTATTGAAGAAGAAGCTGGACCTCGAGCTTTAATGAAGAAGAAGCTGGACCTGTTGTCATAGAATAATAAACATATGGGCAATACCCCTGCACGCTCACCTGGTCGTGGCTGGATAACAGAACCAGGGAACCACTGGTCGGCATCATGACCCACAAAATATTAATGGAGAAGAAAGCAAGTACCTCTTTTGGGGGACAACCCCCATGTCGAATCCCTTCGACGCCAATTTTTTAATGTTGTGAATAAACTTTAGTACATCACGGATGATGAAGGTTGTATTGAAGTTTCATCATAATTGTGTGTGTGTAGATTCTGAGAAGAAAGCTACCTCTTTTGGCGGGCCACCCCCCCCCCCTCCCCCGTAGACCCCAAATTTATTTAATGTGTGAACAATCTTTGGGACAGCACTGGTGTAAAGGTTGTGGTCAAGTTTCTTCAAAATTGTGGGTGTAGTTTCAGAGAAAAAAGGAGCAAATACATATTTCAGGGGGCAACCCCCTCCCTTACACCCCTTAGACCCCAATTTTTTAATGTCATGAAGAAGCTTTGGTACATCATGGGTGTTGAAGATAGTGGTCAAGTTTCAGAAGAATTTCATGTGTAGTTTTTGAGAAGACAGCAAATACCTCATTTGGGGGGCAACCCCCATATACTACCTTGGGGCCCGTTTTTTTTTTTAATGCCATGAACTAACTTTGGTGCATACACGGTGATGAACGTGGTAAAGTTTCAACAAAACCATATGTGTAGTTTCAAAGAAGTTGAAAGTATTTATGGACAGACTGACGGACAAGACGGACACGCCATCCCCTAAGCTCCCCAGAAGTGCATTCCAGGTGAGCTAAAAATGGGCTGTTGGAAAGTAAATAATAAATTTACTTATAGCAAAACCTCTTGTCTGTTTAATCGTATAAAATGCCTGTTTTAAAAACCCGTATATCCGGATGTAGGAAGAAGAAGTGAGAATGGAGCTTAATGTAGTGGGTCCAACGACAACGTTTATTATTCTACGACAACAGGAACCCTTTCGAAGGAGATAGAAGGAGCACACAAAATTATAAACAGTAATACTTCTCGAAGCAATATAAGAGGACACGGAAGGCGTTCACATGCAACGACCAAAACCACCTGACATCATTAACAAGTACGTGTTACAAAAAATGCATTTTTTGCGCGTGTTTCACTTCATCTTGTATCCTCATTGACACTCACAGATAGACATGTAATAGGTTTGTGAAGTTCTACATGCTGCATCTTGATTAAACCCATCAGCGAAATGACACAACAAATCCCTCATTGAGCACGTACCTTTCCTGCTCCCATGGCTTTCTCGGCTGCGTACACGGCTTTTCCACAGCGCGAGCAGCGCTCCGAGTTCCCGAGTCGGGCGAACCGGCACGACGTGCCCGTGCTTTTTGATCTTGGACCGGGAGAAGCCGAACTCTGAGCCCCATCTGCTCCCTGGCCGAAGCCGAATCCCTTTGGGCCGAAGAGGCGTGTGAAGCACGCGTTGCAGTAGAGTTCGCTGCGATGCATGGTGAGTGAGGTCACGTCCAGGTGTTTTCGACAAGAGTCTGCAGGTATGGGCATCGGTCATTTAAGATAGATAACATTTATGCTCGAATGAAAGATGATGAGAGATCGTGAAAAGGTACCTCAACTCCAACCATGAAAAATGGTCGGTCATGCATGCCAGTGGAACTCAGCACAGATATCTCTACTTTTCCATGTAGGTTCCCAACATGGTCACATTGTTGCTCAGTGGGCAGGTTCTCCTGACACCATTTGTACAGAAGTTCCTTTTAACTCTGAAACTTCGTAAAAAGAGAACAAAAAGTATGCATCTCCACTTCCTTATATCCACAATCTTCCCAATATCCCCACGTATACCAGCTTGGTTGGTGTGATGATTGGAGTGTCTGCTCTGAGTCTGGGACGTCAATGCTGTTTGAAGGGGAACCCCGTCTGCCAAAGACTTTAAAATTGGAACATGTTGCTTGCTTGTTTTGGGATCAACATTTAAAAGGATAGATCATGAACAACCATAAGTTGGTAATAATAGCGCAAACTTTGATGGGCCTCATAGCCTCCTCCAGCGGTGAAGTTCCTTGGAAGGGAACACATTATTACTCTAAGCAAGTTGTTCGTGTCCGCTTGGGATTAGACTCGGGGTAGGGATGTACGCAAGTCGCAAATATACAAATGGCGTCTTCTATCATCGAGCCGGCAAGCTGGGAGCAACAACTCACATTTATTGCCGCATCTGATGAAAGCTAAATGCTCTAATGGCTGCGAGGTGCTCCACTTGAAACTGTTTGTTCAATTCATGTAGCTTTTTGATACCTAGGGTTCGTAATAAAAACTTGTATTGGTGTCAAAGCCAGTGACAAATTGCAAATTAATAGTAGGATTATCCTATGCAGTCTTTGGACAGGACAATGAGCATGTGGTAATTACCCCATGCATGCGAGGCGAAAAACAGGGTTAAGCAATGGCTCATGTTCATCTGTCTGTCTTATCAGTTTATGATCGAGGAATAAGTTATTTAAATTTAATGTTGTATTTTGAACACGAATCGGAACATGAATAGGAAGACAAGTTTCTCGTTTTACTCTACTTTGGCTTTGAATGTGTCCCGATCGTACATGTGCAGAGTGGAGTGAGATAATATTTAACCTCCGCCATCGAAGATGGACGGAGGTTACTGTTTTCACGCCTGTCTGTCTGTTTGTTTGTTTGTGAACAGTATTACGGAAAAACTCCTTGACGGATTTCGACGAAACTTGGTGGGGGGATTAGTATGGTCCAAGGATCATGCCATTAGATTTTGGACTTGGTCCAAAGTCCAATATGGCCGCTATGGCGGCCATTTTGAAAAAATATTTGAATTTGTTTTTTTGCATTTCTACATGTTTTAAGTGATTTCAACAAAAAAACATGCCAAAATTATAATTGCGGCTGATTTTGGAACTTCAGGTGGATAACCATGTAAAATCAATTTCTGTCTCAAGGAATCTAGTGAGGACGAATGAATTGAGTATGTAAAAGTTAAAAGTAAAAGGAAAGTTGAAAACTATAACTCTTGAGCACTTTGACGCAAATGAATAGGATATCAGGTTCACTTGAGTGACCTAGCAGTATTGGCGGCGGAGGTTTTGCACTCTACAGAATGCTCCCCCTCGAGTTTTACTCTGTTTTCCTGCCTGGGAGTCAAAACAAAATTTAAAATCATTCCAAACATGAAACTTACTGTTTTTAAGGATGTTATAAAGGACACAGATAACGGGCACGAATAACTAATGTAACGAGTTAAATAAAGCGGTGTAATAGACACTGGGTAAATCCCAGAATTTATTTATTTGTACGTCTTTACACCTCTTTAAACTCAATTGGAAAACTTGAATACTGAAGAACACAAATTGCCTTCATAATACTTCCAAGAAGCATTATATATCTATATCTACATATATACAGTGGGGAGAACAAGTATTTGATACACTGCCGATTTTGCAGGTTTTCCCACTTACA
>CM068952.1:131299661-131314586 GCA_035128595.1 Eptatretus atami | reverse complement strand
ATATATATATATAGGATCTTACTGATAACCATGGAAACAACATGGAATAACTTGCATTGCTACAGCCATGGTGTTATGAGTAGTTTTCCCCAAAGTTGTCCCCTCATACTCACTGCAGAAGAAGCACAGTGTGTGGAAGCTGCGCCCCTCACATTGCACCTCCTCAGCACGGTACACAGCCTTCCCACAGGCTCCACATGGTGTACCCCCACCTAGGCGAGCCTGCACAGGCTGTGGATGATGAGCGATTAAAACTAGCAGCAGCAGCAGCTGGCTCGTTTGAAGCCACCGTCACTCTCAATCTCTCCTGGCTTTGGAGTTAGAAGGCAGTCTTTGCATTTGGAGAAGAGCTCCATGACATGCCGACCGGACAAGCTTTTTCATCTCATCGAATATCAGTAAAAAGAGATGAGTTTATAAAAATTGCTTCAGGCATCAGGAATGCAAGAACACATCAAAAACAATGTCTAGCCTGCACCCAAAGGGCACATTTATATATTGCATAACAAAAACAAATTTGACTTCATGTGCATGATGCATAAAATGAGCCGGCCCATAAAATATGAAGAATGATGCCAAGAAAAAGTTAGTACAACTCAACCGTGATCCACAGCAGCAGGAATGGCGAATAAGTCGGTAAATAACTTTGACCATCCTTGGGGGTGTAATGGTTAGAGGTTCCACTCTGAGTCTGGGAGGTCGGAGATTCAAACACCCCGGACGAATCAGACCAAAGACTTCAAAAATGGTACATGCTGCATCCTTGCTTGACGCTCAGTATTTAAAAAGGACAGAGCATGGACAAGCAACTATAAGTTGGCAATCATTGTGCAGGCTTGATGGGCTTAATTGCTTTCTGTGTTGAAGTTCCTTGCAAGGGAACATATTATTGATACAAGTGGACCGCTCATGCCAAACAACGATTTCACATATGCATTCAATGAACTCCATTCATTTGAGTGGTAAAAACATCAAATGCTCATTACCTTGCGGTTATCGATTTAAAAACATGGAAAACTCAGCAAAGTTAAAGCAACGAGCATATCAAGGTCATGCAATTTGAAGACAAAAGCTTTGCACCAGTGAGTTACCGAGTAAAAAAACCTAAAATGGAGCACTTTCTCAAGACGGAGAAAGACCATACCCCATACAAGCCAATAAACATTGCTACAGCTATCCTCGGACGAAACACACACATCCATGAAACAATGGGGGGAAAACTTACCAGCATTGTCAATAAAGGTAGAGTTTGATCACCAATATAGATTCTCGTGGTCACAACCTCTTTCGACGCGGAGCCAAGCAGCGGGTGCTCCTTTTGGATTGGCGACACGAAACGTAATGTTGGCATCTGTGCATGACGTCCATCCTGTCTCAGTCGTAATATTTACGTCTCCATTCGTGCAACTTCATTATATATGACTGGCGACCTTTTACAAAAGCATGACCTTTGAGCGATAATGATGTACATTCGCCCTGCTAAATAAACAGCACAGGATCACAGAAATGCCACGTCCGGGGAAGAAAAAGGTCAATGCAGACATATGTACACATTTAATGCAGCACAAATTAATCTGCGGACAGGTAACTGCCATTTGTACATCTACATAAGCAGTAAATAGTTTGCCTAAGTCAGTATTGCAAATGGAAGCTAGCTTCTAAGAGCAAATAAAAAGAGAAATGTGCTCTCTGCAGTTTGTTCAATTCATTTCAAATCCGCCGATTATGCGTGCGAGTCAATAAATTATGCCACTTTGTTATCTGAAGCTTTTTATGATGCACACGGGGAGATGGACTCCTGGTCATTTTTCAACATAATGCCCATGAAGTGAGATGGATTTGTTCGATCTCAGAGTCAGCTTTCCTCATCCACACAGTATACGAACGTTTAGAGTTGGTGCGTGGCCACACTCGGACAGCCTTCTTGACACCTCGTGCCATGCAAAGTGCTCGCCATATAGGGCCTCATTCGGGGGCCCAAACGGAAAAGTCTGGGATGTACGGCGGATGTGGGACAACCTCCAAATTTATTTTGGTGATGGTACCTACTGTCATGTGGGTGGTATGAAGTCCAACATTGTCCTTCAGCAGAAGCATTATCCAGGACAGGAGACAAGATGACGTTTGCAAATCTCTTTTTACAATTTGTGGAACTGGTCAAAGTCTGTTCTTGGGATGGAATTAAAGGGAACCGTTCATATCCCAGAACACAATCGGCATGATTTTGCCAACCAACCGTTAACCTTAAGCTTCTTCTTTACAGGAGATGTTGTCTTACATCATGTATCCACCGCTACAGATAGGTTTGTTTACATGGGAGATGTAATTTATGGACATGACCTCCTTTGATGATGCTGTCGCTGCTCATCACACACACACACACACACACACACACACACACAACACACACACACACACCCACACACACACACACACCTCTGCCTTCTGTAAGATTTTCTATACACCTGTATACATTTTCTTCTGTCCAGGTATGATGCCCCATACTGTCCACACACTCATCCCAAATTTTAAATTCCACTCACCATTCCACCCGGACAAAACAGTTAACTGCTCACTGTTCCTCACAGCCATAACGCCAATGGCACTGTCATCTTGGTCACGTGATTTAGAGTTGCCCAATGAGCACACAACGCAAGGATGCCAACCTACGCTGCTAGATGGAGACAGGCATGCAATCATCCAGTGTGTGTTACCGGAATGGAAAGTGGCATAATTTATTGACCCATCCTCGTATTACACCAACATTTTAAGATTTATCCCAACACCCCCCCCCCCCCCAATTTCTTTTTTTTTTTAAATCACAGCACTCTTCGATGGGAAATTCAAGTATCAAGTAAATCTGCAAATTGTATCATTTCTCATCCCAAGCTGTTGCTAAAGTGTAAATCCATCCATGGTGACCATACTCTGTACAGAGCATCAGTGCTGCCAAAGCAGTCTCCTGGGCTATTGGGCACAATTCTGGATAGGTTGCCACTGTGACACAGGATACTCAAATGGCTCAATCATCCCAGCAAGCTGATACTCATTTTGCCAGTTTTGGAAGGATAACAGGCTGAGTCAACCCCACCCGGTATTAATTCAACAGCAAAGTGGTATTTGAACTCAGGACCCTAGGATCCCAAATCCCAAGCCCACCTCCCTAACCATTAAGCCAACACCAGGCATACAAAGTGTAAATGCTAACTCTTGTAGAACAAGAATAAAAGAACTACTGGAAGAAAGGAAATTACATTTCATATCTGCAACAAGGGTTCCATTAAATGGCAGATATAATAATCACTCGTTAACTTTAATTCATGTTTTAGCTCAGAGTAAGAATCAATTTTGACAGACACAGAAAAATAAAAACAATAAAGGCAAAACATGCATATAGGACGATTGAACTAAACAGTCTAGATTTGCAAATAAGTTTGAGTTCAATTGTCAGATTTTTGAGATCTTTAGTCAACAATTTCTTGAGTTGACAATCAAGACCTTGTGTGGCATTCGGTTCCAGATGTTAACAATCTTGACCCAGGTCCAGCCGCCGTTGTGGAGGAACAACCACCTCTCGTCTCACGGCCGTGGACTGTTTTGGGCAACCAGGTGAAGGAGACAGGTTTAAGATGAGGCTGGTGGGTGTATGGAACACTTGGTCTGTCACAACTGGCTGCCTGTTCCTGGGTGTTGATGGGAATTTCTTCAGGGACATAGGGCAAAAGGGGTCATCAAGTTAATCGAGTAACATGACGATATCAACAGCAATCAATACTTGTGGTAATATTTTCTTATTAAGGAATACATTTGAGTTTTGTATCTGGCAAGTGCTCTTTCACAAAGACGAGGGTAACTTGCCAATATCGGTTTCCACGTTTAGCTGAGAAACAGACATGAGTGGGTACAAGCTGGGAACCCTTTTTACTCTTGATTCACTTCAGTTGAAGGTGGGTAAAATCTATTAGAAACAGCATTTTAAGTTGCTTGAGTGAAGATTGCAACATATTCAGACCCCGAATGATGGAATTTATTCAAAAACATAAATTAACTTCGAGAAAGGACGATTCAAGCAAAAATATTTGAGAATACAAGGGGAGAAACAAATGGAGAGGGGATGGATGAGGGGGACGCACATAAATACGTGGCACATTGTGCAATAACTTACAGAAAATGGTTTGTCTTTTGTGGAAATAATATACATTTGTAAGGGTCTAACAGAATGGCTCAAAGGTAGTTCACTTACCTCTAGGCAATCTACTATCCATCTAGTCTGGGTTCGATCAAGACCTGCCAAACCTGTTCGACCGGTGTTTTGCAGGAAGGACGTTGCAAACAATAACTAGTCTGGGGAAGCATTTATTACGGGTGAACGACAAAGATCCCACAGCTTATTTTGACAAAAATGTGAGTTCTTGTCAGGAGCCTGTACAAATTCTTTCCCTCAGCTAAAGGGAGCACCACCGCATCTGTGAATTGGTCATGCCTCCCCAAAACGTTTCTACTTAAGGGGCCGAACTTGTAACTGACCCCGACTTAGCATGCATATGAAGGAAAAGAAAGGAAGCAAGAGAGAGACAGAGACAGAGAAACTAAAACCACACTCAGTGGAGAGAATAACTCCACCCAGGCTGAACAGTTTACGTTTTCTATCTCAATGATAGGCCGGATCTGCATCCGGCCCTTAACCAACATTTAATCGGCTTGTTCTCGTCATCTACCCAACTCATCCACCAAGTATCGTCCAAATCCGTCCACAACTTTGAGATATCGTGCTGCATATAGTTTTTGGCTCTATCTCTCAATGGTGAAGAATCCCTTAAAAAATTCTCGAAGTTGGATCCGGATACAGATCTTCACCAAAATCTAATCAGTTTGTCGTTGTAAAACACCCAACGTGTCCACAACTTTTTGAGATATTGTGCTACGTATCCTTTTTGGCCCCATCTCTCAATGGTGAAGAATTACTTTCCCAAAAATTGAATCACTTTGTCCTTGTCACACACCCAACCTGTCCATCAAATTTTGTCAGAATCTGTCCATAGATTTTTTTTTTTGAGATATCCTGCTCACAGCCAGACAGACAGGGGTGAAAACATAACTTACGTCTACCTTTGGTGGTGGAGGTAAAGAGTGATAGGGACAGCGAGAAAACAGAAACAGAAAGAAAATAGAATGAGCCATTCGAGTACCCTGCATCGGAGTATAAACCCGTCCAGGACTGTGCCCCATAGCCAAAGAAAAGCTGCTTTGGCAGCCCTGTATCTGAAGGTGTGAACGGAGTGGCTCATCTTCTTCTTCATAACATAATTTAACTAACTATAATCACCATTTTGGAATCATTTTCCATCGACCCTCACCAATGTTTACGAGAAAGAAAACCCAAATAAACCAATGATCTCTACACCAGTGGAAAGTTTGGGTCATAAATGCATGCGCAAGAAAATAAAATTTTCGGTTTAAGCCCACCTATTCAAACCATGACCCACAATAATGCAGAGGTTTAGGGTTATCTTTTGACCATACCAAACTACCCAGTATGTCACAAAAAAACAAATTACATGGCTCACAAAGTGTTCACAGTTTAGCAAACACACCTGCTGGAAACTAATGAAGGTGAGTGGCTGGCCAGGTTGTGATGGGCTCGACGAAGATAGGTTTGAAACCTGTTCTTGCGCCAAAGGCCGAGAACCAACACTAGCTCGTTGCAGAGTCACCACTTGCCCTGGATATATTGGGGTTACCACGGACAATGGAAAGGTTTTTGATAGTGACAAAGGCTGCAGCTGATGGATGGCAACCGGAGATAAAGCCATGGTGTGAGATCCTGCAAAGAAAATCATCGACTCCAATTAGCCTCCAGGATTTTCATTCAAAAGCCACATTTGCTATATATCTGGACGGAAAGGTTCCTACCTGCTGGGGGCGAAAGGCAAATGAACTGTTTGGACAAAAGAAGGGGCAGTGAACTTTGAACCGAGTTGGGCTGCACAGGCTGGGACAAAGCAGGAAGATCAGGAGGAAGCCCAGCTGATGACAATGGCACGCATCTTGGTACCTAAGGATGTGCCAAACATCGTTTAAAACCAATTCAAGCAATAAGGCAAGTCAAAATATACAGTGAAATGACATTATGGGAGATGAAACAGACTGATCCTTACTTTCCAGGCTGAAAGATTTTTAAATGTACAATTCACATTTACAACTAGAAAGCATCTCAAAATGCAAAGCCCGTCTGTGTCCGCTTTGTATTCGGACCACACATGATGAAAACAGCAGCTAAAAGCAAAAGTAAAATTTATTAACCAGTCTTCTCCATATTCTCAAAATGAAAGTTTATTGAAAATTTGATCAAAGGGTAAACGAGAAAGCATCGCAAAATGCAAGCAGACGAACTAAACAAACATGGAAGTGATTACAAAAAAAAACAAGCCGTCTCACGCTGTGCAGTGGAGGATGGGTTGGGTAAGGCATATTTGTACTTACTGGGACTTTAACCCGTTTGCTAATTTTCCTTCATATTCTCATAATCAAGGTTTGTTTAAAATTTGATGACAAAAGCTCGAATGGTAAAGATGTTATGGTCGGGATGCGCACGCATGCACAGTTGCACACACTAATTATTTTTCATGATTATCAGGAACAGGAAAAAACAAAATATCAGGAAGAACCTCGATAAAGTGTAGTGTAAACTACAGACCTGCCTACATGCACAGATTAATTATCCCTAATTTTTGTGCAAACGACACTGAAATTACAGTGGTATGGATAAGCCCAAAAAATACGAAATCAGAGGTTATCAGAAGAATTCATTCGAGTCAGGTTGAACAACTTATTTTGGTGGGGAAATTGAGATTGGAAAACCCAATTCGCAACAATTGAGAAAATTTATTTCGCAAAAAGAATGCTCGTAAGACGGATGGAAAACGAATCGCCATACTGGTGGTGCCGTGGCAAGTGAAGTTGTGACTGTGTAGAGGTAAGTTCCAGAAGTTGGCAAAAGTCATGGCAAGCAGATGTTTGCATGAAGAAAAAGATTGCTGCACATCATATTGAAACACAGTGTATCTGTACATCTGCACGCCCGTTCACTTATACATTTGAAAATGGCTCGGTAAGAATAAGACCAGTAAGAAGAAGAATAAGAGACGGTGGGTGGGTTTCCGGAACCACAGCTTTACTCTTCACAGAATAGCAACTATTGGTAAACTAAGTCCTGAAAACTAACAGCAGAAATGTGCATGATGACACACGAACTTTGCATATGACATAAACTGAAACACTCAGTGCCTGTGTGCTTCATATTCAACAACACTTGCCAAATAAACCCTCCATTCCATTTCTTATATCAATAATACAATGAGGAAATGTCATAAAAGTTATGCAGTCTGAGATTAACCAGACAGTCAATGAAGGCAAATATCATGTGACACTAGTCAGCATTTAAAAATGCTTTTTCAATTTCACAAAATATTGCTTTAAAAATTTTTTTTTCTTTCCTTAAACAAACCCCAATTCCTAATTCTGTGAAGCCAGAGGAAGTCTGCTTAAAGCACCATGAATACCAGAGAGTTGGTGTCAAAGCCACCCAATGCTCACCTGTTTATACATTTATCGTTTTTAAAAGACTACAAAAAAAATTAATTTGAGATCAGACTTCACTGCAATGCTTTATAAAAAATATTATTAGACTAAAAGCAATATATGTATTTGTATATTGTAATCAGTAAACTAGTACACATGTTAAATGAATGGCAAGTGTCTAGTATAAACAGGTGAGCATTGGGTGGCTTTGACACCATCTTAGGTTGAAAGTTTTAAAAATTTTTAAATCATTTATTAATTTCAACATCACTACACCAATAGTATACCCCAAAGGAACCTCCATGCCAAATATCAGCATCCCTAGTACACATCTTATATATTATTTCCGATTTTGTGGTTTCGTGTCACGCTATCTTCGACTTTGTTCTGCGCTCGAGTAACGTGATATTCGGCTTACATTATCTCAAAGCCATATGAGGTGCATGGTACCAAAAAAAAGTAAATAAAATGGTTCTGAAACAGTGAAATCATATTCCACTTACTGCATTAAAGTAAAATTACTACTGATACTCTGCATCAGTTCCTTTCTCAACACACCCACCCAACATGTCGCGCAGAGCGCGGGTTATGCTAGTATTAAATGAATGGCAAGTTTCTAAAAAATAACTTGCACCAAAAATTTAACGTTGATGTGCTACAAAAAAGTTAAGTTAAAACAGGTCAAAAATTTAAAACATTTGAAATTATTTTTTAATTTCAACTTCACAACACCAATAGTATACCCCAAAGGAACCTCCATGCCAAATATCAGCATCCTAAGTACACATATTAAATGAATGGCAAGCTTCTAAATAACTTGCACCAAAAACGTTAACATTTTCACGCTGACGCTGATGCTCACGCCGGGGGTATCGCTATAGCTCTCTGTTCTTCGAACAGGTGAGCTAAATAATAAATAAAAGTCATGCACAAACCTCTGTACAGGGTTGTCCATGACCTGGACATCCATCTTGCTTTGCCTGCTTATGCCCCCGGGGCTCGTCGGAGCAAATATCACGTCTTTTACCCTGTTGCAGAAACAAAACTTGCGAGGGAGCAAAGCTGCTGGGGCACGACCCGTTGGACACTTTTAGTTTACTGGCGCCCTCCTTGGCCTGCATCTTTGAGCTGTACAAACTACAATGGGCATGTTGGATACCGATTATCTTTGGAGTCAGTTTGCCTCCTGTTGAAGGCTTATCCAATGCAGCCTTATTTGCCTCCACAGCTGTGCCTTTGACAAGGCGGTTTCTGCAAGAGAAGAGGACGAAGCCAACAAAACTGATAAATCATCAGGAAGTAAAATAAAAACCCTTTTACAACAAGCTTCGTTGGAACATGACAGTTTGTAACGGCAGGCAAATCATTCCATACTGCACAATAATTCTAACAAATAAACCAATGTCTTTTCACACATCCACAATAATAACAGGACAGTTAAATCATGACTCGGCAGATTCTTAAGACTCTCGTACACGTGATATTACCTGTGATGGGCATATAAAGAGGGTTCGTAACACAACGTGTGAATTTCAGTAAAATGATACGACAGACACGTTCGAGCTTTCATGGCCATCGTAAATGCATCAAATAATCCCACACATAATAATACATACAAGCGCTAAACAGATGTCTAAAATGGAATAGTCTGGGATCGGCCAATCACCCATTTAATAAAGTCTCGACTTTGAGATGAGGAGAGAAAAACTGGTGTACTGCTTCGGGCACCAAGTCAATTGTGAAGTTGGGCTCGCACCAGAATGCCATGAAAATTGTCGTCGGGCAGCTTGGTGGGCAGGCCACTCTAGGGCATTGCGTGGAATCTGAAACACCTAACAGACGAAGCCAGAGAAGCATCCAGCAGTGACGGAAGATGTGCAAACCCCAATCGAGATGTAAAAATGAAGTAACCCGGCCAGGGTATCTCCTTAAAGATGCTAAAATGGCACTCCAGCAGCCGTATTTTAAAAACGAAACCCCGTGTCTATCTCGCTCTCTGTCGAAGCTGCAAAGTTTGATCCTTCTACCGACGTTAGTCATCCTTCTTCTTACTTTAGCTTTTGTTCAGTTGTCACCCCTTCCTTATAGTATTGGGTGGTCGCTAGACTACCGTTATTCTCAGGTTTTCCGTCTGTCTGTATGTATGCAATGGACAGCTCTGGAGGCCAGAGGAGTCAACCGATTTTGATGAAACTTGACTGGTAGGTTCATACCAGGATCTAGTTGTATGCTTTGAGCACCGTTGCTATGGACGCCACCGTTGCCTAGCAACGGGACTTTGAAATTTTTGAAAAAAATCCGAAAAATTTTTTATATATATTTTTTTTCGAAATCAAAAATCGGCTTCCGCGCTTTTATGCGCACTATAATCAACCTCTGTCAAAAAATTTCAGCCCGATCAGTCAAAAACTATGACTAGTATGCAATTATATAGCGACCACACCATGTCGCCTACCGGCTTGTAGTACTGTGTGTGACCCATACATCCTGTGGTGGCAATCTTGGGCGTAATGCAGATTACACTCACGAAAGCCTTCAATCATTTGTTCCTCATCTATTTAACTTGGAAAGGTGCCAAAGGAATGATCGATATCAAACTTTCGTATGACAAATTACAGCTCACAAATCTAAGTCTAAGTTGGATAGCCAAGTCACAGCACTGTCTGTTGTTATGTCGACTGCCCTAAATATTTCATCAAACTTCTGTAGGTGACACTCAGTCACGATGTGATGAATAGTCTGATCTGGGTGACCACAGTCACATGCTGAACTGTCTTTGGAAATCCATTTGTGAAGGTGGTGTGATGTCCTTGCATGGAGAGTAAGGATCTCGTTGAGCGCAGACCACTGTTTCCGGGGGAGATCGAAATCTGGTGGCTCTTCTGTCGGATCACTCACCAGTTCTTTGTTAGCAATGTTGTCTGTCCAGAGATTTGTGCCACTTGTCCTTTGTGTTAAACCCCGCATGACTCGAAACATTTGCAGATCCCCAGAAAGGTTTGCGTGACTTGAGTCGCATATTTGGTAGATTCTGCAGGTCTTCATGGATTGGTAGCCATAGAACGGCTTTGATGCAGGGATGATAACTGCATGTGTAAACATCTCCATTTAACTAGGTCATCTGCGGAGGGATCTCTGTCATGTTCGGTCTCCATGCAAGCTACGGTCGTGGTTACGGTTAAGTCTATGACGCACGTGACAACACCATTCACATAATCCAGAGCATTTTGAGATATCTGCAACGCCATCAAATCAGCAATTTTTTTGGAGTCGTTATGGATAGCTGTCACAATGATCATCTCTGTTATGTGAAAGGAATTTTTAAGACGACTACTCAACTTCAACACCATCATTAATAAGGTTTGCGTGACTAGTATTATGAATTAACAGTGCCAATCCCACACCCCAAACTTGAGCATCTTCAATATCACCCTCACCTTAAGCTAATGCAAAATGAGCATAGTGTCAATATAGTACAGTCAAAGTTCACTTCGGTAGTATTCTTGGAGGCTTAAATTGGGAAATGTAACAGTCTTAAACCGTTACGATGATGAACTTACTGGCGTTCCAGCTGGAGTTTACAAATTGCTGCGAGTTGATCCATCTTGCTTGAGAAACTATCCAAGCCACATGTAACTGAAAATACACAAATGGCATTGAGAAACGAATTAAAGAATCATACCGAAAGAAGGCAATTCTCTGCACATGTGTACGTAGTCTGATCATTATAAAGATTGACAACGGCTGGGCCAATCTCCACCAAATTTTGCACATGTGCTCGATGCACTCAGGTTCAGGGTCATGGGCACAAAATAATTCCCATTGAACCCTCTCCCAAGTGAGAATGGGGAGACAACCTGCGATTTTTCACTTGTACACGGAGAATAGCGCAAGTGGTTTAACCACTGATCGCTGACAGAGAGAGCAGGTATTGATACATTGTTTCATTCCCGGAGGGAACACTGGAACACGTATGACCGTTCCTAAAAGGAAACTCATCAGTCCGTCCGTCCGTCCATCGTGCAAAGAAGAAGCAGGATCTCAAGCTTTCATGCTGCTGTTCCTGCTGTAGTAGAATAATGACCAGAGTAGTGTCAAAGCCACCCAATGCTCGCCTCTTTCACTCTTTCATTCCTTTTTTTCCCCACCTTTGGAAAACTCCCTCACTCTATTCAATCCCATTCTTTCCCTCCAGGCCTTCAAAACGGCTGTTCACCACCACCTCTTATCATCCCCATCCAAATCCTCAATCTTTTTTACCCCTGTTAATCCACCCCAAACCCACCTCCTTCAAATTCCCTGCTTTCCTTCCTGAAAGTCCCTGTATGTCCATCATGTATACCCCGTGTTCCCCTCCCATCCCTCTCCCTTCCACAGATTCTCCTAATGTCATGTTCCCCATTGTTTGTCCTTCCCACTCCCACCCTCTTGTCTCATGCCCCCCCCCCTTGATGTGTGTTGTGTGTAAGCTCTCATACGAGCCTCGACAAGGTATACAAAAAAAAAAAGAAGCTGAGTAATTTTGCAACAAGCTAATCTTTCCTCACCATGAATATAAACTGAAGTTGCTACGTATAATAATAAAATGCTACCGTTTGGACCCGCTGCATATTAAGCTCCCATTCCCTCTTCCACTCATTCAATCTTGGAAAGACGGTGTAGATACAGATACACAACATCAGTACAATTTTAAAACATTTATTGAACAAACAAACAGATTATATGTGCTAGCACAGGAGATTCTGGACAGACAGATTTACTCCAGGTCTCTCAACATAACCGGAGATCTTCGTCTTTATATAGTTTCCAGTGAGACACAGTTTTTATAATTTTCTGACACTGGCGCCAGTTCGCCGGTCTTGACAATTTCCAGGTGAACCTTATTTCAGTCTTCTTTGACAGCTCCTGCTTTAAATGGTTAGAACACGTACATTCAAACCCAGACATAGTAATCGGACAGAATGCGAGAATGACGTCAAATGCCAACTCTAATGGCCATTAAAACAAGTTTCCATCTTATGGAGGTTAAAAGTCAGTCTACTTCTCCCAAACTGGAAGATATATTATCTTGAAGCGACCAGAGCGCCTGTACATTTTCCTAAGTCCACATTCCAACTCGTTGTTGTCTTCCATACAAAATTCTCAGGATAGTTCTGCATGGCAGGCAATTCTTCTTTATATTCAACTTACTGGCAAAGTTTAACCTTTTACACATTTAATATACAGGTAAACTTTCATACAGAGGAGAAATATAATTATGTTAATTCCAAATGGATACATACTTAAAACATCATATCATATTTGAGTACATTTATTTCAGGATTAATATATTTTATTTTAATATCAAGTTAATCATCAATTTATTTATTTTATCACCCCCAAACCCATCATGATAAAATGTTTCTACAACGGACTTTCAAAACAGGCATTTTTATGATTAAATGGACACAAATTTTTGTTCGAAGTAAATTGACTATTAGCTTTCCAACGGTACCATTTTTAGCTCGCCTGTTCGAAGAACAGAGAGCGATAGCGATACCCCGGCGTGAGCGTGAGCGTGAAAATGTTAAAGTTTTTGGTGCAAGTTATTTCCTTTCTAATGTTTTTATCGACCACACTATTTTTTACTGATTACATTACAATATAACAAATACATACAATGGGGAGAACAAGTATTTGATACACTGCCGATTTACAGGTTTTCCCACTTACAAAGCACGTAGAGGTCTGTAATTTTTATCATCGGTACACTTCAACTGTGAAAGACGGAATCTAAAACAAAAATCCTGAAAATCACATTGTATGATTTTTAATAATAATTGCATTTTATTGCATGAAATAAGTATTTGATCACCTAAAAAACCAGTAAGAATTCCGGCTCTCACAGACCTGTTAGTTTTGTCTTAAGAAGCCCTCCCATTCTCCACTATTACCTGTATTAACTGCACCTGTTTGAACTCATTATCTGCATAAAAGACAGCTGTCCACACTCAATCAGACTCCAACCTCCCCACAATGGGCAAAACCAGAGAGCTGTCTAAGGACATCAGGACAAAAATTGTAGACTTGCACAAGGCTGGATGGGCTACAGGACAATAGGCAAGCAGCTTGGTGAGAAGGCAACAACGTGTTGGCGGATTTATTAGAAAATGGAAGAAGTTCAAGATCAGTCAATCTCCCTCGGTCTGGGGCTCCATGCAAGATCTCACCTCGTGGAGCCTCAATGATCATGAGAAAGGTGAGGATCAGCCGAACTACACGGCAGGACCTGGGTCAATGACCTGAAGAGAGCTGGGACCACAGTATCAAAGAAAACCATAAGTAACACCGTCATGGATTAAAAATCCTGCAGCGCACGCAAGGTCCCTCTGCTCAAGCCAGCGCATGTCCAGGCCCGTCTGAAGTTTGCCAATGACCATCTGGATGATCCAGAGGAGGAATGGGAGAAGGTCATGTGGTTGATGAGACCAAATTAGAGCTTTTTTGGTTTAAACTCACTCGCCGTGTTTGGAGGAAGAAGAAGGATGAGTACAACCCCAAGAACACCATCCCAACCATGAAGCATGGAGGTGGAAACATCATTCTTTGGGGATGCTTTTCTGCAAAGGGGACGGGACGACTGCACCGTATTGAGGGGAGGATGGATGGGGCCATGTATCGCGAGATCTTGGCCAACAACCTCCTTCCCTCAACAAGAGCATTGAAGATGGGGCGGGCTGGGTCTTCCAGCATGACAACGACCCGAAACACACAGCCAGGGCAACTAAGGAGTGCCTCCGTAAGAAGCATCTCAAGGTCCAGGAGTGGCCTAGCCAGTCTCCACACCTGAACCCAATAGAAAATCTTTGGTGGGAGCTGAAAGTCTGTGTTGCCCAGCGACAGCCCCGAAACCTGAAGGATCTGGAGAAGATCTGTATGGAGGAGTGGGCCAAAATCCCTGCTGCAGTCTGTGCAAACCTGGTTAAGAACTACAGGAAACGTCTGATCTCTGTAATTGCAAACAAAGGTTTCTGTACCAAATATTAAGTTCTGTTTTTCTGATGTATCAAATACTTATTTCATGCAATAAAATGCAAATTAATTATTTAAAAATAATACAATGTGATTTTCAGGATTTTTGTTTTAGATTCCGTCTTTCACAGTTGAAGTGTACCGATGATAAAAATTACAGACCTCTACGTGCTTTGTAAGTGGGAAAACCTGTAAAATCGGCAGTGTATCAAATACTTGTTCTCCCCACTGTATATTGCTTTAAAATTATTTGGATCAAGACTTCACTGCAATGCTTTATAAAAAATATTATTAGACTAGTCTTTTAAAAACGAAAACGATAAATGTACAAAC
>CM068952.1:131213093-131224743 GCA_035128595.1 Eptatretus atami | reverse complement strand
AAAAAAAACACCCAACAACAACCCTGATCTAAAACTCACATTTTGATTTTTATTCCCTTTGTCAAAGATAAACATTATTGGTTATAAAGTAAAGTTATTCTGTGAAATATTAGACCAAAAGTACCCAAGCAATCTTTAAAAGGTGCACAAAGGGCATGTTAAAACTGCAACAACAACAATAACGAACAAGCAAACAATTAACAAACACATGAATGCAGTACGGCATGGAGAAAGAGCAAGTTGGCTTGATGAAGCCAATGGAACATGCAAATTCAAAGAAGCATGGGGCAATGTAGGTGAGGATTGACGTGTTCATTATTGACATGCAAAGGGGGAGGGTTCATGTGAAAACCTCACTTTTGAATTTATTTAGATTCTGTGCTTCCTGCTGGCTCTCCCCAAGAAGCACTTTAGCAGCCATATCCAAGCTGACCACACCAGACTCAGCAACAAGGAACAGCATCACAAATTTTTGACTCAAGACGCGCAGAGACTTTTCTTTTCGGCTGTGTGTGGTACCTGGAGCTGGCACCACAGAATATATACAACATACACAATATATAAATGAATCAAAATCAGCTTTGGTAGAATACCTTGCTACATGTACAGCCAGGATCGCTCACCCGACTTGCTGCGAAGTGCAGAGAGTACATTTTCATTCTCACACTTGAGTGTTCCCGTCCTTTCGATCAGTACTTTTTCTGGATAACCTGACTTGGAGATCGCAAGGCTCTCGAGTAGTTCCATTTGCCGTGCATATCCTTGTTCATGGGCATCTTTGTGCAGAGCAGCAAGAGTGTTTCTGAGCTGGCAACGGCCATACCATGCATAGCGGTTCTTGGCAGTTCTCTTAACCATATGGAGGCTTTCAAGAACATTTACAATGTCGTAGATCCTTCGCCGTTCCACATCTGTTGGGATGCATTGAAATCGTTCATTAACTGTGTGTAGCCTGTGGCTGCTTGTTTAAATCATTGCTGCTAGTGTGGCTGTGCCACTGATACAATGCCCCCTGTCGGTTAGGGCTGTGATTGGGAATTTGGCCATGGTGTCAGCAATAGCTCTTCCACTCTTAGTGAAGGACACAGTGGGATATTTAGCATATAGCAAATGCCGGCAGATGTAACACCCAGTTTAACGTCCATCCAAGGGATGGCATACAAATAAATGAATCGCCCTGCCTGTGAAACACCAGGACGACGGTTTATAGCTGGGTGGAGATTGAAACCCAGGTTGGACAGCTTAGAGGCAAGTGTGCATACCTCTAGGCCATCCTGCCAGCTCATGCATTACATGAAACTGAACATTATGTCAACACACCTAATCCTTGTTCAAATCTATAATATAAAGGGAGCTCGGTCTCGGCGTGCCTGTGTCCGTCCATCCCTGCCTGCAACAATTGTCCGATAGGGGACACCACGAATACAGCCCAATCTGCAAACAGTACGATACAGTTGAGCAAGTTGATGATAGATGGGCCGGTTTCAATTTACATTCAAACAAAAACTCTTCCTCTTCAATCTTCTTCTTCTTTACTAATAATAATGATGAGTCATTCAATCCCATTTCTCATATCAGATTCAGAAAACGCTTGCTGCATTCAATACTTTTCTTTAAACATATAACAGTAATACATCACCCCATCAAACAGTACGTTTGATTATACACCACCTTTCACTCTACTTGCAACACAGGTGAGAAAAGGATAAGGAAAAAAACAAACAAAAAAAAAACAGCTGATATTTCAATAAGTTGCCATTCTTAATCATTTAATTGGCATTGTGTTTATTTACCCTATTTGTGGTAGTCTGACTTTTTACTGCTCCACTTGTTGCGTTTGCCTCATGGGCTTAGAGAATACGATCACAGGCCAACTGCATGGCCAATGTTTGCATGTGCACAGGCAAATCCACATCAAATTTTATTTTCTCGCATTTTCATATATGTGTATTTTATTTTGTGCACTCAATTTACTTCAGTCTCAAAAGTAATGGTCGATTAAATATATATTCAACTTTGCCAATGTCTGATTGCTATCAGTTTGTCACTTTTGCCATGGTGATCCCAACAAGGACGAGCTGGGAGCATATCTATGACTAACCGACCAAAGCCCTGATTATGGAGCAACTTATTTATTGATGAAAAGGGTTCGGAGGGAGGGGGGAAGAGAAAAAAAACAAACAAAAAAAAAAACAGGCCTTTCAGCGTCGAGTCAGAGTTTGCATTGATGTGACATCATTGTAACAGAGTATCTGTTTATTCCGAATGACTTGATTTATTTGCAGTTGAGGAGAGAAAACATTGATTGGGTTTTATTGTCAAGGGTAAACATTTATAGTAAGCAATTATTGTTGATGTTCGTTTCAGATTGGTACACCTGTTCCTCACAAAGAAGCAAGGTGAGGCACAGAGATGACGAATAAAAATGAAAAACACATTGATTAGTGTCCGATGGCTCCACATGTGGAGGTGAATGAACTGTTCGCTCTGCAAGCAAATATATGAAAGGGAAAGTGACCATGATATCCACCACACACAGGCAAATTGAGCAGCACCAAATGGCACAAAACTAAGGATTGATCAATACAAACTTGCTCTCTGACAACACCCAAGCCTTTAGTGGTGATGGAATGGGAGACAACATAGCTAAGCCTGGATGAGCTCTGCACCATGTGCGATGGGAAAATAAAAATCTGCCAATATCCAATTGCATTAATCAACGTTAGAGAATCCACAACACGTTCAAGCATGCAGAGTAGAGCCCACTTGAAAACACCTTTTGTACAGGGTCCGAAAGGAATGAAGCAATATTCAAATGGATAGGTTGATTAAGGTATTATATATATATATATATATATATATAATTTTTTTTAAGCAGGGCACAACACAACGCTTCCTGTAACTCGGCTCATGTCACGCGTTTTAACGAGAGTTCATAGAACACGATATCCCGTGCAGGCAGTGTTCAAGTATATACAATAGTCCACTTCAAATTTTTGCCCTCTCTCAGTCGTAACACGCCACTGTTGGAATCACGAGCTCAATGGTAAATAAAGAAACACGGAGCAGTGGGGCTAATAAGGGCTATTTCACTGCATGGGGGGGGGGGGGGGGGGGTGGATGGTGACATTCCAAAAATATAAAACATGATGGATCGTATTAATCTGGGGGCTTTGAACACAACTTTTGTGCACTACAAGGAAATATATAATTGGGTTTAAACAAACTCAGCAAAATACCAGACAGTTTGCTGCCACTTACTCAGCTCAACAGTGATCTCATCCAGTGAGATGGGATGGACTCGTCCTGGTTCAGGGAAGTCTGGAAAACGAGCAAGGAATTTCAGGCAAAGTAATCCCAAGCTCTTTTCTTTGCGACTACCAGAATGTTTTTCCAAGTCTTCACACTCAGCATATTCCTGAAGGAAAATGACAAGACAAAAAAAAAAAAACTATATGTAGATTTTAAAGAAGAGACAATCCTTCAAGGTTCATCAAAACAGACAACGTGAACCTACTCTGTTAATGAAAATTTGAAAGCAAGGTGAAGTTAATGAAATTCTTGCCATTTCATTGTTCTCTCAAGGTCCTAAGCTCCTAGAGTTTGCTTGTTCAACGGTTTGTTTTGGTCGTTTTTTTATTTTTTTAGCTCACTTGGACTTTACTCAGTGAGCTTATGTGATCGAGTAGTGTCCGGAGGTGAGTCAGTGAGTCTGTAAACACTTAGGTCATTAGCGCTTGAACCAAACACACAATTTTGATGCCTAACGAAGGTATATTGACGGCATCAAAATCAGCACCACAAAGGGTGTCCACAAGGGGTTGGAAGAGGGGTCGACCCCCCCCCCCAAAAAAATATATAAAAAAAAATAGGTATTTGCTTTCTTATCAAAAACTACACAATTTTTGTTACTTTGTTCACTGCATTAAAAAAAACAAAAAAAAACCCCTTCCATCTGGCACATGGTGATCCACTGATGCAATGTCAAAAAACAAATTCCTAGGTACGCAAACTCGCCTCGAAGCTGCATAGCCTGGGTTTGAATCCAAACCCTGCTATAAACTCCCATCCCTGTGTTTCACAGGCAGGGCGATTCATCAATGTGCGAGCCTTCCCTCGGATGGACGTTAAATGAGTGTCCCATCTGCCGGCATTAGTTGGTAGTCGTTAAAGATCCCACACTGTCCTTCGGAAAGAGTAGGCAAGCTATCGCCGCCACCATGAACAAATTCAAAATTCCTGCCCTCACCAGCAGGGGGCACGGCCTCAGCAGCACAGCCACACCCTCAACCGATGATGCTACCCCACAGCTTTGAGTTGCATAGGAAGGAAGACTAAAAGTGCATGATTTGATAAAGAAAAGAACAAAACAGATACGCGAGTGAATTTGGTTTTAAAAGCTAAAGTATGGCATGACCAAAGGTAAAGGAATTTCATTAATCACCAACACAGATGTCACTACATAACTTTTGTGTTGCTTCTCTAAAGGAAAGGCAGAAATTATGGAAGACTTGTTGCATTGACGAATGGGTGAAATGCAGGTTACTAAAATAATTTAGTAAAAATTACTCTTTGTATTATCCATGCATCACATCCATTGGGACCATACTCTGTACAGAGCATCGGTGCTGCCGAAGCAGTCTCCTTGGCTATTGGGCACAATCCTGGACGGTTCGCCACTCTGACACAGGATACTCGAATGGCTAAATCATCCCAACAAGCTGGTACTCCTTTTGCCGACCTCGGAAGGATGACGGACTGAGTCAACCCCACCTGGTATTATTTCAACGGCTGAGCAGGATTTGAATTCAGGACCCGAGGATCCCAAGCCCACCACCCGAACCATTAAGCCAACACCAGGCTATCCAGGCTACTTGTATTATATTGTTACGGTTGTGGAAATTCGCATTACACCATAAAGAGTCCTCAGGTGAGATATATCGGTAAGTTCATGTGTAATTAGCCCAAACCCGTTGTATAGAGGGAATATGTGTGATTCATCCGGGCTGCGACGCTTGAGTTAGCCATTTTTCTTTCGCTATTGTTATTTTTGACCATTAAGCGCCAACAACGCAAACAGCCACTACCTTTACAACTCCATCCCAAAACATCGCTTCACCGCCATCCAAACGACGCCCGCCAGCCACCAAACCACCACAGAAAACCCCCACCACCTTCGCCTATCTCCTTCTCCAACCATCGACCACACCACCATTCAACACCAAACGTCGTGCTGTCCAGGGCCCGTTCGGCGATTGGTGCCGAACGCATCGAGCCGCGAGCGCGAATGGCGGCCTTTCCGAGGGAGAAATTCGGATCGAAAAGGTTTCACGCCCCTTTTCTCCGTCCAATGGGCGAGCGTCGGGCTGTATGGCCCCGCCTCCAAGCGCGATGAACGTGGATTCTTTACGAGAGGAATTCGGATCAAAAAAGGCTCACGCCCCTTTTTGCCACACCAATGGCTGAACAGAGGGTGGCGTGGCCCCGCCTCCAATCGCGTTTTGATCCTGAATTTGCATATAGGCTCCTCCTGCGGCCTATAAAGACGCGAGCATAAGGCGACTCGCGCGGTTCAGTTCAGTGCGGGTCGAGTTCCGCGCGTTGAGTTGCAGACGGCGGCTGGTCGGGGCGAGTGAAGACGGGAGTTCGGGTCGAGTGAAGACGGTGGTCGGCATCGAGTCGCAGTGTGGGGGTCGCTCGTCTCGTCTCGTCGCGGAATCCAAGCCAGCCAGCCATTCCCCTCTCCTGAGCATCAGCAATTCCCCCCCCCATCCGCGCTGAGGTAGTGCCGGGGGGCGCCGTTCCTCCCCCACCCTAAACGTGGTGCCAACAAAACTGCTTGCGCGGAGCACGCCGGAGAGGGCTCGCCGACCACGCCAGGGGCACGGAGTCGGGGCGCAGCTGCGCGAACATTGCGGCTTGCCCGCCATCGAGTCACGAGGACGCGGGTAAGACCTTCTCAGCTTCGTGGACCTGGCCGCTCCTCCAGGATCCACGCACATTTGGTCCACCGACCTGTCTGCTCCTTGCCTGTGAGGGTGGCTTTCTTTCCTTTGCTTTTTGTATGAGTGATGTGGCGCCGAGTCCCGACAAGTAGAACTGTATAAGTGTTGTAAATAATGCCCTTTTATTCGGTCGTATTGCTTTGCTTTTGTTGCATCTTGTCTTGACTAATATACGTGCCTTCCGTGTTTCCGTAATAAATGTGCATTGCTTGTTGAACTGTTTCCGTTTTGCTTAGTCTCCTTCCTTTTATTGAATCTCCATCTTGCATCACGTAAGGGATTCGTAGTGGTTTCAACATCCCGGTAATTAATCGGAAGAGTCAAGGCCGACGATAACTCCGCTCGGTTATCCCTGTAATACGGAACGAACCGCTTAAGCGGTTCGTGTCCGGAGTCGGCCTGTGGCGTGGTACAACTCCTCGGTACGCTACTCGCGCGAGTACTTAGGTAATCGACCATTCGGCGATCGGACCCTATTTCGCGCGGGTAGAATGCGGACTGAGTTGTGGTGAGGTTAAACCCCCACCCGTGACTGCTCCGGGCGGTAGTTCCCGGAGGGTCACGACTGAATTGTCCGTTCCGGTGTGCGGGCCGCTTTTGGCTACACGCGGTCGATCGCACGCCGGCGGGCAC
Source organism: Eptatretus atami (assembly GCA_035128595.1). Classification (NCBI taxonomy): domain Eukaryota; kingdom Metazoa; phylum Chordata; class Myxini; order Myxiniformes; family Myxinidae; genus Eptatretus; species Eptatretus atami. Next base: position 131,218,105 of record CM068952.1, on the reverse strand, counting down.
GAATTCGAACAATATCAACAACTTATTATTCTACGACAGCAAGAACCCTTGAGAATGACATGGCAGCACACTAACAACAACTGTTATTAACAAAAAAACAAACAAACAAAATCCCTTTTTTGCATTTCACTTCATTTTAAATCCATGCTGTCTTTTGATTAAACCAATCAGCCAAACAACGAGTAGGCACGTTTAGTGATAATTAAAATAAGGAAATGCTTCACTCGCTTCAGAATCGTTGGCTGGGACAAATAAAGATGATGCAAGATTGACGCACCCATTCAATTTCACTTACTTGTACATCTTCCTCATATTCATCCTCCTCATCATCATCTTCCTCGAGGTTGTTTACAGGGCTGCGGAATAGCTCTTTCTTCTTGTGTTCACGATCCCGCATATCAGGGCTTGCTGCACTGATAAGCATCTTCAGGTTCGCCGTTGGAGTGAGTGGCTCAGCTGGTGCCTCCACGGCCTTTATGGGTGTAGTCTGAGTCTGGTCAGCACCGTATGGCAAGACTTGCTTTAAAGGCGTCTTGGCCAAGCCACGGAGACTGCGACGTGGAAAATTTTCCTGTAGAAAACAGCAAGAAAAAACAAATTGGCAACAAGATATGTAGATGCAAATGTCAAGGAAAAGGTTATTGTAGATTTGGGACCAGCATTCCATTTGAACAGGCTGGCTCACTCATATGAACGATCCACACGCAAAATCATTCATTTTGTGTGCAGCCTGTGGCTACTGGTTGGCATCATTGCTGAAGGCATAGCTGTGGCACTGATGCAATGCCCGATGTGGGCTGGGACAGGAATTTGTAATTTGTCGAGGGTGCAGGCGATAGCTCGCCTACTCTTCACGAAGGACACCGTGGGATCTTTAATATTCCACCAACTAGTGCCAGCAGATGGGACGCCCAGTTGAACATACATCCGAGGGACCGCACACACATTGATGAATCACCCTGCCTGTGAAACACCTGCATGACAGTTTATAACTGGGTCGGGATTGAAACCCAGGCTAGACAGCCAAGAGGTGAGTGTGCACACCTTTAGTCAAGGCCATCCTGCCCTTTTGCAAATATTATTTTCAAGGTACACAAGATGATTTTCCCGACTACAAAAATGGCCAGCTACATAATGTGTTCTTTTCCCATCCCCTTCCACAAAAAAAACAAGAACAACAAAAAAAGGTGGAACTTTTATGTCCCCCTCCCATTCCTTTTCCTTTCCATCTGCATGTCACTTCCAACTCAATTCAGATTCTTATATCCTCTTCTGTTCCTTACCCTCTTCAATTTTATTGCCACTAATCTATCTCACGTTTGTCTCCAAGACCACCCTCGCTCCCCAACCTCAGTTAAAGGCCAGCACACCTTGACGTTTTAGCCAGCTTCTGCCGATTTTGGATAATTTGTGTTAAAACGCTGGTACACGTCGAATACGTTATGGGTAAGTTTTGATAACATTGAGAGCACGCTGAAAAACACTGCCATACGTCGTAGTACGCTGGCTTAAACGTTGTACTTTGCGCGTTGTCCTGAAATTTTCCATGCTTGAAATTTTAAGACTTATGCCAGCGTATGACTCACACGTTCCGCATAACACTGGCCATAAGTTGTAGGCACGTTACGCGATTGTGACTCACGTCGTACACGTTACTGTAAGTTACTCATAAGTCGAAACACGTCGAGTAGTTAGCGTACCCGAACTATTCTAACTACGAGTAACGTGTGTACACGTTACCGATCGTTGACACACATTACTGTAAGGTACTCATAAGTCGAAAACGTCAAGGTAATGGTTAGCGTCAGTGTTCCAGACTTCCTGGTTTTTTTTTTTCTTCGTATGACGGTGATGTTGACACTTCGATTTCTAGTGCGTGTATATATAATATAATTATAGGCTGCCGCTCAACGATTTAAATCATAACCACACTAGAAATCGAAGTGTCAACATCACCGTCATACCGAAGGGAAAAAAAAACAAAAAAAAAAAAACAGGGAGTCTGGAACACTGACGCTAACCATTACCTTGACGTGTTTCGACTTATGAGACCTTACAAGTAACTTTTGTCGACGTGTGCCAACGTTCGCATATCGTGCGTACTGCGTACAACTTATTCCATCGCATGCGGAACGTGTGAGGCATACGGCAAGTACGTCGTAAAATGTTTAACACGTTTAAAATTACAAGACGTACTCCACTTAATACGACGTATGATAGCGTACTTTAGCGTTCTATTCACGTATACCAAACTTACCCATACCGTATTCGAGTGCGCCAGCGTTTTAGACCCATTTTTCAGAGGTCGGCATACGCTGGCAAGATCGCCAAGGTGTGACTGCGATGTTGACACTTCCATTTCTCCGGCGGTTATGATTAAATCGTTGTGCGGCAGCCTTTTAATAGGCACTCACGTCATCGTCGGCGATACTGGTGCAGCGCGCTATGCATAAGTTAGACTATCGTTGGCATAGGTTGTGAAGGCCGACAGCAGGCTAAGCATTCGTTGGTATAAGTTATCTATAAGACAACGAAACGTTCTGTGTCCGTTACTAATATGTTATGCATAGACCAAGTCGTTATGAATACTGCCGAATCTTTAAAAAAAACATTAAAAGTTCAACGTTAAGCAGCGTTTTACATACATTTTGATACGTTGCCATTGCAGGCTAAAACGTCAAGGTGTGACTGTGCCTTAAGACTGTGTGGGCAGAGAAGTCAACAATGGATTTTCCCCAAACATGAGTGTGGAAAGCACAAATTTACCACAATGAAAAACCAGGTGAAGCTGACGTTTCGGGCATTACCCTTCATGGCAACAAAGGGAAAAATCCATTGTTGCCTAAAATACCAACACACACACAAAAAAGTGTTAACAAACATTATTATTGCAAAGTAGCACATCATAATTCCAGAAACAAGTACAAAATATTGATAACAAAGATAAAACAAAGATTAAAAGTATGCGGAAACCGGCACCTTTTCCTCTTCATCAAAATGCTCCGACACTTTCCAGCTAAGAGCATGGAGATGGGTTTCAGAAGGTGTTGAGGCCAGCACAGCACACTGGCCAGCCAAACCGTCATCACATGGCGTCGTACACATTGCTGGAGCAGGCATGTGATTGCTGGAGCAAGAACAGCTCAACCTGGAAACAAAGATGTCCAATGGACTCTCAAACATCATACAATTTCTTCAACGACCATCACAGTCTTGACAGGTTTCACCGTTTTGTTAAAGGGAGAATAAAACTCCAGGTGAGGGTTGCAAGAGAAAGGCAGTGCAAGAATTACCAAATTTACACCTTATTAGCATCATCCCTTCCTGGAGGCATGGGAGAAGCTATAATAAATCTGCCTGTAATCAGTGATAGTCCATAGGTAGATCTACTTTAATATAGATCAAGCACTCTCAGATCTACTGTAATCTATACACCGCAGTGAGGCTCTCCATTGTTAATTGTTAAGTCTCGTTACCGTGCGTGCAAAGCGATTGGTTTAAGCAATTGGTTCACTCTGTCTGTCTGCAGACGTCAGTCTATGATGGAGGAACTACTTAACTTTAATTGATTGTTATATTTTAAACACTGCAGAAAACAAACCTGCAGTTTAGCAATACTTTGCTCGGAATTTGGAAAATTGTACAGAATCTCATTGCGAGCACACATGCAGAGAGAGCAGCGAAATATATATATATTTTTTTTAACTGTGACAGGCAAACAAAATTGAAAATCATTCCAAACAGGAAGCTTACTGTTTTTAATGACGTCATAAAATGACAATCACGAATAACTAACTTAACGTGTTAAATTATGTGGTGATTAAGACGCTGCATCAATGGCGGTAAATTCCTGGAAAACTTTAAATAAATAAAAAAAATTTTCCCCCACAGCCCACAAATTTTTTGTATTTTATTTTATTACCTCCGCCACCAAAGACGAAGGAGGTTATGTTTTCACCCCTTTCTGTCTGTCTGTGTTTGTGTACAGGATATCTAAAAAAAGTTGAGAACGGATCCGGATGATATTTTGCGGACAGGTTGGGTGTGTGACAAGGACGAACTGATTAGCTTTTAGTGAAGATCCGGATCCGACCACTAGTATTTTAAAAAGTGATTCTTCACCATTGAGAGATAGGGCCAAAAAACGATATGGAGCACGATATCTCAAAAATGTAATCGGCCCGATATGTTCTTGTGGATCAGGCATTACAGGGCGGAGGTATGCACTCCACCAAATGCCCGTCTAGTTTAAATTGTGTTGTACTGTATACTTGAACACTGTAAAAAACACAAATCACATTTTTGGCACTTCCCAAAACCTCCAGTTTAGCACAGTGTGACCACTCCTTGGCTTTTTTTCACAAGATTTTGGCTATTCGTTGTTCACCTTGGCGTATCGGTTTTCTATTATCATCGCTTTTCCGAAACCTTGTGAATTCTTGGCTTTTCTCATTGGCTCACCTTGGCATTTATGAAAATGAGGAGTGGTCACATAGTTTAGCAGTACTTGGACAAAATATTACACCATCTCGACCAATCAAATGGAGGAGTAGTCACACTGTTTAGCAGTACTTCGACAAAATATTACACCATCTCGACAAATAAAATGGAGGAATAAGATTATTTCATTCGTCTAGTTTGTCCCGTCTCTTCAGTGCATATCTGCCTGTTCTATACACCGTCTGCCTAAGCCTGGTGTTGCTCATTGGTTAGGGGCGCTTGGGATCCTAGGGTCTGAGTTCAAGCCCCGTCGGTCGCCGAATTAATACACCAGGGGGTTGACTCACCCGTCTCCTTCCGAGTCGCGCGAAATGAGTACCAGTTCCAGTGTGTGTACTGGTAGAGGGTTCACATCACACGCGACCACAGTCGCGCTTCAAGAAATGACAGCTACCCCGGCAGCTAAGCTGCCATACGACCACTATACACCCGTCTGTCCCTCCATAATGCTTTGTCAACCTCTGCTGCAGATTTTACGACTTGGTATTTTAAAATAAAAACATAATAAAAGT
>CM068952.1:131181922-131200577 GCA_035128595.1 Eptatretus atami | reverse complement strand
AACTGCATGATAGAAAAAGGAAAGAGACTAATAGTCGAAGAGTTTGAGGAATCAAACAATCTCTTTGAAAAGGGAATCATATGTTTGGAATACATGAAAGTAAAAGTCCAGATTTGCATGGAGGGAAAACAACATCGGGGTTACGGGCTACCCCGATTGCCATAGCCACCAAAATCCTGTGATGTAGTGGCTTGTAGTATCTTGGTCCTCACAAATGTGAGTACACAAGCAGCAAGTCTGCCAGCCAGAAACCAAGTAATATCAATAAGAAAAAGAGAGACCACTATGTGGTGTATATTGAAGCGGGTCGAGTTTTGCACCCCAGTCCATATGTAGAGTTGACAAATGATAACTTTGTCAACCTCTTCTCAGTAGGTGTTTGGATCTGGAACCTCCAGATGAGAGCAGTACTGCCACTAACAAGGACGAACAAATCCTTATAAGTTGAAGCACTGTTCAGAGAGAAAAAATCTTCGAACATCTGAACAGGACCCTAATTTCTTCGAGCAATACTATTTGTAATGTTGATTCCAGATAAATTTGAATTTCAAGTGATAACCTAGTCGTTATGTATTCCACTGAATTGTAGAGCTTCAAAAGATGGAAAGAGTTTAGAAGAGTTTGTAGATAGTGAGAAGAAATTGGAGTTTTGAAGCTTAAACGAACTGATTACATTGCCCATCAGTAGATCTTTCCAAATCCAATTTTAAGAGGTGCTTGATAATAACAAGATGTAATCGAGGAGGACAGATGGAGAAGATGGAAAGATATGGAGAATGAATGTTACTCACACCTACATGCATTGTTATTTTGAAGAAAGAAAGGTCATTGATAAAAAAAAGCCAAGGTGAGACAGAACGGAAACCTTGAGTACACGCTTGTTATAGCGAAGGAGAATTAACCATCAACAATTATGGAATATAGTCAGAGAGTAAGACGTATATGAAAGCTAAGGAAGGAGGAAAGCCAAAAGAGGAAGCTTTCTATCAACCCTGACCAACTCTTCAAGCTTTAGATATCAAGAGCCGACAACAAAGGATCCAAATCAAGGGAAGAGCCCAACATTCGAATGTTAAAAAGGACTATCACCTTAATCTTGCCTTCGAAAGGCCCATGTGGTGGTCAAACAAAAGAGGCTGAGATCAAGATCCTGAGATGGGAAGAAAGACATTCAAAGACTTTGGAAACTCCAAAGTCAGAGAATAGGCGTAGTTAGAAGGTTAGACGATCACCCTTCTTAGAAATGGCCTGCATGAAGCATTCCAAAAAGAGGAAAAGTGGGTTTTAAACAAAAACGAAACAAACGAGCCAAGCCGGGTCAACGTTCTGAAGCACATTCCTTCAACGACTGGGAGAATGACATCTGCCATTGCCTGCTTATGACCAGAAATATATTTTGACTGGGGGGCATTAAAGCGATTATAGGAGGACAGAGGATTGGTGAGGACATCAAGGGGGTGGAATTGTTCGATCATCCAGTTGGAGTTAAGGAGAAGAGACCAAAAAATAGTTTGCTTTATCGATCAAAGTGACATTGAAGTATCATGGAACAGGAAAGGAAGGAAACGTAGAGCGACAAGATTTGTGGAGATGTTTAACCAGACCAAAAGACCCTAAGTGGTGGAAAAATGAAGTGCAAATTTCTTTGAATACCGAATGGCTTCACCTCACAAATAACATTTTGCAATGTTATCGCAACTATGCAAGCTGAATGCAATGGCAGGAAGAAAGCTTTCCATTCCAAATATGCGCATCCCTTGCACGAATGCCGCAAGCAGAATTATTGAACAAAGAAAAGTCGGTAAGATAGACTGAAGAGAAGGGAATAAGCCTCCAATTACTGCAACAATAAACCCTCTATACATTCACCAAGATAGAAGGCATTCACCCGAGGAGTGGCATCTCTTTCAGGAAAGCTCAGAAATAATTTTGTAAACCACATCACATTAGAAATGTCAATACTGGCATTATCAAGCACTCAGAGAAGAAAGAGTGGGAAGTAAAGGATTTCACATTGTGTGGTCAGAAGAACCAATTACTGAAATGTGCTAGTGTAGCGACGGATGGAATTGAAGAATAAATCCAAGTATGCTAGTTGTCATGACGACTCTGGCATAGGTGTGGTGATATCTGCTTTCAATCATGAAGAATGGAAAAGTAGAGCTCAACCCTCCAACATACTGGTGAAAATTCATTTCACTCCCTGTGTTACATGAAGCTCCGGGGGAGAAGAGAAATTCTGCGGAGGGTTCGAATGTCAGGCCTCATGCAAAGTTAAGATAATCAAAGAAACTATAAGTTGCAGACTGAAGTGAACAGTGGAAACCAGAGAAAAAGTTATGATTGGGAAGACAAATCTTAAGCCAAGACATCAAAAAGTTTTGAATTTAGTCCACAAGGCACATGCACATGTGATTGCTGGCGGTAGACATAGACCTCCTTTGAAATGAAGTGAGTGAAGATTCCGTTCAATAAAGGTAATTTATAACTACTATAAAGAAGTGGTGGACATCGTGAATTCACACAATTCACAGTCTACCCCGGGTTTCAAGACAAGTTAGAATTAAAATGTGAATTCGCAAGTTACATCTTGCAAAAGCACTGACCTTTCCAGGAAGTTAACACGTCAGCTGGGTGGAGATTATATTCGTCAAATATTCTCTTTTGAACAAAGACCCTGTGGATATGCTTCCTTTCCTTAATCATGTTGCCAGGATCACAAGTGAGCTCCACATATTTTAAGCCATGTACCAAGGTTTTACAATCTTAACTTAGGCATATTAGGATGATTTGATGGCAATACACCGTATACTGCCAGTACTGATCGCACCTCATAACTCCTTGATCATTATGACAAACATCTGATCATTGACATATGGTAACAGAATACTAAGTCTATCACAAGCAGGAACATTGGGGTGTTACAATGAGAACTTAGCAGGCAAATGACAAGACTGGTTGTGACACTAAAATGAATGTGAGTACATCACTATATGAGTAGCAACGGCGACAAAGTATATATTCATGATGAATATGATAACTGGAAAGCAACGAGGAATAACATGAACAGCGTCATTGCCTTTAAATTCACGAAGAGTTCCTTTGCTGTGTTTACATCGATGTACGTTCCCTCAATGAGAACTAATGTGAATTGCACAATTTGGAATCTGTTGTCAGTTAAATAAAATATATAGCTTGTGGAGGCAGCAAGTTCAAGGTGCTGGTTCATGATGGCTTCACACGAGCAATGAAGACGAAATAAATGCTTATTTCTGACTGGAACATGGATTCTTTTTCTTTCCTTTCTAAACATTTTTATCCACTTTGATGGTTATCATTAACAAGACAATACACTTTTCCACTCTCTCAGCTAAAATGAACGGTCTTGCAATAATAACGAACGAACTACCTTAAATTTATTCCATGATCCATCCCTGCAAAAATTTACCGAATTGCCTGGTCTCCAGATCTACACACGAACACATTCTAATGTCAAAGTTAAGTAGTAAACAATCCTTCTCATTCTTGTCTGTAAAATGGAGATGAATCAACTGGAGTTGTCCTCACTTTGTCGACAGAATGGGCTCGTCATCTTTCCTTCACGGCATGGTTAATATTTTCATGATCCATTGCTTTAAAATCACTTCACGATTGCCTTCCCATGAGAAACCCAACAGAAACGCAGCATCCTTCAACTTCTAATGTTCAAGATGTAAAATTCCTTACTCATCCCTTTTTGTGAAATGGAGATGGAAGCACCTGTGACGTTGTCCATCCCTTGGGACAGTCGGGATTGGCTCTCAATACGTTTCCTTTCATGGCATGTGTATTCTGACCATTGCCTTAAAACACTTGACTATGCTCCTTCTCTGGAACCACAACCAAAGCAAACGGATCTTCACCTTTTTCAAGTTCAAGTCTGTAAAGTTCTTAACCATTTCTTTGTCATGAAAGAGAGGATCCACTGGGAGTTCCCACACTGAACGAGGGCGGAGGCCTAATTGTTTCTTTCAAGGCATTGTATATTCGGATCCCTTTGCCTTTAAAACACTGACTAGTTGCTCCAGTCTCTGGAGACCGCAAAATGCAACGATGCTTCACCTTTTGTTCGAGTATGTAAAAATCCTCACTCATTTCCTTTGTCAGTGAAATGAAGAAGTCCTGTGATGTGTCCATTCACTTTGACGCGGGAGGGGCTAGCAATGTTTCCTTCAGGGCAGGTTAGCATTACGTGATCCATTGCTTTTAAATAAAATGACTGGTGCTCAGCTCTGGAGACCACAGAATAAGCAACGACTTCACCTTTTTAGGGTCGAGGTAGTAAAAATTCTTCCTCACTGCAGGAAATGAGATGAATCACTGAATGGCCACACTTGAGACGGGCGGGAGGGGCCCGCAATTTCTTTCCCATGGCATGGTTATATTTTCGAGATCCTTGCCTTTAAAATCAATGACTGGTTCTCAGTCCCTGAGACCGCAAAGAATGCAACGATCTTCACCCTTTTTAGGTTCGAGTTTAAAAATTCCTTACTCATTCCTTGTCAGAATGGAATGATCACTGGGGATTCCATCACTACGGGCGGGAGGGGCTCTCAAATTTTCCTTCATGGGCATTGGTATATTTTTGTGATCCTTGCCTTAAAAATCACTACTGCGTTACCATCTCTGAACACAGAAGAAGCAACGATGCTCACCTTTAGTTCGAGGTGTAAAATCCTTACTCATCTTCCTGTCAGTAAATGGATGAAGTCAACTGTGGATGTCCATCACTTTGACCGGGCGAGGGCTCGTCATTGTTTCCTTTCAGGCATGTTATATTTGTGATCCATTGCCTTAAAATCACTCCTGGTCTCAGTTCTGGAGACCACAGAAGAATCAACGGATGCTTCCTTCACCTTTTAGGTGCGAGTATTAAATCTCCTTACTTCTTTCCTTTGTCGTGAAATGAGATGGAATCACCGGGGATGGGTCCATCACTGACGGGGGGGGGGGCGAGGGGCCACGTCAATTGTTTCCTTTCAATGGCAGGGTTATATTTTCATGACCTTGGCCTTAAAATCACTGACATGCTCAGTCTGAGACCGCAAAAAAGATGCAACGATTCTTCACCTTTTAGGTTGAGGTATGTAAAAATTCTTTACCATTTACTTGGTCAGTGAAATGAAGATGGAAAATAACGGGATTGTCATCAACTACGGCGGGGAGGGCTCGGTCAATTGTTTCCTTCATGGCATGGTATACTTTTGTGACCAATTGCCTTAAAATCACTGACTGGTTGTCATCTCCTGGCGACCACAGAAGAAGCAACAGATCTTACCTTTTTAGGTCGAGTATGTAAATTCCTTACTCATTTCCTTTCTCAGTGAAATGGAGATGGAAGTCACTGTGATGTCCATCACTGACGGCGGGGAGGGGGCTCGTCAATTGTTCTTCAGCATGGTTTATTTTCGTGATCCATTGCTTTAAAATCACTGGGGACTGTTGCTCAGTCTCTGGAGACCACAGAAGAATGCAACGATGCTTCCCTTTTTTAGTGCGAGGTCTAGTAAAAATTCCTTACTCATTTCCTTTGTCATGAAAGAGATGAAATCACTCTGAATACGGCCATTCCCCCACCATTGACGGCGTGGATGGGGGGGCCGTCAAACGTTTCTTCCTGGTCATGGTATATTTCGGTACATTGCCCCCCTTTTTTAAAATCACTGGAAAAACCGGTTGACAGTCCTGAACCAAAAGAATGCAACGATGCTCCTACCTTCTAAGGTTCAGGTATGTAAACAAATTCTTAATCATTCCTTTGCCGGGGAAATGAGATGAAGCACCGGGATTTCCATCACTTGACGGGCGGAGGGCTCGCAATTGTCCTTTCAAGGCAATGGTAATATTTTCGTGATCCATTGCCTTAAATACTGACTGGTTGCCAGTCTTGAGAACCACAGAAGAATGCAACCGACTTCACCTTTAGGTTCGAGGTTAAAAATCTCCTTACTCATTTCTTGTCGTGAAATTGGAGATGGAAGTCACTGTGGATGTGTCCTCATTGACGGCGGGAGGGCTCGTCAAGGTTCCTTTCAGGCAATGGAGTTATTATTTCGTCATCCATTGCCCTTTAAAGTCACTGTCGGATTGCACGTTTGGAGACCACACAAGAAGCCCCTTCTTGACATTAAATGTCCAAGGTCAGTCCAAAAATTCCTTACTCATTCCTTGTCATGAAATGAGAATCACTGTGATTTGTGCCATCACTTTTGACGGCGGGATGGGGCCGCATCTTTCCTTCTGTCACGGTTATATTTTGTGATCCATTATATTTTTTCGTGATCCATTGCCCTTAAAATCACTGACCGTTGCCTCAGTCCTGGATCCACAGAAAAATCAGCGATGCCACCTTTAGGTTCGGTAGAAAAAATCCTTACTCATTCTTTGTTCATGAACATGGAATGGAATCACTGTGGATTTCCAATTCACTTGAACGGCGGGAGGGGGCTCGTCAAATGTTCCCTTTCATGGCATCAAGTCTATATGCGTGATCCATTGCCTTTAAAATCACACTGTTGCTCATCCCTGAACCACAAAGAATGCAACGAATCTTCAACTCTTTTTATGGTTCGAGTAGAAGAATTCTTACTCATTTCCTTTTCATGAAATGGAGATGGAAGTACTGGGTGGATGTCCATCCATTGACGGCGGGTCAGGGCTCGTCAATGTTTCCTTCATGGGCTGGTTATATTTTGTATCCATGCCGTAAACCTGACGGTTCTCAGTCTCTGAGACCACAGAAAATCAAAACATGCTGTCACCTTGTTAGTTCGTAATGAAAATTTCTACTCATCCTTGCAGTGAAATGGAGATGAATCATGTGGATGTGTCATCACTTTGACGGGCGGGGAGGCCCAAATTTCTTCATGGCAACTGGTAATTTTCGTGATCATGCCTTAATATCACGGACTGGTTGCTCATTCTCTGGAACCACAGAAGAATGCAAACGACTTCTTCACTTTAGGGGTTCAGGGTATGTAAAAATTCTTACTCATTCCTGTCCGAGAAATGAAGGAAGCACTCGGGGTGGATGTGTCCCACACTTTGACGGCGGGAGGGCCGCAATTGTTCTTTCAAGGCATGGTTATTTCGTATCCATTGCCTTAAATCAATGAACTGGTCTCAGTCTCTGGAACCACAGAAGAATGCAAAACGATCTTCACCTTTTTATGTCGAGGTATTAAAATCCTTACTCATCCTTGTCAGTGGAACTGAGAATGGAATCACTGGTTTTATTTAAGGCTTGCCCTCGATGAGGACTATTTAATCCGTGACTGAAGCATTCAACATAACAAAAATTAAAAAAAATTATGTAGTTGAACCCCAAATATGGCAATGAATTTATGTGTGTTCTCAACAAGAGTGCACAGTTCACAGTTTTCCTTTGACTGAAAGGAGTGTTTAACCATCATTATCCCTTTCACTCCAGTCAGCAGATGTTCACCGAGCTCACGAGCTTGTTGAACACCAAGTTGACCACATTAGTGGTGATCTTGCTTTCTATTTCAGCACCTACCTTTACGTCTTTCCAGAGGTTGGTATACTTTCTAAATTTGGTAAAACATTTCTCACTGAAAGGAATCACTTTACTGTGGGTGGTAACAATATGCGTGCAACAAAAACCTGGACAATTTCCTCTGAATAGTCAGCAGAAAGGCTGGAGTCAGACAACAAGAACTCCAAGACGATCACCAGCACAAGTTTACGTTTTACGTGTTGCTAGCAGAGGTACCCGCACGTTGTGCAGAAGGAATTTAGAGTTCAGAAATAAGAAGACGATTTGAAACACTGCTTTCCAATGGGTGGTGCTATAAGATACACATTTACATAGAGAGAATTGAGGTCTTCCCCACACCCTGAACCCCCTACTCTGTAGGTTCCAAAATGTTTTCTTCCATCTCCATTTGCCAACGTACAACAAGGAGCAGTAACCATAGGTAAAGCGAAAACAAAGTGGACAAATACATAATCAAATTGTGTTGATAAATTTGTGACTTGTCAAGGTCTGAGGAGCAGGAGATCTGAGCCATGTTCTGTCAAAGGGAGGAAAGCAGCAGAGAGTGAGTCATCATAGAGAGATAAAGAGTTTTCGAAAGAAGTTGATCATTAAGAAGAAGATTAACATGGCCTGATCACTGCCTGGGTCCTCCACTTGAAGCGGGGAAGGAGTAGAAAGGGCTTCCGTTAAGAGCCATACATTGTCTACGAAGGGAGGAAGCATAACCCAAAGTGATTGGCCTGTACTCCGAGCAGAAGTTGCAGAGTAGGCAGATCAACTAAGCAAAAGCTCGAATAATTCCAAGAGAGATGCGCCTTGACTCAGTCTATATTAGGGCTCCACCATTGTGGAAAGTGACGCATGTCCCAAGTGAGTGACAGGTCTGAATGAATGATGAATCAGAGATGAGGCTGCTGTTGGAGAAAAGGGAATACTGTTCACTGTGAGAAGGATACCATGACTGTATGTGGAGGGAACACAAGATTGGTCTGTCGTCAAGGGATCCGTTTTTGTCACCTTTTTAGCCCTCCGTGACAAAGTCACTGAGATGCTAATTTTCGATATCTCCGCCGATATGAAACAACATCCATAACGATCTCTTCCGTGGATATTTGTTGTCTGCCAAATATCGTTATCCAGTGACACGAATTTCACTGGATGAACCTACTGAGGATGATGCTTAACAAATATATAGACAAGCATAGGTCTACTGGTGGGAGTTCCATTAGAAAAGTTGCAAAACTTTGGACTGCGATCTTCCAAAATCGCCGAAATAAAAACGGCACATTGAATACTCCGCAAGGCGAATATGATTTCCTTGATGGATATGGAATTCTTTTATAAACGCTCCCATAGTTTGAAATACGTCAAATACTTTATCCAACATCAGTACAACATTTTTGAAGACCTCTCAGGGTAATTATGATGGGGAATAATTGATACGTCAGTCACCGTAGCCAGACAGCTAATTTTTTAACTTTTGACATACCTTCAAAAATCTTCTCTAAACGGCTGAACAGATAAAAAATGCTAGATCTTTGTTGCTGACTCGCTTGTTGCAAATCTAAGTTCTTTGTTATGTTTCCTTCCAGAGAAATGCAATTTTTATGCGAGAGCAGCCTCACCCCAACAGGATCGCAAGAACCAAGCAGGATGAGGGAAGATCATGAGGACAAGTGCATAATACTGTCATAGAAGCATTTGCTTATAGAAACAAAAGGCTGAATTAATATCCGGTGGGGATATAAAGGCCCTGATCACACCTCTGTTTTACCAGCCGTATCAAGTCCAATGTATGAAAAACGTGGCGTACGCTGAACTATGTTTTTTAAAGGTTTGGCAATAATAACGTGTTGGACGTATGCATAACTATTAGTAACATACACAGACACGTTTAATCACATATAATAACTTAGACAACGAGCGAGCGTGTTGTCGGCGTTCACAACCATGCCACGAAAGTCTACTTAGCATAGCGCAGCAGCGTATCGCCGCATCACGTGCGTAGCCTATTCATAGCTTGGCCGAGCGATTCAATCAATAACCGCAAACAAACATGAAGTTGACACCGCGTCACACCCCTGAGTTAGCCACGTAAGCCGACAATGAAATTTGCCGAACCAACTGCAACCTCACAATCCGTTAGGTAATTTTGATATTGTCGTTACGTCTGCAATACGTCGCATACGCCATACGTCCGAGACATTTTCACAGTGAAAATTTTGAAACGTACTGACTATGAACCACACATTCCCGCATTACCGGCATAATTTAGGCACCACGCGATCGTTACACACTCGATACGTTACTTTACGTACTCATAAGGAAAAACATGTCAACTGTTGGTTAGCGGGTCATTGCCAGTCCCTCTTTTTTTTTTTTTTTCGCATACGTATGTTGAACTTCGATTTCTAGGGTTATGATTTAATCGTGAGTGCAGCCTATTAATGTAATTATATAACCGCACTAGATCTAAGTGTTAACACACCATCATACCGGGGGGAAGAAAAAAAAAACCAAAAGAAAAAACCCAAGGGATCGAACACTGGACGCTACCATTACATGATGTGTTCGACTTATATAACGTACAGTAACGTGTGTCGACGTTGTGTCAACGATCGCCGTAATTGCTACAACACGTTACTCAAGTTAGAAAATAAGTGTCGGGTATGCTAAACACTTACCTCAGTTTTCGACTATGAGTAACTTACAAATAGCGTGGCACGTGTGTCAACAATCGCGTAAACTCTACCAACTTATGCCAGCATATGCGGAACGTTGAGTCAATACGCGGCATACTCGAAAAATTTCAAGCATGGAAATTGTCTAAACTACCTCACGTACTACGAACTATCCATCGTGATCTTAACGTATACAAACTACCCACAACTATCGAGTGTGCCAGCGTTAAGCAAATTTTGCATACGCTCAGGCATACCTGCTAATCGTCAAGGTGTGACAGGGCTAAGAAACGTCTGAAGTGTTAAAAATAATAAAATAACTGAGTGGTGAATATAGAAGCAGGTCACACTTATGACCCACAAATCTGGGTCCGTTCGAATGTGGGACCGTAATGTCGGGGTCCGACCAGTCACATAGTAACAGTTATTGTCTGCCTGTCGCACATTCATCTAACAATCAGCCCACAAGTGTACGAATCCATCACATAGATAGTTGTTGAATCCTCTGGCAAAGGAGGATGAAAACATTTCGAACCTACAGAGTAGGGGTTCAGGTGTGTGGAAGACCCTCAATCCTCTATGTAAATGTTATCTTATACACCACCCATTGAAAGCAGTGTTTCAAATCGCTTCTTATTTCTGAACTCTAAATTCCTTCTGCACAATCGCGGGTACTCTCCTACAACACGTAAAACGTAAATTTGTGCTGGGACGTCTGGAGTATCTGTGTCTGCGCTCCCAGCTTTCTGCTGAACTTAATTCAGAGGAATTGTCCAGGTGCTTTGTTGCACGCAAATTGTTACTACCCACAGTAAAGTGATTCTTTCTGAGAAATGTTTTACCAAATTTAGAGAAAGTAACCAACCTCGGAAAACCGTAAGGTAGCGTGCTGAAAAGAAAGCAAGATCACACTAATGCGTCAACTTGGTGTTCAACAAAGAGAAGAGTGCCGCTCGTGAGCTCGGTGAACATCGTCTGACGAGTTTGACGGAAAATGAGTGTTAAACTACTCACTTATCAAGTCGATAATGAAAACTGTAACTGTGCACTCTTTTGAGAACCACAAAATCTCATTGCAATTGGTTCAACTACATTAAATGTTTTTTTAGTTTTGAATGCTTCGAGCACGGATTAAATTAGTCCTCCATCGAGCGGCAAGCTTAATAAAAAGACTGCATGATAGAAATAAGAAGAGACAATAGTTCGAAGATGTTTGAGATAGTAAACAATCTATTTTGAAAAAGGGAATCATAGTGTTGGAATATGAGAAGTAAAGAGTCCAGATTTGGCAGTGGAGGGAAGAACAAACATCGGGGTTATGGGCTACCCCGAGTGCCATAGCCACCAATAATCATGTGATGTAGTGGCTTGTAA
The DNA here is from genome assembly GCA_035128595.1 of Eptatretus atami. Taxonomy (NCBI): domain Eukaryota; kingdom Metazoa; phylum Chordata; class Myxini; order Myxiniformes; family Myxinidae; genus Eptatretus; species Eptatretus atami. The sequence continues at coordinate 131,188,985 of CM068952.1, read as the reverse complement.
GTATCCTTGGTCCTCACAAATGTGAGGTACACAAGCAGCAAGTCTTGCCAGCCAAAACCAAGTAATATCAGTAAGAAAAGAGAGAGACACACTATGCTGGTGTATATTGAGCGGCGGTTCGAGTTTTGCACCCGTCCATATGTCAGAGTTGACACGAATGATAACTTTGTAACTCTGTCTCATAAGTGTGTGGATCTGGAACCTCCAGTGAGACGAGCAGTACTCCACTACAGAGACGGAACTATCCTTTATAAGTGTGAAGCACTGTTCAGAGGAGAAAAATCTTGAATCTGAACAGGACCCTAATTTCTCGAGCCAGACTAGCATATTTGAGTAATGTGTGGATTCCAGGATAAATTTGATTTCAAGTGATAACCTAGTCGTTATGTATCACATCTGAATTGTAGAGCTTTCAAAAGATGGAAAGAGTTTAGAAGAGTTTGTAGATAGTGAGAAGAAATTGGAGTTTTGAAGCTTAAACGAACTGATTACATTGCCCATCAGTAGATCTTTCCAAATCCAATTTTAAGAGGTGCTTGATAATAACAAGATGTAATCGAGGAGGACAGATGGAGAAGATGGAAAGATATGGAGAATGAATGTTACTCACACCTACATGCATTGTTATTTTGAAGAAAGAAAGGTCATTGATAAAAAAAAGCCAAGGTGAGACAGAACGGAAACCTTGAGTACACGCTTGTTATAGCGAAGGAGAATTAACCATCAACAATTATGGAATATAGTCAGAGAGTAAGACGTATATGAAAGCTAAGGAAGGAGGAAAGCCAAAAGAGGAAGCTTTCTATCAACCCTGACCAACTCTTCAAGCTTTAGATATCAAGAGCCGACAACAAAGGATCCAAATCAAGGGAAGAGCCCAACATTCGAATGTTAAAAAGGACTATCACCTTAATCTTGCCTTCGAAAGGCCCATGTGGTGGTCAAACAAAAGAGGCTGAGATCAAGATCCTGAGATGGGAAGAAAGACATTCAAAGACTTTGGAAACTCCAAAGTCAGAGAATAGGCGTAGTTAGAAGGTTAGACGATCACCCTTCTTAGAAATGGCCTGCATGAAGCATTCCAAAAAGAGGAAAAGTGGGTTTTAAACAAAAACGAAACAAACGAGCCAAGCCGGGTCAACGTTCTGAAGCACATTCCTTCAACGACTGGGAGAATGACATCTGCCATTGCCTGCTTATGACCAGAAATATATTTTGACTGGGGGGCATTAAAGCGATTATAGGAGGACAGAGGATTGGTGAGGACATCAAGGGGGTGGAATTGTTCGATCATCCAGTTGGAGTTAAGGAGAAGAGACCAAAAAATAGTTTGCTTTATCGATCAAAGTGACATTGAAGTATCATGGAACAGGAAAGGAAGGAAACGTAGAGCGACAAGATTTGTGGAGATGTTTAACCAGACCAAAAGACCCTAAGTGGTGGAAAAATGAAGTGCAAATTTCTTTGAATACCGAATGGCTTCACCTCACAAATAACATTTTGCAATGTTATCGCAACTATGCAAGCTGAATGCAATGGCAGGAAGAAAGCTTTCCATTCCAAATATGCGCATCCCTTGCACGAATGCCGCAAGCAGAATTATTGAACAAAGAAAAGTCGGTAAGATAGACTGAAGAGAAGGGAATAAGCCTCCAATTACTGCAACAATAAACCCTCTATACATTCACCAAGATAGAAGGCATTCACCCGAGGAGTGGCATCTCTTTCAGGAAAGCTCAGAAATAATTTTGTAAACCACATCACATTAGAAATGTCAATACTGGCATTATCAAGCACTCAGAGAAGAAAGAGTGGGAAGTAAAGGATTTCACATTGTGTGGTCAGAAGAACCAATTACTGAAATGTGCTAGTGTAGCGACGGATGGAATTGAAGAATAAATCCAAGTATGCTAGTTGTCATGACGACTCTGGCATAGGTGTGGTGATATCTGCTTTCAATCATGAAGAATGGAAAAGTAGAGCTCAACCCTCCAACATACTGGTGAAAATTCATTTCACTCCCTGTGTTACATGAAGCTCCGGGGGAGAAGAGAAATTCTGCGGAGGGTTCGAATGTCAGGCCTCATGCAAAGTTAAGATAATCAAAGAAACTATAAGTTGCAGACTGAAGTGAACAGTGGAAACCAGAGAAAAAGTTATGATTGGGAAGACAAATCTTAAGCCAAGACATCAAAAAGTTTTGAATTTAGTCCACAAGGCACATGCACATGTGATTGCTGGCGGTAGACATAGACCTCCTTTGAAATGAAGTGAGTGAAGATTCCGTTCAATAAAGGTAATTTATAACTACTATAAAGAAGTGGTGGACATCGTGAATTCACACAATTCACAGTCTACCCCGGGTTTCAAGACAAGTTAGAATTAAAATGTGAATTCGCAAGTTACATCTTGCAAAAGCACTGACCTTTCCAGGAAGTTAACACGTCAGCTGGGTGGAGATTATATCGTCAAATATTCGAGACCCTTATGCCCTTCCTTAATCATGTGCCAGGATCACAATGAGCTCCACATATTTAAGGCCATTGTACCAAGGTATACAATCTAACTTAGGCATATAGTATTTTGGATTCAGACACCGTATACTGCCAGTACTGATCGCACCATCATACTCCTTGATCATTGATATTTGACAAACCAATACTTGATCATTTGATGCAATGGGGTAACAAATATAAGTCTATCACCAGCAAGACAATTGGGTGTTCAATGAAATTAGCAGGCAAATGACAAGGACTTCGGTTGTGACACTAAAATCGAAGTGAGCTACATCAACAGTCAATGAGTTACAACGGGACAAAGTATATTTCATGATGAATATGATAACTGAAAGCAACGAGGAATAACATGAACAGCGTCATTGCCTTTAAATTACGTGAGGTTCCTTTTCTGTGTTTACATACGAGTACGTTCCACCAATGAGAACTAATGGTAATTCACAATGGAATCGTGGTCAGTAAATATAAATATATGCTTTGAGCAGCAAGTTCAAGGTCTGGTTTCAAATGGCTTCCACACATGCACATGAAGACGAATAAAGCTTATTTATGAATGGATACATAGGATTCTTTTTCCTTTCCTCTAAACATTTTATCCACATTGATGGTTAATCATTAACAAGACAATACACTTTTCCACTCTCTCAGCTAAAATGAACGGTCTTGCAATAATAACGAACGAACTACCTTAAATTTATTCCATGATCCATCCCTGCAAAAATTTACCGAATTGCCTGGTCTCCAGATCTACACACGAACACATTCTAATGTCAAAGTTAAGTAGTAAACAATCCTTCTCATTCTTGTCTGTAAAATGGAGATGAATCAACTGGAGTTGTCCTCACTTTGTCGACAGAATGGGCTCGTCATCTTTCCTTCACGGCATGGTTAATATTTTCATGATCCATTGCTTTAAAATCACTTCACGATTGCCTTCCCATGAGAAACCCAACAGAAACGCAGCATCCTTCAACTTCTAATGTTCAAGATGTAAAATTCCTTACTCATCCCTTTTTGTGAAATGGAGATGGAAGCACCTGTGACGTTGTCCATCCCTTGGGACAGTCGGGATTGGCTCTCAATACGTTTCCTTTCATGGCATGTGTATTCTGACCATTGCCTTAAAACACTTGACTATGCTCCTTCTCTGGAACCACAACCAAAGCAAACGGATCTTCACCTTTTTCAAGTTCAAGTCTGTAAAGTTCTTAACCATTTCTTTGTCATGAAAGAGAGGATCCACTGGGAGTTCCCACACTGAACGAGGGCGGAGGCCTAATTGTTTCTTTCAAGGCATTGTATATTCGGATCCCTTTGCCTTTAAAACACTGACTAGTTGCTCCAGTCTCTGGAGACCGCAAAATGCAACGATGCTTCACCTTTTGTTCGAGTATGTAAAAATCCTCACTCATTTCCTTTGTCAGTGAAATGAAGAAGTCCTGTGATGTGTCCATTCACTTTGACGCGGGAGGGGCTAGCAATGTTTCCTTCAGGGCAGGTTAGCATTACGTGATCCATTGCTTTTAAATAAAATGACTGGTGCTCAGCTCTGGAGACCACAGAATAAGCAACGACTTCACCTTTTTAGGGTCGAGGTAGTAAAAATTCTTCCTCACTGCAGGAAATGAGATGAATCACTGAATGGCCACACTTGAGACGGGCGGGAGGGGCCCGCAATTTCTTTCCCATGGCATGGTTATATTTTCGAGATCCTTGCCTTTAAAATCAATGACTGGTTCTCAGTCCCTGAGACCGCAAAGAATGCAACGATCTTCACCCTTTTTAGGTTCGAGTTTAAAAATTCCTTACTCATTCCTTGTCAGAATGGAATGATCACTGGGGATTCCATCACTACGGGCGGGAGGGGCTCTCAAATTTTCCTTCATGGGCATTGGTATATTTTTGTGATCCTTGCCTTAAAAATCACTACTGCGTTACCATCTCTGAACACAGAAGAAGCAACGATGCTCACCTTTAGTTCGAGGTGTAAAATCCTTACTCATCTTCCTGTCAGTAAATGGATGAAGTCAACTGTGGATGTCCATCACTTTGACCGGGCGAGGGCTCGTCATTGTTTCCTTTCAGGCATGTTATATTTGTGATCCATTGCCTTAAAATCACTCCTGGTCTCAGTTCTGGAGACCACAGAAGAATCAACGGATGCTTCCTTCACCTTTTAGGTGCGAGTATTAAATCTCCTTACTTCTTTCCTTTGTCGTGAAATGAGATGGAATCACCGGGGATGGGTCCATCACTGACGGGGGGGGGGGCGAGGGGCCACGTCAATTGTTTCCTTTCAATGGCAGGGTTATATTTTCATGACCTTGGCCTTAAAATCACTGACATGCTCAGTCTGAGACCGCAAAAAAGATGCAACGATTCTTCACCTTTTAGGTTGAGGTATGTAAAAATTCTTTACCATTTACTTGGTCAGTGAAATGAAGATGGAAAATAACGGGATTGTCATCAACTACGGCGGGGAGGGCTCGGTCAATTGTTTCCTTCATGGCATGGTATACTTTTGTGACCAATTGCCTTAAAATCACTGACTGGTTGTCATCTCCTGGCGACCACAGAAGAAGCAACAGATCTTACCTTTTTAGGTCGAGTATGTAAATTCCTTACTCATTTCCTTTCTCAGTGAAATGGAGATGGAAGTCACTGTGATGTCCATCACTGACGGCGGGGAGGGGGCTCGTCAATTGTTCTTCAGCATGGTTTATTTTCGTGATCCATTGCTTTAAAATCACTGGGGACTGTTGCTCAGTCTCTGGAGACCACAGAAGAATGCAACGATGCTTCCCTTTTTTAGTGCGAGGTCTAGTAAAAATTCCTTACTCATTTCCTTTGTCATGAAAGAGATGAAATCACTCTGAATACGGCCATTCCCCCACCATTGACGGCGTGGATGGGGGGGCCGTCAAACGTTTCTTCCTGGTCATGGTATATTTCGGTACATTGCCCCCCTTTTTTAAAATCACTGGAAAAACCGGTTGACAGTCCTGAACCAAAAGAATGCAACGATGCTCCTACCTTCTAAGGTTCAGGTATGTAAACAAATTCTTAATCATTCCTTTGCCGGGGAAATGAGATGAAGCACCGGGATTTCCATCACTTGACGGGCGGAGGGCTCGCAATTGTCCTTTCAAGGCAATGGTAATATTTTCGTGATCCATTGCCTTAAATACTGACTGGTTGCCAGTCTTGAGAACCACAGAAGAATGCAACCGACTTCACCTTTAGGTTCGAGGTTAAAAATCTCCTTACTCATTTCTTGTCGTGAAATTGGAGATGGAAGTCACTGTGGATGTGTCCTCATTGACGGCGGGAGGGCTCGTCAAGGTTCCTTTCAGGCAATGGAGTTATTATTTCGTCATCCATTGCCCTTTAAAGTCACTGTCGGATTGCACGTTTGGAGACCACACAAGAAGCCCCTTCTTGACATTAAATGTCCAAGGTCAGTCCAAAAATTCCTTACTCATTCCTTGTCATGAAATGAGAATCACTGTGATTTGTGCCATCACTTTTGACGGCGGGATGGGGCCGCATCTTTCCTTCTGTCACGGTTATATTTTGTGATCCATTATATTTTTTCGTGATCCATTGCCCTTAAAATCACTGACCGTTGCCTCAGTCCTGGATCCACAGAAAAATCAGCGATGCCACCTTTAGGTTCGGTAGAAAAAATCCTTACTCATTCTTTGTTCATGAACATGGAATGGAATCACTGTGGATTTCCAATTCACTTGAACGGCGGGAGGGGGCTCGTCAAATGTTCCCTTTCATGGCATCAAGTCTATATGCGTGATCCATTGCCTTTAAAATCACACTGTTGCTCATCCCTGAACCACAAAGAATGCAACGAATCTTCAACTCTTTTTATGGTTCGAGTAGAAGAATTCTTACTCATTTCCTTTTCATGAAATGGAGATGGAAGTACTGGGTGGATGTCCATCCATTGACGGCGGGTCAGGGCTCGTCAATGTTTCCTTCATGGGCTGGTTATATTTTGTATCCATGCCGTAAACCTGACGGTTCTCAGTCTCTGAGACCACAGAAAATCAAAACATGCTGTCACCTTGTTAGTTCGTAATGAAAATTTCTACTCATCCTTGCAGTGAAATGGAGATGAATCATGTGGATGTGTCATCACTTTGACGGGCGGGGAGGCCCAAATTTCTTCATGGCAACTGGTAATTTTCGTGATCATGCCTTAATATCACGGACTGGTTGCTCATTCTCTGGAACCACAGAAGAATGCAAACGACTTCTTCACTTTAGGGGTTCAGGGTATGTAAAAATTCTTACTCATTCCTGTCCGAGAAATGAAGGAAGCACTCGGGGTGGATGTGTCCCACACTTTGACGGCGGGAGGGCCGCAATTGTTCTTTCAAGGCATGGTTATTTCGTATCCATTGCCTTAAATCAATGAACTGGTCTCAGTCTCTGGAACCACAGAAGAATGCAAAACGATCTTCACCTTTTTATGTCGAGGTATTAAAATCCTTACTCATCCTTGTCAGTGGAACTGAGAATGGAATCACTGG
>CM068952.1:131122690-131140991 GCA_035128595.1 Eptatretus atami | reverse complement strand
ATTGTTGAGGCTCGTGGAGGAGTTTGAACACAGAATGGACCATGATGTAACAGAACAAAAATAGCAGGAAAATAGGGGGGGTACACACACTGATATCAGGGTTGGGGGACAAAATTGATGAATACGTGGAGGGATGAGGGACAATAATTATGAATCTTTTTAACCCCCATCAACCCTCCTCTGGCAACCTCTTCGGTTTTCATTTTTTCGCTTCCACTTTCTTCTTTTGGAGTTGAAAGGCTGTATCCATCTTGTTCACCTCCTGTGTCTTACTCCATTCCATTCCAGTCCCTCCATCCTCCACGTGTTTCCCATCATTTTGTCCCAACCCTGATATCAGTGTGTACCCACCTCTGTTTTACTGCCTATTTTTGTTCTGTCACATCATGGTCCTTCTGTGTTCAAACTCCACCACAGCCTCAACACGTGGATACAAAACTAAATTCTACAATGTTACGACAATCAACGACGTGAGACAAAGCACTGATTATGCAAATCACAACGTAAGATTATAAAATCATAAAATAGCACTCAGTTCCCTACAAGGAACTTCAATGTAGAGGCAGCGAGGCCATCAAAGCCTGTTGCATTATTACCAGACGATTGTGTTTGTTTCTTGGTTGAAAGTGCAGGCAGTTAACCTTGAAAAGTTCTTCCACTGTGACTCTTCGAGTGTTAGTGTAGTAGATTAGTAGAAAAATCGTTGCAAATTATTATACAAGCATCAAATTGTTTTTTTGCATTTACTTTCTGCAGGGCTTTCTGATCAAATCTGCCCGATTGGCCATTTGAAATATCCAAATTTTGAAAATTTGAAAAGAAAAAAAAAAACTTCAAAAAAATTGAAGTCACAGCTGGCTGAAATCTATGAAGGCATAAGGAAATCCCAGACAGAGAACCAAGGGAGATGCAGTCATCATATGGCTCAGCACTAATCAATGACCTACCTCCCACACTTCAAATGTGACTATCTAAAGATACCCAAGGTGATCCTATGGTGCCAGGTACGAGAGGGTGGACGTAGTTTTTGTGTGTACAGAAGTCAAGCTGAAGTCCGAGGCAGGTCGAAAAGGGCAGGAATCAGAAGAAGTGACAGAGACAGTAAGACCCAAGTAACTGGAGAAGCTTTCTTCGAGATGACCAGCATACAAGACGAGCTAGTTTCACTTCTTGCGCGAAAAATGTGTGAAGCACAGACGACAAGCACAGTCATTGGTCACAAAGGAGAAGATGCCAATAAGCAACACCAAGGAAGTCACTGGATGCTGTGATCCCATGTTGTTGAAGAAGCTGACACTCAGAATAATTTGTACACTGCCAGGGTGCACACGAGATGGTACAAGTCCCATTTAGCATTAAGGCTAATGACACGGAATACTAGTCATAGCAATATCTGTACTGCCATTCTTCACAGAACTAGTCTTTAGAACATGTGGATTGCCTTTGGCCAAGGAAGCCAACGCATGGATTCCAGTCCATGAGGTGTTTCTGCAATAGGGCCTGAGAAGCAGAGGCATCCTACTTCCATGCGTTCACTGGATTGATCGTCTGTCTGCCTTCCGCGTAAGGGAAGAAAACTGCATGCAGACTTGGAACGTCTTTGATGATGTTCTGAAGACATTCCACAATCTCAGCCAGATCACATTAATTCGTGATCTTGACTTTTTTGAAGTTTTTTTTTTTTTTTTTTCAAAATTTGATTTTTCTAATGGCAATCGGCAGATTTGATTAGATGCCTGGAGAACAAATGTGCAAATTTGATGCTGTATCATCATTGCACGATTCCTCTCAAAATTGCTGTTATCTGCCCCACAGTGGGGTTCAAGACATCGAAGCTCCCCACTCAGAGCAGACACTCCAACCATACGTCACGGATGTGTTTAAAAGAAAATCATTCGAGAAGTGGGATTCGAACCCACGCTCTCCAGTAAACCGAGAGACTGCGACCTAAACGCAGCGCCTTAGACCGACTCGGCATCCTGACTTGTTGATATGCGTCATGTGTATGATTGGTTGAGAAAATTTAAAGTTTGGATTACTTTAATAATTGTTAACATTTAATCATTTGGAGGGAAGAGAATATCATTTTTGACGATGCATTCATGGAGTTAAATATATATACTAGAATAACCGCGCTCTCGCGCGGACATGTTGGGGTGGGTGTGTTTGAGAAGGAACTGATGCAGAGTATCAGTAGTAATTTTACTTTAATGCAGTAAGTGAATACGATTTCACTGTTTCAGAAAACCAATTGTTATTTACTTTTTTTTGTACCATGCACCATAATGGGTCTTTTCGGAGAAAATGTAGCCGAATATCACGTTACCTCGAGCGCAGAACAAAGTCGAAGATAGCGCGACCGAAACCACAAACCGGCAATAAATATATAGATAAATTCGATGCATCACCTTTAATGTGGACTTTTCCCTCTTCAGCAAGTGAGACTTTGTCTCCTTTGCCACGAGGGACTTTCCTCTTTGTCATGTGGACTAGCCCTTTGTCAGCGTGGGATTCCTCTTCGACAATGTGGGACTTGCCTCTTTGTCACGTGGGATTTGCTCTTTGCCACGAGGGAACTTTCCTCTTTGTCACAGTGGGACTTGCCTCTTTGTCAGCGTGGGAGTCTGCCTCTTTGCCACAAGGGACTTTCCTCTTTGTCACATGGGAACTAGCCTCTTTTTCACGTGGATTTGCCCTCTTCGGACATGTTGAGCCTTTGCTTCTTTGTCACGTGGGACTAGCTCTCTTTGCCACGAGGGGACTTTCTTCTTTGTCCAGTGAGACTTGCCCTCTTTGCACGAGGGGACTTTCCTCTTTGCCACGAGGGAACTTTTCCTCTTTGTCACGAGGAACTTTCCTCTTTGTTCACTGCACTCGCCTCTTGTCCACGTGGGATTTGCCTCTTCGACATGTGAGAACTTGCTTCTTCGCATCCTTTTGGATTTGCTCATTGTCACGTGGGACTTTCCCGCTTTGCGATGTGAAATTCTTTCCTCTTTCCACGTGGGACTTGCCTCCTTTGCACGTCGGACTTTCCCTCTTTATCACGTGTGTCTTGCTCATTGCCAGGTAGAAGTTTGCCATGCCACAAATCAAGATGAGCAGAATCTGAAAAAAAGATTAATTAATTAATTTATTATAATTTTTCACCCGCATAGCTTTGTACTGATGTGTTTACTCATTGGGGGCCTTTGTATTTCACTGGTGTCGCCTCCAGTGTTATTGCAGAAGCCCCTCAACATGTGATAAACAAGTTCCAAAGTGGTCTTAGGGAACTATTTAGGGTTCTAATACGGGTCTTTTGGTATTAGGGTTCTGAAGGGTCCCATAGGGTCTTGGGGTTTAAAGGGGTCTTTTGTTTGTCGTAAAGGGTACTTGGGGTCTTAAGTGTCTTTAGGGTCTTAAAATATCTGAGGGTCTTAAAGAGTTGTTGGTGTATTCATGGATCATCTTGGTCTAAAATATTGTGTGGTTTCCACACTCCGGCGTGCGGCGACCGTTTTTAGCTAACTCGCGGCAAACACGCCCCCCCGACCGTAGCAATCCAGTCGCAGCTTTCGGATCAACCGCCGAAATCACAGCTACGGGGTGTGCTTTTAAGCACCCACAGACCTTGTCAAATACTCTACCCGCGCTAACAGGGTCGATGCCGGAATGGTGCGATTTAACCTATTATTTCGCGGGGTAGAGCTACCGAGAGTTGTACCTCACGGGCTGCTTGGAAACGAGCCGTTAAGAGCTCGTCCATTTGGCGTTTGCCGAGCGGTGTATTATCGCCAAGCTCGTTGGAACCCGAATTAGCTATTGGTATTAACAACCAGCTATTTATTCGACGCATTAAGCAGCTCAAATGAGGGGAAAGGACGCAAGAGCAGGTGAACATTCAAACAATAACATTTTTGTCACGGTCTGCAGTCAATTGACAATGCAGATAACAGTATGGTACAAGCACGTATGTAAGCAATGAATGGGGGAACGGACAAGAAACGAGCAAACCAACACCTGCAGCCAGTATCTATTTATTGTTGTAACAGCAATCATTACCACAAATGTACTTCGCATACACGGTGCCACAACTTCCATACAAGAAACCCCAGGAAAGGAAAGGGGGGAAGGTAAGAACAGGGCCCGTAGGCTTTTATATGTTCGCGGAGCTGTGGATACCGAAGGAGCTCGTGAGACCGTGCTGGTTACTGCCACCCTCGTGGTGACTTCGCTAAGGCGAACCCTCGATGTTCCGTCAACAACTGGCAGTTGTCGTAACCGGATTCGGTTGGCCAGGCCCCTGCCATACGCCCTGGTCGGTCGGGCTATCCGACGACGCCTCAAGAGGAACGAACGGGCCTTTGCCTTTCAAAGAGTTGAATGCTCTTTTTATCGAGCCGCCCGTTCCCTCGGCGTTTTGCTCGGACCGTTCTGTCGCTGACTGGCGACTTTCTCTCCGGACAATCTCCATCCGACCCACAGTTCGGGCACGGTACGCAGGCCTTGGCTCCTCCAGGCTTCGGCTGCGCTCCTCGACGAACCCTGACTGCCCTCCACTTGGACTCGAACCATTGGCGGCTCTCCACCCGACTCCGCTGGACTCCAGACAGAACTGACTGCTCGATTGGCGTTCAGCGCGCCTTTTTATGGGGTCCGGGGTGGGGGGGTGGTTTGATTTCCCACCTTCAACGCTTTCACCCCTCCTGGCTCGGCCCGTTTTGGGTCTTTTTGATGCGATCCTCGTCGTGAGAACGCGGACGTGCGCGGGATACGTTGAGGAAATCATTCGCTCCCACCCCACGAGGAGTCCCCACCGCCTGTCAGGCGGAGATGCTGTTCGCTGGGATTCGCCGTGTTCTGCCGAAAGATGGCCGCGGGCAATGGAAGATGAAGGTGTGGCGCAATGTTGTTCGTTTATGGAGATGTTTATTGAGGAGATGGTGAGGAGATGTCGTGGTTGCGCGTGGTGGGGACTGGCGTGGTTGTTGAGATGCGGTTTGTGGTTGTTGAGATGGCGGTTTGTTCCAAATAAATGATAGCAAAAGAATAATACTACCAAAGATCCAGTCCCGGTTACACGAATAAATATCCCTTTCGAACATCGGTTGGGGAAATCTAATCTGAAACACACTTAATCGACATAATGATTCTCTGGGAATACCTGAGTGGTGTTGCTGTGAATTTCCACAACGCGTAACAATATCTTAAAGTTTTATGGGCTAAATGTTCTTCGAAGGTATTATAGGTATGTATGGTCCTTTGGGGTTTTCGAGGGTCCTTTGTTTAGTTTTCACGGGTCTTTGGGGTCTTTAAGCGTTTCGATGATTTTTCGGGTTTCAGGGTCATAAGGGTCTCATGTGTCGTTGGTGTGGAGAGAAGTCTTCAAAGTCAAAAGGGTCTTTATGGGTTTATTAAAAAAGTTTGAGATCATGAAAGCAATTTAAAATTAATTTCATGGACTTGTGCTTAATTCTGTTGCACTTGGTATGTCTGAATGCCAAAGCTCTGGAGCTACATATGCTGCCCCACCGTGAAATGGTGTTACAAACATGGGGGCGGTGCACAATCGGGTTCCACCCCTGCTCTCCTCACTGTCAATGTTTGCCATGCATTTTGCAGCGACTTGTGTACACGATGAATCCCATTGCATAATTATGATCTTTTTAACTCCATCAACGCCTCCTCAGGCAACTCTTTCTGGGTTTCCATTTTTTCACCCTTCCACTTCTCTGTTTGAGAGTTTGCAGTGTATCCATTCTTGTTTCACCTCCTGTGTCTAATCCCCTTACTCCATGTCATTCTATAATCCCTCATCCTTCCACGTGTTTCATCCATTTTGTCCCCCCACCCTGAATATCAGTGTGTACCCCCCTCTGTTTTTTACTGCTTATTTTGTCCTGTCAATCATGGTCCATTCTGTGTTCAAACTCCAACACCGAGCTCACAGTGGGATACAAAACAAATTAATAAATGTACAGACAATCAACGACTGTGAGACAAAGGCACTGAATTCTGCAATCAGCAACGTTAGATTATAAAATCATAAAATCACATCAGTTCCCGAAAAACAAGAACCTTCAACGTAGGAGGGCAGGAGGCCATCAAGCCTGTGCCATTATTACCAGACGATTGTTCTTTGTTCTTGGTTGAAGATGCAGCAGTTTTAACCCTTGAAAAGTCCTTCAACTGTGCTCCGACATGGTTCAGGACCATCGGAGCTCCCACTCAGAGAGCAGACACTCCCAACCATGACTCACGGAGTGTGTATAAAAGAATCAATGTCAGAAGTGGATTCGACACCACGCTCCAGAGGAAGACTTGGCGACCTAAAACACAGCACTCTTTAAGACCACTCGGCATTCTGACTTGTTTGATGTTACTCGACGTGTATGATTGTTGAGAATTTTAAAAGTTTCTGAATTACTTTTTTAAATAATTTTTCAACATTAGCATTTGAGGGAGAGAAAATCATTTTTGAGAGCATTCATGAGTTAATATATATAATAAATTCGATCATACTCCTTTCACACGTGGGACTTGCCTCTCAACACGTGGGACTTTCCTCTTCAGCACGTGAGACTTGCCTCTTTGCACGAGGGACTTTCCTCTTTGTCACCGTGGGACTAGCCTCTTTATCACATGGGATTTGCCTCTTCGACATGTGAGACTTTCTCATTCGACACGGTGGGAATTATGTCATTGTCAGCGTGGGAACTTCTTTCTTCGATAGTGGGACTTTCCCTTCTTCGACAACTTTGGATTTGCCTCATTGTCGCGTGGGACTTTTCGCTTTGCGGATGTGATTCTTGCCTCTTTTAAATCGCTCGCCACGTCAGGCTTTCCTCTTCAATTCACGTGGGTCTTGGCTCATGCAGGTAGAAGTTTCCCCATGCACATCAAGAATGAGCTAGAAACTGAAAAAAAGATTAATTAATTAAAATTTATTATATTTTCCACCCGCAAGCTTGGTACTGATGTTGGTTTATCATCATTGGGGCCTTTGTATTATCAACTGGTGTCCTCAGTGTTATTGCAGAGCCCCTCAGACATGTGAAACAAAGTTCAAGGTGTCTTAGGGTTACTATTAGGGTTCTAATGGTCTTTTGGGTATTAGGGGTTCTGAAGGGTCCCATAGTGGTCTTTGGGCTTTAAGGGTCTTTGTGTCGTAAAAGGGTATTGGGGGTCTTAAGTGTTCTTTAGGTCTTAAAATATCATGAGGGGTCTTCAGCAGTTGGTTGTGTATTCCATGGATCATATTGGTCTAAAATATTGTTGTGGTTTTCCACGCACTCCGGCGTGCGGGACGACCGTTTTTAGCTAACTCGCGGCAACCGCATCCCCCGACGTGGCAATTCCAAGTCGCAGCTTTCGGATCAACGCCGAAATCAGCTAGGGTGTGCTTTTAAGCACACCCACCCCCTTGTCAATAACTCCTACCGCCGCAGCCTACAGGGTCCCGATCGCCGAATGGTCGATTTACCTAATTATTCGCGTGGGTAGACTACCGAGAATATTGTACCTAAACGGGACCTGCTTGGAAAAACGAAGCCGCTTAAGCATCTCGCTCCATTTCGGTTTGCCGAGGCGGTGTATATCGCCAAGCTCGTTGGACCCGATAGCTTATTGGTATTACAACCAGCTATTTATTGCCGAACGCAATTACAGCAGCTCAATGGGGAAAGGACGCAACGAGCAGGTGAACATTCAAACAAATAACATTTAATTTGTACACGTATGCAGTCAATGAAGCAATGCAGAATATGTACAAATCCGATGGTAATGCAATGAATGCAACGAATGGGGGAAGGGGACAAGAACACGACCAAACAAAACACACTGCAGCCGTATCTATTTATTGTGTACACAATCAACTTAACCACAATTCGTCTTAAGCGACACGGTGCACAACTTCCATACAAAGAAAACCCCAGGAAAGGAAAGGGTAGAATCAGGGCCCGTAGGCTTTATGTTTCGCGGAGCTGTGGAGACGAAGGTCCGGTGAAGACCGTAGCTGGTTACCTGCCAGCTCGTGGGTGACTCGCTACACCCTCGATGTTCCGTCAACACGGCAGTTGGTGGTAACGCGACTCGGTTGGCCCAGGCCCCGCCATAAATTAACGGCCTGGTCGTCGGGCTATCCGACGACGCCTTCAAGAACGAACGGGCCTTGCTCTTTCAAGAGTTGATGCTCTTTACGACCGAGCCCGTTCCTCGGCGTTTGCTGGACCGTTTTCTGTCGCTGACTGGCGACTCTCTCCGGCCATCTCCCCCGACCCACAGTTCGCACGGTACTAAGCAGGCTTGGCTGCGCTCCAGGCTTCGCTGCGCTCCGACGCCCCGACTGGCCCTCCAACTGGACTCGAACCTTGGCGCTCTCCCACCCGATTCCCAGCTGGACTCCAGACGAACTGACTGCTTCGATTGCGTTCCAGCCGCGCCTTTTTATGGGGCCCGGGGGTGGGGGGGTGAGTTGGATCTTCCACTTCCAACCTTTCACCCCCTCTGGCTCCGCCGTTTTGTCATTTTTTGATGCGATCTCTGTGAAACGCGGACGTGCGCGGACGTTGAGGAATCATCGGCTCCGCACCCCAACGAGGGATGTCCGCCACCACCTGTTCGGTGGAGATGCTGTTTTCGCTGGATTCGCCGTGTCTGGCCGAAAAGATGGCGGCGCAATGGGAATGAAGGTTGGCGATGTTTGTTCGTTTATGAGATGTTATTAGAGGAGAATGGTTGGAGGAGATTGTCGGGGTTGGCGCTGTGGTGGGGATGGCGTGGTTGTGAGATGCGGTTTGTGGTTGGTTGAGAATGCGGTTGTTCAAAATAATGATAGCAAAAGAATAATACTACTCAAAGATCAACATCCGGTTACAGAATAATCCTTTCGACATCGTGGGGAAATCTAATCTGAACACACACTTATCGACATAACTGATCTCTGGGAAACCTGATGTGTTCTGTGAATTTTCCACAACCATAACAATATCCTTAAAGTTTTTATGGGTCTAAAGTTCTCAAGGTATTTAGGGTATTATGGGTCTTGGGTTTCAAGAGGGTCTTTTTAGTTTCGACGGGGTCTTTTTGGGGTCTCTAAGCGTTTCCATGGATTTTCGGGGTTTTTCAAGGGTCATAAGGGTCTCATGTGTCGTTGGTGTGGAGAAGAGTCTTCAAAGTCAAAAAGGGTCTTATGGGTTTATTAAAAAAGTTGAGTATCATGAAGGCAATTTAAATATTTCATGGACTTGTGCTTAATCTGTTGCACTTGGTATGTCTGAATGCCAAAGCTCTGAGCTACATTGCTGCCCACCGTGAAATGGTGTTACAATGGGGGGCGGTGCAACATCGGGTCCACCCCTCTCTCCTCAACTGTCAATGTTTGTCCATAGATTTTGCAAGCGACTGTACAGGATGAAAATCCCATTCAATAATTAATGATCTTTTTACTCCACATCAACCCTCCTCAGGCAACCTCTTTCTGGTTTTCCATTTTTTCCTTCCACTTCTCTGTTTGAGGTTTTGCAGTTGTAAACATGCTTGTTCAACCTCCGTGTCTAACTCCCCTTACTCCCATTCATTCCCATATCCCTCATCCCCTCCAGTGTTCATCCATTTGTCCCCCAACCGTGATATCAGTGTGTAAGCCTCCCCTCTGGTTTTTTAACTGCTATTTTTTGTTTCCTGTCACATCATGTCCATTCGTGCTTCAACACTCCACCCACGAGCCTCAACAGTGGGATACAAAACAAATTATAATGTCAGACAATCAACGACTGTGAGACAAACAACTGATTCTGCAATCACAACGTTAGATTATAAAATCATAAATAACATCATTTCCAACAGGAACTTCAATGTAGGATGGAGGAGGCCCATCAAAAGCCTGTGCCATTATTACCGAGACGATTGTTGTTGTTCTTGGTTGAAAGAACGCAGGGCAGTTAACCTTGAAAGTCTTCACTGTGCTCCGACGTGGTTCAGGACATTGCGAGCTCCCACTCAGAGGCAGATACATTCCAACCATGACGTCACGGAGTGTGTTAAAGAAAATATGTCGAAGTGGGATTCGAAACGCCACGCCTCCAAAGGGAGACTGGACCTGAAACGCAGCGCCTTAGATCCGCTCGGCCATCCTGACTGGTGATCGTTGTTCGATGTGTTATGATTGTTGAGAATTAAAGTTGATACTTTTAAATAATTTTTAACATTTTGGAGGGAGAGAAAATCCATTTTCTGACGAAGCTTCATAGAGTAATATATAAATAAATTCGGATGCATTCACCTTTACACGTGGGACTTGCCACTCTCAAACCGTGGACTTTTCCTCTTCAGCACGTGAAGACTTGCCAACGAGGGACTTTCTCTTTGTCAGTGGGAACATGCCTCTTTTTGTCACTGGGACTAGCACTCTTTGCCACACGAGGGACTTTCCTCTTTGTCACGTCGGACTAGGCCCTCTTTGCCACGAGGGACCTTTTCCTCTTTGTCAGGTGAGACTTGCCTCTTGCCATGGGGGGGTGGGGGCGAGGGACTTTCCTCTTTGCCACGAGGGACTTTCCTCTTTGTCACGTTAGGCGACTTTCCTCTTTGTCACGTGTCACTCGCGCTCTTTTGTCACGGGGATTGCCTCTTCACCATGTGAGACATTGCTTCTTTCGACACGTGGGAATTATGTCATTGTCACGCTGGGACTTCTTTCTTCAATATGTGGGACTTTCCCTTCACACTTTGTTTACTCTTTTCCACGTGGGACTTTCCGCTTTGCGATGTGTTTTCTTGCTCTTTTCCACGTGGGGCTTGCCTCCTTGCAACGTCGGGCTTCCTCTTCGTCAACACGTGTCTTTGGCTCATTGCCACGTAGAAGTTTCCCCATGCCACAAACCAAGATGAGCAGAATCTGAAAAAGAGATTAATTAATTAAGGTTTTTATATTTTCCACACACCATAGCTTGGTACTATGTGGTTTACTTATTGGGGGCCTTTGGATTATCACTGGGTGTCCTCAATGTTATTGAGAAACCCCTCAGAAATGTGTTAACAGGTTCCAAGGTGTCTTATGACTATTAGGGTTCTAATCGGCGTCTTTTTGGGTATTACGTCCCTGAAGGGGTCCCATAACTGTTTTGGGGTTGAAAAGGGTCTTTTGTGTCGTAAAGGTTAATTGGGTGTCCTAAGTGTCTTAGGAGGGTCTTAAAATATCTGAGGGTCCTCAATTGTTGGTTGTATTCATGAATCATATTGGTCTAAAATATGTTTAAAGTTTTTATAGGTCTAAAATGTTCTTACGGGTATTTTTTGGGGTAATTATGGGTCCTTTGGGGTTTCGAGGTCTTTGTAGTTTTATGGTCTTTTGGGGGTCTTAAGCGTTTCATGGATTTTCGGGTTTCAAGGGTCAAAGGGTCTCATTGTCTTTGGAGTGGAGAGAGTCTTCAATTTCAAAGTTGGTCTTTAATGGGTTTATTTAAAAAGTTTGAGATAATAAAGCAATTTAAATTATTTCATTGGACTTAGGTTAATTCTATTGCACTTGGGTAGTCCTGAATGCCAAAGCTCTGAACTACATAATCTGCCCACCGTGAAATGGTGTTACAAACATCCGGGCGGTGCAAACAATCGGTCCACCCCTCTCTCCTCAACTGTCAAGGGGGGTGTTGGATAGCATTTTTTACGCGACTGTTACAGCATGAATCCCCATTCAATCACCATTTGATCTATTTCTACACCTCGAATCACCCTCCCAGCACCTCTTTCTGGGTTTCATTTTTCCCTTCCATTTTCCTGTTTGAGAGTTGCAGCTGTATCCATCTTGTTCACCTCCTGTGTCTATCCCCTACTCCATTTTCCCATGTCCTCATCCTCCACTGTATCATCAATTTTGTCCCCCACCCTGATATCAGTGTGTAACCCTCTGTTTTAAACTGCGATTTTTGTTCTGTACATCATGGTCCCATTCCTGTGTTCAAACTCCACCACGAGCCACAACAGTGGAGTATACAACAACAAATTCTAAATGTACAGACAATCAACGACTGTGAGACAAAGCACTGATTCTGCGAATCACAACGGTTATGATTATAAAATCATAAAATAACATCAAGTTCTCAAAAACAAGGAACTTCAACGTAGGAGGGCAGGAGGCCCATCAAAGCCTGTGCCATTCACTTACCAGAACGATTGTTCTTGTTCTTGGTGAAGATGCAGCAGTTACCTTTGAAAATGTCTTCAACTTTGAACTCCGACGTGTTCAAGACATCGAGCTCCCACAGAGCAGACACTCCAAACCATGAACGTCACGGAGTGGTGTTAAAAGCAAATTTCATGAAAGAAGTGGGATTCGACCACACCGTCCAAGGAGACTGCGACTGAATGCCGCGCTTACACGCTCAGCATCCTGACTTGGTGCTGTTGCTCGATGTGATGATTGTTGAGAATTTTAAAGTTTGATTACTTTTAAATAATTGTTTCCAACATTTTAACTATTTGGAGGAGAGAAAATCATTTTATGACGATGCATTCAATCGAGTTATAATATATAAATTCGATGCATCACCTTCTACCACGTGGGAACTTGCCTTCAAACACGTGGGACTTTCCTCTTGTCAGAGGGACTTTCCTCTTCAGCACGTGAGACTTGCCTTTTGTCACGTGGAGCATTTCTCTTTGTCACGTGGGAACTTTCCTCTTCAGCAACGTGGGACCTTTTTCCTCTTTGTCACGTGGGAACTTTCCGCTCTTTTGTCACGTTGGGTCTTTCCCCTCCTCAGCACGTGAGACTTGACTCTTCAGCACGTGGGACTTTCCTCTTTGTCCACGTGGGACTTTCTCTTCAGCACGTGGAGACTTTCCTCTTTGCCACGAGGGACTTTCTCTTTGGTCAACGTGGGACTTTCCTCCTCAGCACCTGGGACTTTCCTCTTTGTACGTGGGACTTTCCTCTTTGTCATGGTGGGACTTTCTTTCAGCACGTGAGACTTGCTCTTTGTCACGTGAGACTTTCCCTCTTCAGCACGTGGGACTTTCCTCTTTGTCACGTGGTGACTTTTCCTCTTTGTCACGTGGGTTCTTTCCTCTCTCAGCGCACGTGAGACTTGACTCTTCAGCACGTGGGACTTTCCTTTGTCCACGTGGGACTTTTCCTCCTCACGCACCTGGGACTTTCTCTTTGTCACGTGGGACTAGCCTCTTTGTCACGTGGACTTGCTCTTCAGCACGTGGTACTTTCCTCTTTGTCACGGGGACTTTTCCTCTTCAGCACGTGAGACTTGCTCTTTGCCACGAGGCAACTTTCTCTTGTCACGTGGGATTTGCCTCTTCGACATGTGAGAACTTGCTTCTTCGACACATGAATTATGTCATTGTCACTGGGAACTTCTTTCCTTCGATATGTGGGACTTTTCCTCTTCGACACTTTGGATTTGCTCATTGTCACGTGGAGTTTCCGCTTGGATGTGATTCTTTCCTCTTTTCCACGTGGGACTTGCCTCCTTAGCAACTCGGACTTTCCTCTCATCACGTGGGTCTTGAGCTCATTGCCACGTATGATGTTTCCCATGACAACAACCAAGATGAGCAGAATCTGAAAAATAGATTAATTAGTAACTTTATTATTATATTTTCCACCCTGCCATATGCTTGGTACTGATGTGGTTTACTCATTGGGGGCCTTGTATAATTTCACTGATGTCGCCCAAGTGTTATTGGCAGAAGCCCTCAGACATGTGGTAACAGGTTCCATAGAGTGTCTTAGGGAACTATTAGTCTATCTCGGGTCTTTTTGAGGTTTAGGGTTCGAAGGGTCCGCATAGGGTCCTTTGGGGTTTAAAGGGTCTTTGTTGGTCGTGAGGATTGTTGGGGGCTTAAGTGTCTTTTGGTCTTAAAATACTCTGGGTGGTCTTCAGAGTTGTTGGGTGTATTCATGGATCATAATTGGTCTATAAATATCTTAAAGTTTTCTATGGTAATTTCTTCACAGGGTATTTAGGGTATTATGCGGTCTATTGGGGTTTCGAGGGTTCTTTGTATTAGTTTTTGTCGGTTACGGTCTTTTGGGGTCCCTTTTAAGCTGTTCATGATTTTCGGGGTTTCAAGGGTCATAAGGGTCTCATGGTTTTGGAGTGGAAGAGAAGTCTTCCAAGTCAAAAAGGGCTTTAATGGGTTTATTTATAAAAGTTTTGAGACTAATGAAGCAATTTAATTATTTCAATGGACTATATGGTTAATTCTGGTTGTGCATCTTGGTATGTCTGAATGCCAAAGCTCTGAAGGCTAACATATGCTACCTATCCGTGAAATGGTGTTACATGATCATCGGGGCGGGTCAACATCGGGTCCACCTCCTCTCTGGTCGCTCATACTCATTTTGTCCCATCTACATTTAACAGCGACTGTTACAGATGATCCCATATCAATAATTATGATTCTTTTTAAACCCCCATTCAAGCCCTCTCCTCTTGGCCATACCTGCCTTCTTTGAGTTTCCCATTTTTGCTTCATTTCTCTGTTTGAGAGTTTGAAGCTGTATCCATCTGTTCACGCTCCTGTGTCTAACTCCACTCCGATTCATCTATGTCCCCATACCCTCCAACGTTCATAATACATTTTGTCCCCCAACCCTGATATCAGTGTGTACCCACCCTCTGTTTTTTACTGCTATTTTTGTTCTGTCACATCATGGTTCCATTCTGTGTTCAAACCTCCACCACGAGCCTCAACAGTGGATACAAAACAAATTCTAAATGTTACAGACAATCAACGGGACTGTGAGACAAAGCACTGATTCTGCAATACAACGTTAGATTATAAAATCATAAATAACATCATTTCCCCAACAACGGAACTTCAATGTAGGATGGGCAGGAGCCATCAAGGCCTGTGGCCATTATTAACCAGAACGATTGTTTGTTTGTTCTGGTTGAAAGATGCAGCAGTTAACCTTGAAAAAGTCTTCACTGTTGACTCCGACATGGTTCAGGACATCGAGAGCTCCCACTCAGAGCAGACACTCCAACCATGACCATCCCGGAAGTGTGTTAAAGAAAATCATGTCACGAAGTGGGATTCGACCACGCCTCAGAAGGCAGACTGCGAAACTAAAACAAAGCAACTTAGAACCACTCGGCATTCTGACTTGTTGATGTTACTCGAGTGTATGATTGTTGAGAATTTAAAGTTTGATTACTTTTTAAATATTTTTCAACCATTTTAGCATTTGGAGGGAGAGAAAATATTTTCTGACGATGCAATTCATGGAGTTAATATATAAATAAATTCGATTTCATCTCCTTACAGTGGGTACTTTCCTCTCAAACACGTGGGACTTTCTCTTCACACGTGAGACTTGCCTCTTTGCCACGAGGGACTTTCCTCTTGCACGTGGGACTAGCCTCTTTAATCACATGGATTTGCCTCTTGACATGTGAACTTTCTTCTTCGACAACGTGGGAATATTCATTGTCAACGTGGGACTTTCTTTCTTCGATATGTGGGGACTTTCCTCTTCGACACTTTGGATTTTGCTCATTGTCGCGTGGGACTTTCGTTTGTGATCGTGATTCTTGCCTCTTTTCCACGTGGGAAATTGCCTCCCGCCACGTCAGGCTTTCCTCTTCATCACGTGGGTCTTGGCTCATTGCCAGGAGAAGTTTCCCCATGCCACACAATCAAGATGAGCAGAACTGAAAAAAAGATTAATTAATTTATATAATATTTTCACCCAAGCATAGCTTGGTACGATGTGGTTTAACTCATTGGGGGCCTTTGTATTATCACTGGTGTCCTCAAGTGTTATTGCAGAAGCCCTCAGACATGTGTAACAAGTTTCCAAGGTGCTTAGGGAACTATTAGGGTTCTAATTCGGGTCTTTGGGTATTAGGGTTCTGAAGGTCGCCATAGGGTCTTGGGGTTTAAAGGGTTATTGTGGTCGTAAAGGGTATTGGGGGTTTAAAAGTGTCTTTAGGGTCTTAAAATATCTGAGGTCTTCAGAGTTTTTGGTGTATTCATGGATCATATGGTCTAACAATTGTTGTGGTTCCACCATCGGCGTGCGTGCGACCGTTTTTTAGCTAACATCGCGGCAACACGCTACCCACCCGACCGTGGCAATCCAAGTCGGCAAGCTCGGATCAACGCCGAACATCCCAGCTACGGGTGTGCTTTTAAGCACACACAACTTGTCAATACTCTAACCCGCGCTACAGGTCCGATCGCGAATGGTCGATTTACCTAATTATTCGCGTGGGTAGACTACCGAGATATTGTACCATCAACGGGACCCTGCTTGGAAACGAGCCGCTTAAGCAAGCTCGCTCCAATTTGCGGTTTGCCGAGCGGTGTATTATCGCCAAAGCTCGTTGGACCGATTAAGCTTATTGGTATTAACAACCAGCTATTTATTCGAACAGCAATTAACAGCAGCTCAATGGAGGGATTAAGGAGCAACGAGCAGGTGAAACATTCAAACATACATTTATTTTGGTTCACGTATGCAGTCAATGAAGCAATGCAGATAATGTACAAGCACGTTGTAAATGCAATGAATGCAACGAATGGGGGAAGGGACCAGACACGAGCAAACAACACCTGCAGCCCGTATCTATTTAATTGTGTACACAATCACTTAACCACAATTGTAACTTAGCGAACACGGTGCCACACTTCCATTACAAAAAAGAAAACCCCAGGAAAGGGAAAGGGTAAGAACAGGGCCCGTAGGCTTAATGTTCGCGGAGCTGTGGAGACGAAAGGAGCTCTCGTGAGACCGTGCTGGTTAACAATGCACCCCTCGTGGTGACTCGCTAGGACCGACCCTCGATGTTCCGTCAACACTGGCAGTTTGGTGTAACCGCACTCGGTTTGGCCCAGGCCCCGCCATACGGCCTGTTCGGCGGCCTATGCCGACGACGCTCAGAGAACGAACGGCTTTGCTCTTTTCAAGAGTTGATGCTCTTCCGAGCCCGCCCGCTTCCTCGGCGTTTGCTCGGACCGTTCTGTCGCTGACTGGCCGACTTCTCTCCGGCCATCTCACCGACCACAAGTTCGGACGGTACTGCCGGCTTGCTGCGCTCCAGCTTCCGCTGCGCTCTCGACGACCCCGACTGCCCTCCACTGGACTCGAACCTTGGCGCTCTCCACCGACTCCAGTGGACTCCAGACAGACTGACTGCTCGATTTGGCGTTCCAGCGCGCTTTTATGGGTCCCGGGGGTGGGGGGGTGAGTTTGATCTCCACCTCAACCTTGTCACCCCCCTCCTGGCTCGCCCGTTTTTGTCATTTTGATGCATCTCGTCGTGAAACGCGGACGTGCGCGGGACGTTGAGGAAATCAAATCGGCTCCCAACTCCAACGAGGGAGTCCCCCGCTGTCGGCGGAAGATGCTGTTCGCTGGGAATTCGCGTGTCTGCCGAAAGATGGCGGCGCAATGGAGATGAAGGTGTGCGATGTGTTTTCGTTTAATGGAGATGTTTATTTGAGGAGATGGTGAGGAATGTCGTGGTTGGCGCTGTGGTGGGGATGGCGGTGGTTGTTTGAGATGCGGGTTGTGGTTGTTGAGATGCGGTTGTTCCAAATAATGATAGCAAAGATAATACTACCTCATAGATCACAGTCCGGTTACACGAATAAATCCTTTCGACTAGGTGGGAAATCTAATCTTGAAAAAACTTATCGACAAATAACTGATCTCTGGGAAACCTGAATGGTGTTCTGTGAATTTCCATCAACCGTAACAATATCTTAAAGTTTTTATGGGTCTAAATGTTCTTTCAAAGGTAATTTAGGGGATTATGGGTCTTTGGGTTTTCGAGGGTCTTTTTAGTTTCACGGTCTTTTGGGTTTTAAGCGTTTCATGGATTTTCGGGGTTTCAAGGGTCCATAAGGGTCTTCATAGTGTCGTTGGTGTGGAAGAGTCTTCAAAATCTCAAAGGGTCTTATGGGTTTATTAAAAAGTTTAGATCATGAAGCATTTAAATTATTTCATGGACTTGTGCTTAATTCTGTTTGCCAGCTTGGTATGTCTGAAATGCCAAGCTCTGAGCTACATATGCTGCCACCGTGAAATGGTGTTACATACATGGGGCGGTGCAACATAGGGTCCACCCCTCTCTCCTCACTGTATGTTGTCCATGCATTTTTGCAGCGACTGTTACAGATGATCCCCATTCAATAATTATGAATCTTTTTAAAAACTCCCATCAACCCTCCTCAGGCAACCTCTTTCTGGGTTTTCCATTTTTTCCTTCCACTTCTCTGTTTTGAGAGTTTGCAGTTGTATCCATACTTGTTCACCTCCTGTGTCTAATCCCATTACTCCCATTCATTCCTA
>CM068952.1:131091526-131117401 GCA_035128595.1 Eptatretus atami | reverse complement strand
TAAGGTTTTAACTCAGTGCATAAAATGCAAGTATAAATTGAGCAATAGATTCTAATTTCTTCAGAAATATTGTAAACAGTAAAATCAATCCCAATTGTGAACGTAAATTCAATGACTTCTTTGCTCCTGCTTCTCATTCACGATTTTGTCAAAACGTGGAACTTTCTTGCTGACTGCGATCCGTATGTCTGCCTGTGGATTCAGGCGATTCCTAGATTTTGTCTTGATTGACAAAAGAGAACTGAATCCACATTCACACAAGTATGTTGTTGCAAATGGAATGAGGACACGGAGTGCTTTTCCACCAAGTCTTGGGAACATATCCAGTGCCACACCAAAACTCCTCCAAAGTTTTGCTTTCAAATTGCATTTCAAGAGTTCGATTTGTCCACAAATCAATAAGATCTTCCTTCAGCTCTTCATCATCTGACATTTTCTCCAAATTATAGGAATATGGATTCATGATCCATTCTTCTGAAATCTTCAGGTCTCCAGCAGCAAAATATCCATCAAACGATTCTGACAGCATTTCCAAATGAGCCACAATTTATTCACGCACAGTAGAGTTATGGATCCAGCATCATCAACCATCTCTTCTAGTGAAGGAAAATTTGAGAGACTGCCTCTTTCCATCCTTCGACGCCAAAGATGTAAATTTTCTTTGAAGGAATTCAACTTTTTTCACAAGCCTTCAATATGTTATCCCTTTTCCTTGAAGAGAAATACTCAGGTCATTCATACGAGTGAAAATGTCAGCTAAGTAAGCCAGCATTTGGGCGAATTCCTGTGATTCCAATGCCCCAACCAGATCACATTCACGCTCCTTCAGAAAAACTTTGATTTCTTCCCGCAGTTCAAAGAAGCGGGTTAAAGCTTGTCCTCGTGACAACCAACGGACTTCTGTGTGGAAAGCAAAACTGAATGCTCACAACCCAGATCCTCACAAAATGATTTGAAGATGCGATGGTTCAAAGCTCTCCCCCTGATCCAGTTGATGATCTTCACACAAGTATCAAGGACTTTTTTTTTTGGAATTTTTGGGGATTTTTTCAATTTTCAATTTTGGAGGCAATGTTTTTGATGCCAAACATGCCGATGAAGAAAACAATGGGTAACTTGCACGTCTGGAATCTCCTTTTTCATCAATGCAGAAATCGGAGATTTATTTCCAAGCATTGCAGGTGTCCCGTCAGTGCAACAGAACCAATGACTTTGACATCTAAATCATGTTTGGCAAAGAAGTCTTTCACCAGCTGCATCACATCCTTTGCAGTTGTGTTTTTTGGCAGATCTTTACAAAACAGGAAATCTTTCTTCACAGCACCATCATTGACATACCTCACTAATGTGATGAGTTGAGTACAACTGGAGACGTCAGTTGACTCATCCAACGAATAGAGATTTTAAAAGGACTAGCTCTGACATCTTGATGACTTGTCCAGAATATCTTCACTCAAATACTGATTCGGTTGTGAATGACATTTTGATAGGGGCACCTGTTCAAGGAGATCAGTGCAGTTCTGCACTGTTCAGTGTGAAAGAGATCACTGGGCCCATCAAAGCCTGCACCATGATGACCAGCCCATGGATTGTTTGTCCTTGCTCCACACTATCAAATGCTGAGCGTCAAACACCCACACTCAGCCGAGGTTCCACACCACCGAGCTCTAACACTTCGAATGGACGCTTGAACCATGACCTCACTGAGGCTGTGGAAAAGAAAACCATATCAGAAGTGAGATTCAAACCCATACCTCTCAGGAGGGGTGCAACCTACACAGCACCTGAGACCCCACGGCCATTCTAATTTGTTAACGTTATTAGCTGTGTATGGTTGTTGAGAATTCAAAGTTTGATTACTATCCAAACAATTGTTCAACATTTTCACATTTCGAAGGAGAGAAATCATTTTCTGACGATGCATTCATGGAGTTAATATATAAATGAGTTTGATATATCACATTGACGAGATGATAGATCAACAGGATCGTTTGTAAATCATCTTTCAAAATGAAGAGAACAATATTGGAAATTCACATAACACTCTTGAATACAAAAAAACATGGACAATACCTGTGGGTGCTCACCTGGTACAATAATGATACATAGGAGGAAGTCAACATGGGACAAAACCAACAAAATGTACCAATGAACCAATGTTATCGCAAACGCCTATTTGTGGGGGGGGGGCAACACCCCCTTGTAAATCCTCCTCGACCCCAATTTTTTAAATAGCATGAACAACCTTTGGTGTATCATGGTTGATGAAGGTTGTGGTCAATATTTATCACAATTGTGTGGGTA
The DNA here is from genome assembly GCA_035128595.1 of Eptatretus atami. Taxonomy (NCBI): domain Eukaryota; kingdom Metazoa; phylum Chordata; class Myxini; order Myxiniformes; family Myxinidae; genus Eptatretus; species Eptatretus atami. Next base: position 131,115,097 of record CM068952.1, on the reverse strand, counting down.
GTTTCTGAGAAGAAAACAAATACCTGCTTGGGGTCAACCCCCCCATAGATCCCCTTCGGGAACGATTTTTTTTAGTGGTGTGAACAAACTTTGGTACAACACAGGTTATGAAGGTTGTGGTGATATGTTGTCGAAATTGTGTGTGTACTTTCATGGAAGAAAGCAAGTTCCTATTTTGGGGGCAATCCCCCCCAATCGGGGGGATTGATTGCTTTTTAATACCGTGAACAAACTTTGGTACATACAGGCTGTTGAAGGTTGTGGTGAAGTTTCCTAATATCGTGTTTTTCGTTTCAGAGAAGTTGCAATTGATTATGACTGACTGGTGGACTGACCGACTCATCACTGATGAACTGGATGACTGACTGATTGACTGACTGACTGATGACGCGTCATACCAAAAGCGTCCCCGGAACACATACCAGGTGAGTGAAAACACTTATTATATGTTAAGATCGGTTGATATATTGTGTTTTGTGTGCTTTCATGGTAAAATAATTAATTGGGGTCAAGAGCTTGCCCGCAGCTTGGATATGTCAATATGTTGGACACTTTGTCTCTGGGAGCGATGTCTGGGGAGCGATAGTGTAACAACACAGGATAGAGGCAAACACAGGCCCATATGAATTGCTGCATAGCAGCAAGGTCCAGAAGTGAGACGAAGTTTCCAACCATTTAATCTCAATATTTAGTTATCTAAAATTTACAGAAATTATTGACAAAAAGGTAACACGCTTCCAAGAGAGCTCACCGGGAAGTATCCGCTTCACACTCAGTGCTCCAAAGTCGCCCCCCCCCCAACACTCCCCACCCCCTTTTTGCATTAGCGATCGTCGCCCTTGGCAGCACCTGATGAAAGCACCACCATCAATAATTTCTCCGTTGTTTCCAGCCACTGGTACAGCTGAACCCCTCATCCACGACCATGATCTTTTCTAACCCCGTCAACACTCCCCAGCTCAACTTCTCTGGGTTTTCAATTTCCCCTCCACTTTTCCTGTTTGAGAGTTTGCATCTGTATCCATATTGTTCACCTCCTGTGTCTAATTCCCCTGACTCCCATTTGTCCAATGTCCTCATCCCTCCACGTATTCATCAATTTTGTCCCCAACCCTGATATCAGTGTGTGTACCCCCCCTATTTTTCCTGCTATTTTTGTTCTGTTACATCATGGTCCATTCTGTGTTCAAAACTCCTCCACGAGCCTCAACAATGGGTACAAACAAATTCTAAACGTACAGACAATCAACGAAATGTTCGACAAAGCACTGATTCTGAAATCACGTCACATTATAAAATCATAAAATAACAATTCTCCCCAACAAGGAACTTCGATGCAAGACCACACGAGGCCAATCAAAGACTGTGCTATAATAACAGCCTGTTGTTGTTTGTTCGTGGTTGATCCTGAAGACGCAGCACTTTACATTTTAAAGGTCTTTGCTGTGACTCGGACGGGGGTTCAAGACATTGAGCTCCCACTCAGAGCAGACACTCCAACCATGACGTCACGGAGTGTGTTAAAAGAAATCATGTCAGAAGTGGGATTCGAACCCACGCCTCCAGAGGAGACTGCGACCTGAACGCAGCGCCTTAGACCGCTCGGCCATCCTGACTTGGTGATGTTGCTCGATGTGTATGATTGTTGAGAATTTAAAGTTCGATTACTTTTTAAATAATTGTTTAACATTTGGAGGGAGAGAAAATCATTTTCTGACAATGCATTCATGGATTAATATATAAACTAGTGCATGCCCGTAGGTGCGTGGCCGTACGTGCAAAAAAAAAAAAAAAAACAACTTTCAAACCGCGGAGCCAGAAACGACAACCCACACAGGCCGTTCCTTCGCTCTCGCGTGGCCGTACGTGCAGACCAAAAATAATAATAATAATAAAAAACTTTCAAACCGCGAGCCAGAAACGACACAGGCCGTTCCTTCGCTCTCGTAAACGACGACTGGATTGGGGCATTGTGTTTATTCTATAAATGCGCATAAGAAATCACGTGCCCGTACGGAATGTTCACATCATTCCACGAATTATCACTTGCATTAAAGTAAAAACTGCTGTGATACTTACACAGGGTTAATTAAATCCAAATTAAAATCAAGCTTACCTCCCTGTCTTTGCTTGCCATGACATTCGCTGCATTGACCATTGCCACTCCTACGCCACGGTAACTGAAGCACCGATCGATCCCCATCGTAACCGGCACGGCACGTGACGTCATCGTCGGCCGGCCGCGCACCGGCCTACGCGAAGTTAAGTCCTCACTGTCCGGAAGTTCGCATATCGCAGTTACGATTAATTCGCAATTTAGTTTTAATGGCCATTATTCAATTAGCGCGACGTATTTTGCCTTTTCGCAATGTCATCGCAAGGAAAAACACAAAGAGAAGAGAAGAGAGAGAAAGAAAAAAACCGTATGTGCAAAAAAAAAAGTACCTTTCAAAACAACCACACAGGCCGTTCCTTCGCTCTCGGAAACGACGACTGGATTGGGCATTGTGTTTATCTAATATGAAATAGGCAAAGCCTAGAAGCGAACGTGGACTTCTTTACATTCGATGCTGCAATTTCCGGTTACTCGGCCTGGATTCGGGATCAGCGATCAAATAACGTAAATCACGATTAAAATTATTTTTTGATGATGCGGGAGATATCTTTATTATAAAATTAGGTAGACTTAAAACTGCTAGAGAATTTACTCTCTGAGTTTGTTGTTAATTTTTAGTCATAAAGGTGTGATTGGATATACGATAGATCAAATTAATTATTTGTGCATTTCTATAACCGTGATAACACTACTGCATATTACCTCAACATTACTTTCACAACAAACTACACACCGCCTAGAACAGGATCTCATCTGAAAAAAAAATATTACCTCACATTATACCTCAACATTACCTTCACAACAAACAACTACACACCGCCTAGAACAGGATCTCATCTGAAAAAAATAATATTACTCAACATTATACCTCAACATTACCTTCACAATAACAACTACACCGCCTAGAACAGGATCTCATCTGAAAAAATAAATTTACCTCAACATTATACCTCAACATTACCTTCACAACATTATACCTCAACATTACCTCACAATAACAACTACACCACCTAGAACAGGATCTCATCTGAAAAAAATATTACCTCAACATATACCTCAACATTACCTTCACAATAACAAACTACACCGCCTAGAACAGGATCTCATCTGAAAAAAATAATATTACTCACTTACCTCAACATTACCTCACAACAACAACTACACCGCCTAGAACAGGATCTCATCTGAAAAAATAAATATTACCTCAACATTATATCTCAACATTACCTTCACATAACAACTACACCGCCTAGAACAGGATCTCATCTGAAAAAATAAATATTACCTCAACATTATACCTCAACATTACATTCACATAACAATACAACGCCTAGAACAGGATCTCATCTGAAAAAATAAATATTTACTCAACATTATACTCAACATTACTTCACAACAACAACTACACCGCCTAGAACAGGATCTCATCTGAAAAAATAAATATTACCTCAACATATACCTCACTACCTTCACAATAAGCAACTACACCGCCTGAACAGATCTCATCTGAAAAAATAAATATTACTCAACATTATTACCTCAACATTACCTGCACAATAACAACTACACCGCCTAGAACGGATCTCATGAAAAAATAAATATTACCCAACATTATACTCACATTACCTTCACAATAACAACTACACCGCCTAGAACAGGATCTCATCTGAAAAAATAAATATTACCTCAACATTACCTCAAACATATACCTCAATACCTTCACAATAACAATCCACCTAGAACAGGATCTCATCTAAAAATAAATATACCTCAACATTATACCTCAACATTACCTTCACAACAACAACTACACCGCCTAGAACAGGATCTCATCTGAAAAAATAATATTACCCAACATTATACCTCAACATTACCTCACAATAACAACTACACCCGCCTAGAACAGGATCTCATACTGAAAAAATAAATAATTACCTCAACATACCTCACAACAACAACTACACCGCCTAGAACAGGATCTCATCTTGAAAAAATAAATATTACCCAACATTATACCTAACATTACCTTCACAATAACAACTACACCACTAGAACAGATCTCATCTGAAAAAATAAATATTACCTCGCATTACCTTCACAATAACAACTACACCGCTAGAACAGGATCATCTGAAAAAATAAAGTATTACCTCAACATATACCTCAACTTACCTTCACACAACACTACACGCCTAGAACAGGATCTCATCTGAAAAATAAATATACTCAACATTACCTTCACAATAACAACACACCGCCTAGAACAGGACTCATCTGAAAAATAAATATTACCTCAACATACCTTCACACATATACTCAACTACCAAAAGAGAGAGGCAAACCAGGACATATCTCTGTGACTTTGGAAAGACCAATGATATTGACTTTGGCTTGGTCGAAGTTTCTTGCTCAACTGGTAATCGGCACGCATTGTAAATCGATGATGAGCTGAGGTACCACCTTTACCACCACAGCAAGAAAAATATCTTGGACCTACCTCCACTAGCATTCAATCAAAGGACATCATCCTTGAGCATTCCATGGCACACACTTGCAGTTACACTGCTTAGATAGACCACAACTAGATCCACAAAGCTTCGGTTTAGCCAAGAAGGTGGTTATCAATGCAACTGGATCGACTCCAGATCTTGCTACCAGAATGACTTCCCCATGCCATGTTAATGCAAATCTTGTGCTGCCAAACGCTGTCTTGCCGACAACTTGGCATCAGCTGTTGCCCTTATTGTAGCTGTCAGGGATCAAATAAGGCTGTAAAATCCAATATGATACAAGTACAAGCAAATCACTGTCCCCAGCCCCACCCCTTTTGTCTATACCTAATCAACGGTAGAGTTCTGATTTGGATGTTACCTTGGTAAACACTTTAAGATTCCCTGTCCAGGGCTTGTATAGATGACTCATGAAACTGTATCATGAGATATCGGAAAACTGAGAAAAAATAATTATTACATTGTATTTCAGGCCGACTAATTCTTTAAACTTTGAGCACATAATTCAGCAACAGAATAAATAGATAAAAACACCTGGTTTGGTGACTATTCCATTTGACCCCCCGGGGGCACCACTATCCATACCTAACTACAAATTGGTTTCCTTGCCAACACCTCTCAATTTGATAGAGAGTGATTCCAGGACATTTATTCACAAAATGTTGACATTTTAAGTGAGTTGAACTTTTCGCCTCCGAATGGCCATTTTCGTTCTTTTTTTCGAATTTCAGCAAGATATCAATTGGACCCCGAAGGGTTAAAATGTACATGTACATTTCCCACACTGGTTTTAAAAACTTACCTATCTTTGTTTCTGTTACAAGGAATTGATCAATAAATGAAAAAATCCATTCATTACATTATTTGGGAGTCGTTTTTAGTTTTTTTAGGTTCAGATTTTGGCAAGAGTCAAATGACGTCATATTTTGACCTCTGGTGACCTGAACTTCAACCAATCAGATCGTGCCTACATTCATCGATAGGTGACTCTATAAGCTCAATTCTAAGTGGTAATATGTTACCATAGGTTGTTTCCTTGTGACGGCTTTGTAATTTGAATCTCCTCTACCCCTAACTTTTGCCACGGTTTTATGTCTCCAGCAATCTGACAAAACCATGAATTCTGGGTTTACTGCCGGGTTTCAGGATGTCCACCCTCCTCAAAATGTGTCCGAGATGGTCCTCTATCCAAATCAGGAGAGTGATTTGGGGCCCTTTTATGCCACTTTTGCCCTTGTCTCCAGGACTACGTTGTTACTCCGCCACCGAAGGTGAAGGAGTTTATGTTTTCACCCCTTTCTGTCTGTTTGTTACTTGCAAAATCAACATTTTTCAAGTATATTGGTTAGTCGATTTGTTATGATGTCTGCATGTCTGTCTGTCTGCCTCTCTGTCTGTTAGTTGCCTACAAGGTCACAATTTCAAACCGATGTTCATGAAGCTTCACCACATGATGGAGTTTGTCAGAAGGAAGAAGCCCTCGTTTTGAGGTTAAAGGTCAAAAGGTAACATAGGCGAAGTTCAACAACTTGGGGTCAAAAGGTAAACATTGGCAAAAAGGTCAACAACTAGGTGATGTTTCTAAAATCCTCAATTTTCATCTGATTGATGTGAAATTTGAAGAGGATTTATTATTCTGGTCACTGAATTTCAACTAGACCAAATTATTTTTGAGATCAACATGGACCAAAAGGTCAACATAGGAACCAAGGTCAACAACTAAACTGGTATTTCTAAAATCCTCAATTGTCAATCCATTTGACTTGAAATTTGAAAAGGATTTGCATGTCAGCTCACTGAATTCAACCACCATTATTTTTGAGGTCAACATTGGCCAAAAGGAATACAACTAATACAAAAGGAACACAAAAAACATACAAAAGGAATGCAAATATGCAGAATTTCTGTAAATTTGTCAATTTTCATCCGACTGAGTTGAAAATTGAGAGGAGTTGGATGTTTGGTCATTGAATCAACCACCATTATTTTGAGGTCAAATTTGTTTTAAGGATGCGGAGTATCATGCTCTACATGACGTCTTCTTCTGTTCCTTGCAAAATCGAGAGATTTTGTTGTCTGTCTGTTTGCTGTCTTTTTGTCACCTACAGGTCACAATTCGAAACCAATCGTCATGAAACTTTACCAAGTTGAAAGATAGTCTCAACTGAGAAGCCCGTTGACTGAGGTCAAAGGTCACCATGAGGTCAATCTGAAATCATCTGTTTTCCTCCGATTGATCTTGAAATTTGAACATGATCATCACATCAATCATCTGATGGAACCACTATGAGTTAAATCAAGGTCAATTTTTTAAGTTCAATTTGTTCACCCGCAGTATTGTATGTGGTTCAATTTGTGGTTCAAAAATTATAAATTGGACTTCTTCATCTTTAAATGTGATATTACTTTTGTAGGGGGTGCGAACATTAATCAAACATTTCCTAGGGGTGTGGGGCATAGAAGACCACTGCCATAAAGGAAGCAGAATAATACAGTGACCACTGACCTGAGTTAGACATTGGGTGAACAAGTTGGATACAGACTGAAACACTGATCCACAGAAGTGGAAGATGAAACCCAGAAAGAGATCGGCTGAGGGAGGGTTGATGGGGGTTAAAAAGATAATTATAGAATGGGGATTAATCTGTAACAATAGCTGAAAAGTGCATGGAAAATAATGAAATTGGGGAGAGAGAGGGGGGGTCCGATGTTGTTCCACCATTTCACGGTGGGCAGCATAAGTTGCTCAGAGCTTTGGCATTCAGTCATACCGAGAGGGCAACTTAATTAACCATAAGTCCATGAAATAATTTAAATTGCTTCATTATCTCAAACTTTTTGATAAACCCATAAAGACACTTTTGACCTTGAAGACCCTTTCGACTCCAAAGACAATTAAGACCCTTATAACCATTGAAACCCAAAAACCCCTCAAACATTTAAACAACCCAACGACCCATATGACTATAAAGGCCCTCCAGACCCCAAAGACCTGTAATACCTGAAACTCCCTTAAGACCATTTAGACACATAAAACCTTTAATATCCTTTAGACCCATAACGTCATCGATTACCCCAAAATCTCTGAAGACCCCTCAGAGATTTTAAGACACTCAAGACACTTAAGACCCCCAATACCCTTTAAACCCGAAAAACCCTTGAAACCCCTATGACCCTTGAGGACCTTTTAGACCCCTAAGACCCTATAGACCTGATTAGAACCTAAATAATTCTGTAAGACCCTTTGGAACCTATTAAACATGTCTGAGGGCATTCTGCATTTACACTTGAGAGTCACCAGTGATAATACAAAGACCCACCATTAGTAAACCACATCAGTACCAAGCCATGAGGGTGCAAAATAAAATAAATTCATTAATGTCTCATTTTTTCAGGTTCTGGTCTTCTTGGTTTGTGGCATGGGGAAAGTCCTACGTGGCAATAAGAAAAGTCCCACGTGTTAAAGAGAAAGTCCCACGTGTTAAAGAGAAAGTCCCACGTGGCAGAGACAGGTCATATGTGGCAAAGAGGCAAGCCCCATGTGTTGAAGAGGCAAGTCCCAAGTGTCAAAGATGCAAGTACCACGTGTCAAAGAGGCAAGTCCCACGTGGCAAAGAGGCAAGTCCCACGTGGCAAAGAGGCAAGTCCCACGTGGCAAAGAGGCAAGTCCCACGTGTCAAAGAGGCAAGTCCCATGTGTCAAAGAGGCAAGTCCCATGTGTCAAAGAGGCAAGTCCCATGTGTCAAAGAGGCAAGTCCCATGTGTCAAAGAGGCAAGTCCCACGTGTCGAAGCGGCAAGTCTCACATGCTGCAGGCAAGTCCCACGTGTCGAAGTGGCAAGTCTCACATGTTACAGGCAAGTCCCACGTGTCGAAGCGGCAAGTCTCACGTGTTGCAGGCAAGTCCCACATAGGCAAGTCCCACATGTCGAATAGGCAAGTCCCACATGTCGAAGAGGCAATTCTCATGTGTTGCAGGCAAGTCCCATGTGTCGAAGAGGCATTTCCCACGTGACAACGAGGCGAGTCCCACATGGCAATTCACTCTCCCCTGAAACAGCGGAATATTTAACACTTTTTCCTCCCCTATCATGTTATCACCGACTTCACATAAATCGCGATCGAAACAGCCCTGGCTCATCACCTTCAACTGTCCAACTCACAATGCCGTGAGATTTGTGGAAACCCCGTGGAATTGCAACTGTCAAGTGACCATGTGACCCAAAGCTAATTATCTTCCTCCTGATGCTCCTGATGATGATGATGATATCCTCTTGAGGATCCTCCTGATCCTCTTCCATCATTAAAAGTAAATATGCATGGTGTTGGCCTAATGGTTAGAGTGGTGGGCTTGGGGTCCTCGGGTACTGAGTTCAAAGCCTGCTTGGCTGTTGACTTAATACTAGTTGGGGTGACAGCCTGTCATCCTTCTGATGGTGGCAAAATGAGTACCAGCTTGCTGCGATGAATGAGCTATTGTAGCAACCTGTGTTGGAGTGGAGACCCATCCAGGATTGTGCCCAATAGCCCAGGAGACTGCTTTGGCAGCACCAATGCTCTGCACAGCTTATGGTCCTGATGGATGGATAAAAAGTAAATAATGGTGGTTTGACAAAGATTAATTTGGAAATCTCTGACAAAGATGGCGACACACACACTGACAAACATCTCTTGTATAGTAAAGATAGACATAGCCACCAGCAATGAAAATGTACATTCTACAGCCACTTGGCACGAGTGGTCACTGCTGTTTCCCATTGATCTTTGTATTGATGTGGAGGAAAATGTGAGCGATTGATTTCAACAAAGGTAAGACCTACGACTGGATGAAACATAACCTCAGTGCGATGGACCAGCATGGAAACCTATCCGTTGTACATTGTTACTTTCTCGGAAATATAGAGTCGATGGACCTTTCTGAGCCACTTCTTGGCTCACCACGTCCGAGAGCACCCACATTGCTTCCGCCTTGCCTTTCCAGCGAGTCACCATGTAACTGCTGTCAGTCATGACAGGGACCACTTTGATGTATTCTTCATGTAATTTTGTTTGGTCACGTGGCAATGCCATTAGTCTTGTGCAGAGTCCATTGTTAGCCTCTCCAGAGGAGAGGGAATTGCATTTGGGTAAATTTGTTTGTCTTGTCTACACAATGCACTGTGGTAAGCCAGAGGCACCACCTGGTGGTAGCCAGTATTACAACTACATCTTTTAAAACCAGTAACTATAAAATAAAGTATTGTGACAGTTGCGAACCCCCGAGGAAGAACGAAGCATCAACAAGTTGGTTAAGCGTGTTACATCACATAGTATTCTGTTTAGCTCGAAATAATACGCTGTATTTATGTGGATAGCATGAGTGCACATTATTTTTCCTTTATAGGCCGTGGTGCACTGGCACTTAGTGATTTATCATTTCACCTCTCAACTCTCATGGAACAGGACAAAATTTGACTGAAAGATAGTTCCATTGAAAATGGAGTTATCTTCTTCTACTCACTACCAAAGGTTGATGACTTCATTCAGTCTGAGCAGTATTCTTCTTATTATTATTATTCTTCTTCCTTTTTCGTGTGGGGGCTTGGCTCCCAGGTTGCTATCATTTTCTTGGGGTGCAACTATGCTGCTGATGCTGTGCCCTTATACCAGTACACTGGTACTCTTTTCACCAACCTCAGAAGGATGACAGACTGAATCAACCCCACCTGGAGTTAATTCAACAGCCAACAGGGCTCAAACTCAGGACCCTAAGATCCCAAGCAAGCCACCCTAACCACTAAGCCAACACCATGTTTTGCGGCATCTCATTAAGCTTGAGTGCATGTGAATACAGTCACGAGTTCAATAAGAAGCAACAAAAACGATGACGGCATAGCACCAGTTTGCCAATTTGGTATCATGTCCACAGAGCAATATGATCCACTCGATGATGCGGATGTCATAAATGTCCATTGCCTGGAGGAACTAGAACGGGCACTCAGTAGAGCGCATACCTTCGCCAACTAGCTACTTCCCCCCCCCAGAAACCGTTGATTTGTGAGGGTATTTAATCCATACCACTCTGCCCTCTCATATGTGTTATGATGGCTTAAAAACATTAAATTTCTGTGCATATCCAAGATTGGGCAATTGAATTCACAACATTTTGGCATTGGTTGCATGCCAATTGGATAAAATCGACGCACTATGGCAAAATGACGATTTTGACCTTTTCATGACCTCGACCTTGACCTTGTACTCTATTGAATGGTATTAGAGTGTGGGGAACAGAACCGTCAACATTTTGTGTTTGGTTTATGCAAATCGGATAAGATGACCATGTTATGACTAAAACCGCACATTTTGCAATGTCGTGACCCCTCCTGACCTTTACTCCAACCGCTAATAAGGGTTCTTACGTCATTGTGTCGATTCACAATCACAAGATGGGGCATTGATTCTGAACTATTTTGGCATTATTGGCATGCAAATTGGATACAAATTGACCGCCTAATGGTAAAAGACGATTTTTGAGCCTTTCATGACCTTGCGCTTGACCTTTTACCGATCGTCCAAAATATAATACAAATGGTCCTCTCGGATAATAACCAATCATCCCACAACAAATTTTTCTGTGATTCAGTTCAATCCTTTTGGAGTATGCGAATAAGCAACAAACAAACAACAACATATTCACCAATAAATAAATAAATACACAGCGATTACAAACATACTTCGCAACAAAGTTTGCGAAGGTAATAAGCTGTTCCCAAAAGGTGGTTGATGAATAAGTCCCACAAGTTTAAAAGGATTGAAAAACCACTTAATATGGCGAAACCGCAATGCGGAACATGGTATGATCATCACCACAGTTCATGTGATATAGTACACATCAATACGTACAGTGTGATATAGTACACATCAATACAGTACAGTGTGATATAGTACACATGATAAGTAAAGTGTGATATAGTACCCATCGATACAAGTACAGTGTGATATAGTACACACATCAATACAGTACAGTTGATATAGTACACATAATACAGTACAGTGTGATATAGTAACACATCAATACAGTAAGTGTGATATAGTAACACATCAATACAGATCAGTGTGATATAGTATGCCATCATACAGTACAGTGTGATATAGTAGTACATCAATACAAGTCAGTGTGTATAGAATAATACAGTCATTACACCATCAATACAGGTACAGTGTGATATAGTACACAGATCAATACAGTACAGGGATTGTCATGTGGATATAGTAACATCAATACAGTTCAGTGTGATATAAGTACACATATCAGTACAGTATATGCTAACAGTAGTGTATATAGTACACATCAATACAGTACAGTGTGATATAGTACAACATCAATACGTTCAGCAATGTGAATATAGTACACATCAATACAGTAACAGTGTGGATATAGTAACTACAACAGTACAGTGTGATATAGTACACATATACAAGCTGGACGTGTGATATGTAACATACACATAGCATGTAAGGTGTGATATCGTCAAATCATACGTACAGTGTGATATAGTAACCATCAATAATGCTGAGTGTGATATAGTACACGCATTACAGTAGCAGTAGTGGATATAGTACACATTACAATGCTGTACATGATATACAACGGGATACAGTACAGTCAATAGTGTAGTGATACGTAACAGATCATGCTATTGATGTCGTAGACATTAATCTGTAGCGGTGTGATATAGTACATTCCTGCTGTGATATCGTACACTACAATGCTGTTCGCGTGATATTGTACACATGATACAGTAAGTGGTGATATCGTACACATCATTACAGCTACAGTGTGTTGATATGTACACATCAATCGTAGCTGTGAAGTACATACAATATCATCTTATGGTGTGATATACGTACACATTCAATAGCAGTACAAGTGTATAGTAACATCAATAGCATGTACAGTGTGATATAGTACACATCACTCAGGTACAGTGTGATATAGTACACATCAGTACATAGCAGTAGTGATATAGTACACATCAATACAGTAAAGTTGAGTATATTAGTACACATCAATACAGTCAGTGTGTTGACATAGTACACACATACAGTGACGTGTGATATAGTACACATTACAATGGCTGTACGGTGTGGATATAGTACAACATTACAATGCTGTACGGTGTGATATAGTACACATTACAATGCTGTACGGTGTGATATAGTACACATTAAATGCTGTACGGTGTGATATAGTACACATTACAATGCTGTACGGTGTGATTATCAGTACACATTACAATGCTGTACGGTGTGATATAGTACACATTACAATGCTGTACGGTGTGATATGTACACATTAATGCTGTACGGTGTGATATGTAACATTACAATGCTGTACGGTGTGATATAGTACACATTACAATGCTGTACGGTGTGATATCGTCACATTACTAATGCTGTACGGTGTGATATCGTACACATTACAATGCTGTACGGTGTGATATCGTACACATTACAATGCTGTACGGTGTGATATCGTACACATTACAATGCGTACGGTGTGATATCGTACACATTACAATGCTGTACGGTGTGATATGTACACATTACAATGCTTACGGTGTGATATCGTACACATTACAATGCTGTACGGTGTGATATCGTACACAATTACAATGCTGTACGTGTGTGATCATCGGTGTGATGCTACACACTACAGTACGTGTGATATGTACACATAATGTACTGTGATAGCCATAGTACGGTGTGATATCGTACACATTACAATGCTGTACGGTGTGATATAGTACACATTACAATGCTGTACGGTGTGATATCGTACACATTACAATGCTGTACGGTGTGATATAGTACACATTACAATGCTGTACGGTGTGATATCGTACACATTACAATGCGTACGGTGTGATATAGTACACATTAATGCTGTACGGTGTGATATAGTACACATTACAATGCTGTACGGTGTGATATCGTACACATTACAATGCTGTACGGTGTGATATCGTACACATTACAATGCTGTACGGTGTGATATAGTACACATTACAATGCTGTAGGTGATATAGTACACATTACAATGCTGTACGGTGTGATATAGTACACATTACAATGCTGTACGGTGTGATATGTACAGCATTACAATGCTGTACGGTGTATATCGTACACATTACAATGCTGTACCGGTGTGATATGTACACATTACATGCTGTACTGTGTGATATGTAACATTACAATGCTGTACGGTGTGATATAGTACACATTACATGCTGTACGGTGTGATATGTACACATTACAATGCTGTACGGTGTGATATAGTACACATTACAATGCTGTACGGTGTGATATCGTACACATTACAATGCGTAGGTGTGATTCGTCAATTACAATGCTGTACGGTGTGATATCGTACACATTACAATGCTGTACGGTGTGATATAGTACACATTACAATGCTGTACGGTGTGATATAGTAACATTACAATGCTGTACGGTGTGATATACGTACACATTACAATGCTGTACGGTGTGATTAGTACACATTACAATGCTGTACGGTGTGATATAGTACACATTACAATGCTGTACGGTGTGATATAGTCACATTACAATGCTGTACGGTGTGATATAGTACACATTACAATGCTGTACGGTGTGATATAGTACAATTACAATGCTGTACGGTGTGATATAGTACACATTACAATGCTGTACGGTGTGATATAGTACACATTACAATGCTGTACGGTGTGATATAGTACACATTACAATGCTGTACGTGTGATATAGTAACATTACAATGCTGTACGGTGTGATTAGTACACATTACAATGCTGTACGGTGTGATATAGTACACATTACAATGCTGTACGGTGTGATATAGTACACATTACAATGCTGTACGGTGATATAGTCACACATTACATGCTGTACGGTGTGATATAGTACACATTACAATGCTGTACAGTGTGATATAGTACACATTACAATGCTGTACAGTGTGATATAGTACACATTACAATGCTGTACGGTGTGATATAGTACACATTAACATGCTGTACGGTGTGATATAGTACACATTACAATGCTGTACGAGTGTGATATAGTACATTACAATGCTGTACGGTGTGATATAGTACACATTAAACAATGTCTGTACAGTGTGATATAGTACACATTACAATGCTGTACAGTGTGATATAGTAACATTACAATGCTGTACAGTGTGTAATAGTACTACATACAATGCTGTACAGTGTGAATAGTACATACAACATCTGTACAATGTACATGATGTACAGTGTGATATAGTAACATACATGCTGTAAGTGTGATATAGTACACATTACAATGCTGTACGGTGTGATATAGTACACATTACAATGCTGTACAGTGTGGATAGTACACATTACAATGCTGTACGGTGTGATTATATACACATTACAATGCTGTACGGTGTGATATAGTAACAATTACAATGCTGTACGGTGATATAGTACACATACAATGCTGTACGGTGTGATATAGTACACATTACAGATGCTGTACGGTGTGATATAGTACACATTACAATGCTGTACGGTGTGATAGTACACATTACAATGCGTACGGTGTGATATAGTACACATTACAATGCTGTACGGTGTGATATAGTACACATTACAATGCTGTAGCGGTGTGATATAGTACACATTACATTGCTGTACGGTGTGATATAGTACACATAACAATGCTGTACGGTGTGATATAGTACACATTACAATGCTGTACGGTGTGATATAGTACCATTACAATGCTGTACGGTGTGATATAGTACACATTACAATGCTGTACGGTGTGATATAGTCACATCAATGCTGTACGTGTGATATAGTACACATTACAATGCTGTACGGTGTGATATAGTACACATTAAATGCTGTACGGTGTGATATAGTACACATTACAATGCTGTACGGTGTGATATAGTACACATTACAATGCTGTACGGTGTGATATAGTACACATTACAATGCTGTACGGTGTGATATAGTACACATTACAATGCTGTACGGTGTGATATAGTACAACATTACAATGCTGTACGGTGTGATATCGTACACATTACAATGCTGTAGGTGTGATATCGTACACATTACAATGCTGTACGGTGTGATATCGTACACATTACAATGCTGTACGGTGTGATATAGTACACATTAAATGCTGTACGGTGTGATATCGTACACATTACAATGCTGTACGGTGTGAATATGTACACATTACAATGCTGTACGGTGTGATATCGTACACATTACAATGCTGTACGGTGTGATATCGTACACATTACAATGCTGTACGGTGTGATATAGTACACATTACAATGCTGTACGGTGTGATATAGTACACATTACAATGCTGTAACGGTGGTGATATAGTACACATTACAATGCTGTACGGTGTGATATAGTACACATTACAATGCTGTACGGTGTGATATAGTACACATTACAATGCTGTACGGTGTGATAGTACACATTACAATGCTGTACGGTGTGAATATACGACACATTACAATGCTGTAGCGGTGTGATATAGTACACATTACAATGCTGTACGGTGTGATATCGTACACATTACAATGCTGTAGGTGTGATATCGTACACATTACAATGCTGTACGGTGTGATATCGTACACATTACAATGCTGTACGGTGTTGATATCGTACACATTACAATGCTGTACGGTGTATATCGTACACATTACAATGCTGTACGGTGTGATATCGTACACATTACAATGCTGTACGGTGTGATATCGTACACATTACAATGCTGTACGGTGTGATATGTACACATTACAATGCTGTACGGTGTGATATCGTACACATCAATGCTGTACGGTGTGATATCGTAACACATTACAATGCTGTACGGTGTGATATCGTACACATTACAATGCTGTCCGGTGTGATATCGTACACATTACAATGCTGTACGGTGTGATATCGTACACATTACAATGCTGTACGGTGTGATATCGTACACATTACAATGCTGTACGGTGTGATATAGTAACATTAAATGCTGTACGGTGTGATATAGTACACATTACAGCTGGTACGGTGTGATATGTACACATTACAATGCTGTACGGTGTGATATAGTACACATTACAATGCTGTACGGTGTGATTAGTACACATTACAATGCTGTCCGGTGTGATATAGTACACATTACAATGCTGTACGGTGTGATATAGTACACATTACAATGCTGTACGGTGTGATATAGTAACACATTACAATGCTGTACGGTGTGATATAGTAACATTACAATGCTGTACGGTGATATAGTACATTACAATGCTGTCGGTGGATATAGTACACATTACAATGCTGTACGGTGTGATATAGTACACATTACAATGCTGTACGGTGTGATATAGTACCATTACAATGCTGTACGGTGTGATATAGTACACATTACAATGCTGTACGTGTGATATAGTACACATTACAATGCTGTACGGTGTGATATGTACACATTACAATGCTGTACGGTGTGATAGTACACATTACAATGCTGTACGGTGTGATATGTACACATTACAATGCTACGTGTGATATGTACATTACAATGCTGTACGGTTGTGATATGTACACATTACAATGCTGTAGGTGTGATATGTACACATTACAATGCTGTACGGTGTGATATGTACACATTACAATGCTGTACGGTGTGATATGTACACATTACAATGCTGTACGGTGTGATATGTACACATTACAATGCTGTACGTGTGATATGTACACATTACAATGCTGTACGGTGTGATATAGTACACATTACAATGCTGTCGGTGTATATGTACCATTACAATGCTGTACGGTGTGATATGTACACATTACAATGCTGTACGGTGTGATATCGTACACATTACAATGCTGTACGGTGTGATATAGTACACATTACAATGCTGTACGGTGTGATATCGTACACTTACAATGCTGTACGGTGTGATATCGTACACATTACAATGCTGTACGTGTGATATCGTACACATTACAATGCTGTACGGTGTGATATCGTACACATTACAATGCTGTACGGTGTGATATCGTACACATTACAATGCTGTACGGTTGTGATATCGTACACATTACAATGCTGTACGGTGTGATATCGTACACATTACAATGCTGTACGGTGTGATATCGTACACATTACAATGCTGTACGTGTGATATCGTACACATTACAATGCTGTACGGTGTGATATCGTAACATTACAATGCTGTACGGTGTGATATCGTACACATTACAATGCTGTACGGTGTGATATCGTACACATTACAATGCTGTACGGTGTGATATCGTACACATTACAATGCTGTACGGTGTGATATCGTACACATTACAATGCTGTACGGTGTGATATCGTACACATTACAATGCTGTACGGTGTGATATCGTACACATTACAATGCTGTACGGTGTGATATTACACATACAATGCTGTACGGTGTGATATGTACACATTACAATGCTGTACGGTGTGATATCGTACACATTACAATGTCGTGTACTGTGTAGTGATATTAAACTATGCTGTACGGTGTGATCAGTACACTACAATGCTGTACGGTGTGATATATACACATTACAATGCTGTACGGTGTGATATAGTACACATTACAATGCTGTACGGTGTGATATCGTACACATTACAATGCTGTACGGTGTGATATCAGTACACATTACAATGCTGTACGGTGTGATATCGTACACATTACAATGCTGTACGGTGTGATATGTACACATTACAATGCTGTACGGTGTGATATCAGTACACATTACAATGCTGTACGTGTGATATAGTACACATTACAATGCTGTACGGTGTGATATAGTACACATTACAATGCTGTACGGTGTGATATAGTACACATTACAATGCTGTACGGTGTGATATAGTACACATTACAATGCTGTACGGTGTGATATAGTACACATTAATGCTGTACGGTGTGATTAGTACACATTACAATGCTGTACGGTGTGTATAGTACACATTACAATGCTGTACGTGTGATATAGTACACATTACAATGCTGTACGGTGTGATATAGTACCATTACAATGCTGTACGGTGTGATATAGTACACATTACAATGCTGTACAGTGTGATATAGTACACATTACAATGCTGTACAGTGTGATATAGTACACATTACAATGCTGTACAGTGTGATATAGTACACATTACAATGCTGTACAGTGTGATATAGTACACATTACAATGCTGTACAGTGTGATATAGTACACATTACAATGCTGTACAGTGTGATATAGTACACATTACAATGCTGTTACAGTGTGATATAGTACACATTACAATGCTTACAGTGTGATATAGTACACATTACAATGCTGTACAGTGTGATATAGTACACATTACAATGCTGTACAGTGTGATATAGTACACATTACAATGCTGTACAGTGTGATATAGTACACATTACAATGCTGTACAGTGTGATATAGTACACATTACAATGTGTACAGTGTGATATAGTACACTATTACATGCTGTACAGTGTGATAATAGTACACATTACAATGCTGTACAGTGTGATATGTACACATTACAATGCTGTACAGTGTGATATAGTACACATTACAAATGCTGTACAGTGTTGATATAGTACACATTACAATGCTGTACAGTGTGATATAGTACACATTACATTTTCATTTTCATTACAAACTATTGATATAGTTTCATTTTTAGCAGCGTCTCGCGTTGCGAACGCTGCTCACAGAGAGCTCGGCGGCGTTGTTCTTTTTCTTCTTGTTCTTGTTGTTGTTGTTTTATCTTGTTGTTGTTGTTTTATCTTGTTGTTGTTGTTCTTTTTCTTGTTGTTCTTCTTCTTGTGAAGACAAAACCTTAATATCTAGGACTCGGCTCTTGTATATACAAGATCCGGATCTCCTTAAATACTGAGCACATGTACACATCCTCACATCAACGGTGCCTTTTGAGAGCGTCTATCATGAACTTTTAAATATATTCGGACATTTGCTTTAAAGTTTCGAAAAGTTCACGTTACTATTTAAAGATTATTCCATTTATCGTATTGTAATTTCGTAAATACATTATTTATTTCGTAAATACACCATATATCGAAAATTCGTAAATACATTATGACGGGTCTCGCTATTGGCTTAATCAAGGCACGTGACGAAATATCGGAATTGTTGTTGTTTTTTTTATTATTTATTTATTTATTTATTTTTAGCCGACAAAACTTTAGGACGCTGCTCTTGGACATTTGTCCTTGTTTTCCATGGAGCGGTTTCTGAGATACAGAGGTCCAAAGTTTTTCCATTTTTTTATCACATGGCTGCCACATCACGTGACCTATGCCATCATAATTATTAAAACATTTTACATGAGTCGTCACACGTATGGTGAAACTTATGTGTCAATCGGATAAGCGGTTACAGAGAAAACAGAGCAGATTAGCATGGACGGACGGATGGACGGACAACAAGAAAACATGATGCCGACGGCAACTTCATCAGCGGAGGCATAAAAATTGGGGCAATACCCGGGGCGCTCATGTGATCGCAGCTGAATAAGAAAACAAGGGAACCCCTGGGAGGAGTGGATATCCCACAAAATATGTAATGGAGAGGAAAGTGTCAATACTTATGTATTTTTTTTTTCATGTTGTGAACAAACTTTGTTCCATCACGGCAGGTGATGAAGGTTGTGGTCAAGTTTCATTGGAATTGTGTGTGTAGTTTCTGAGAAGTTGTAAGTGTTTTTGGATGGTTGGACTGATGGACTGACAATGTGCCATCCCATAAACTCCTGAGAATCACGTTCCAGGTGAGCTAAAATTGTCCTTCAAAGTTTAAATGCCCGATGTCCTGCTTCTTCGCATGATGGATGTGTGGTGGATTTTGTGTACTAGTGTGTTTGTGTGGTTGTATGGTGTTTATGTACTAATGTGTTTATGTAGTGTTTGTGTTCCAGTGTGTTTACATCATTCTCCCTCAGAATGATGGAGCACGAATCACTCGTTCAGGATGATGGAGCAGTAACGACTTTCTGATAATGACAGAGCACGAACGACTCCCTCAGAATGATGGAGCACGAACCACGACGGAGCACGAATGACTCGCTCAGAATGATGGAGCAGGAACGACTCATTCAGAATGAAGGAGCAGGGATGACTCACTCAGAATGAAGGAGCAGGGATGACTCGCTCAGACTGAAGGAGCAGGGATGACTCACTCAGAATGAAGGAGCACCAACCACTTGTTCAGAATGACGGAGCACGACCAACTCACTCAGAATGACGGTGCACGACCAACTCACTCAGAATGACTGAGCACGAATGACTCGCTCAGAATGACGGAGCTCAAATGACTCACTCAGAATGACAGAGCAGTAACGACTTGCTCCAGAATGACGGAGCACGAACAACTCCCTCAGAATGATGGAGCACGACCAACTCACTCAGAATGACAGAGCACGAATGACTTGCTCAGAATTATGGAGCTCAAATGACTCACTCAGAATGACAGAGCAGTACCGACTTGCTCCAGAATGACGGAGCACGTACGATTCCCTCAGCATGATGGAGCATGAATCACTCGCTCAGAATGACGGAGCACGAATGACTCACTCATAATGA
Source organism: Eptatretus atami (assembly GCA_035128595.1). NCBI lineage: Eukaryota > Metazoa > Chordata > Myxini > Myxiniformes > Myxinidae > Eptatretus > Eptatretus atami. The sequence goes on along the minus strand of CM068952.1, from coordinate 131,093,782 downwards.
TGGAGCACGAACGACTCGCTCAGAATCACGGAGCAGGAACGACTCACTCAGAATGAAGGAGCAGGGATGACTCACACAGAATGAAGGAGCATGAATGACTCACTCAGAATGAAGGAACATGAATGACTCTCAAAATGAAAGAACATGAATGACTCTCTCAGAATGACGGAGCCCGAACCACTCGCTCAGAATGATGTGGCGTGGCAAAAGTGTCCACAGTGAGTGAACAATTCGCTCAGAATGACGTAGCATGGTTGTTGTTGTTGAATTAAATCTGTGCTGTCACAAAAACGCTTTATGAGAACATGCGTTATACATGTGATTGACACTTTGTATTGCAGAGTGACCGCCGGGGGCATGTTTCGGGGAGTCGGTCACTTGAAGCCAAGATGGTTGTTATGTCCCATGATAGACGAGCATTGTCTCTAATAAAGAACTTGATTCAAGCTGTGTACTGACCTTCCTACATGGTGGCAGTGTTGGGATCTTGAAGACCAACAAGTAAGTTGACTTTTGGTTTTCTTCTCTTTCTCAAATTGGAACTTTGGACCTTTGCAGATCACCACGTTGGCACGTTCAGTGTTGTTGTTTTTTTTGTTTTTTTTTAACCAATATGTCCAAGTTCCCAACAATGAATTGGTCCAGCTTGGAGCCGTCAGAGACGTTCAAACTGTTCAAACAACGAATGAACTTCATGATGTCAGATGAGGGTATCGATGGTAAGGTAAGGCCAGACAAGCCATTAAGATTCAGGTTGCTGTGGGAGACGAAGGACTGCAGCATACCAATGTGTTGAGTCTGAGCGACGATGATAAAAAAGGATCCGGATAAGTTATATAAACTATTCAAGGATCAGTTGGACATTCTTGTAAACTTTAGGATTCACCGGCTGGAAACAATGAGATCCAGGCAGCAAGAAGGAGAGTTCATTGATGATTTTGTCAACAGATGCTGACAGGAGGAGGAGGAGGAGGAGGATATTGGGACCATACTCTGTGAAGAGCGTTGGTGCTGCTTAAGCAGTCTCCTTGGCTATTGGGCACAATCCTGGTTGGGTCGCCACTCCGACACTATACCAGCATGCTGGCACTTATTTTGCCGACAGAAGGGTAGGTTGTGTAACTTCTCTGAAGCAGAATTCTCAGAACGGATAATTATCAAGGTGATTGTTGCAAGCTCACCACATGATGCCTTCCAAAAATATCTGCTCGACCAGGAGGTCGGCTAAGACATGGACATGGTTTTAAGTGAGGGACGCAAGTACGAAGCAATGATAATTGGAAAGCATGCCATCCAGAAGATGGAAGGGCTTTCATCGTCTATGAACGCTGTGACACATCGATGGAAGTGCACAAAGTGTGGACTATCACATCCACCACAGAATTGCCCAACATACAATGACTATTGTAGGTATTGTGGTAAACTTGGACACTGGGCTTGTTGTTGTGAAAATCCCAAACAAAGCACAACATATGCTGATGGATACGAGTGGAGCCGTCGTCCGGGGTGGAAGAGGCCATCGTGTCAGGAAAAGCCTATTGAGAGGTATGCTTCAGGAAAGTAACAATAATGGGAACTCTGTGAATGAAGTGTCTGGGTATTGTACTGAAGGTGATGATGACAGCTACAAAAGCAACACTGAGGCATGTGAACACACCAAGCCATTTCACATGATCAGGGTATCTGCATTGTGTATAAAGGAGATGAGGGAAGACGTGCACACATTGTTGAGCATTGTATACCCCGGTATGAAAGGTGTATACAAGTTGCAGTTGAAAGTGGACACAGGTGCATCAGGGAATGCTTTGCCAATGCGTATTGTGAAGGACATTTATGGAAACAAATGAATGTCAAAACTGACTCCACTTGGTGGGAGCTTGCTACTTACAATAGCAGTGAGATCAGGTGCCACAGAATCCAGGTCAGGTCAGGTATTGGAGCATGCGCCGGAGCAGCGCGTTGCTGCATCCACTTTCCGCCGGTACTCCAGGGGCCTCCGTCTGGCCATCGCCAGGCAGATGCCTGGCCCATCCCCATCTCCTTGAGATGTTGATCAACCTGCTACAACCACGAGGCATGTGGTTAGCCCATTGGTCTCCTCCACTCACGAGGCTCACTTACTGAGAGAAACTGGTGAGCAGGATCAGCGTCAGGAAAATGAGCCACATGTCCACACAGCCGCAGCTGAAGCTCACAGACAATGTAGATAACAAATCTCATTTGAGTCTCTCTCAGCAACCGTTCGTTGGACACAAA
>CM068952.1:131076165-131089813 GCA_035128595.1 Eptatretus atami | reverse complement strand
CGATGAGCCTGTGGGCACTGAAACCATGAACCAGCCACCCTAAGTCCAAGACTTCTTGCAAAGTCAAGGAACTTAGTGCAATTCTGGTTCGCAGTTACAGACCCATGGGGACCAACACATGTCGCATAACCATCCCCATCAGTTCCAGTCAATGCAGTGAAATCTCCCAAGACTAGAAGAGTTTCTCATCTGGGGCACTGATCAACCACAGACTCGAGCGTGGCATAGAATGCGTCTTTCACTGTGAGATCACTCACCTCAGTCGGAGCATATACAGAGACCAGGAAAATGACACCCAAGGAGTGACAAATCCTTAGTTTCATAATATGCGCGTATTGACCAGTGTTACATCAATTATCATTGGAGTCAGCTTATTGGACACAGCTACAGCAACCCCTTGGGCATGGTAACCATCAAGGAATTCTCGAGCTCTTATGCCGATATAAAGATTCAGATTGGTACAAATATAGGTTCGATGTGGTTGAAGTACCTGGACCTGCAGTAAACTACCTGCATGTGAACGGCTCAACATTGTCCCCATAAACGGCATTGCTTGACAACGGAAGGCCTTTCTGAAGGCTGCACCTCCTGCATCAAGGATTCTAAAACCTCTGGGCCAGAATGAACAGCCCGACAAGATGGATTCCATGGAGGATTTGAAGAGGCTGTTCCCGGACAGGTTTGACTGCTTTGGGAATTTTACAGGTAAAGTGAGGCTTCATCTAAAGCCTGATATGGTGGTGTAGTGTCCACTTTAAGGGGAAGCTTATGGAGGAACTTTTGAAAATGGAAAAACAGGGCATAATCAGGAAAGTGGACTATCATACTGATGGGTGCTCTTTCATCTGTAATAGTGTGAAGAAACATGGGAGCTTCAGGGTATGTCTCGATCCAAAATGCCTGAACTCTTCACTGAAGAGGTGTCCACACAAGATACAAACAATAGATGAGCTGAACTAAGAATTTGCAGATGCCACAATATTCTCGAAACTAGATACCCGGGCCAGCTATTGGGCTGTGCATCTGGATGAGGAAAGCCAGGATTTGACTACATTCCACACACCCTTCGAGCGCTGGTGCTTCAAAAGATTGCCCTTTGGGTTATGTGTCATCCAGCATCTGTTCCAGCAAGCCATGGACCACATACTCGAGCAAGCACCCAGCTGTATTGGTATCTCCAATGACGTGGCTGTATCGGGACGAACCGAAGATGAACATGATTGCAATATTCTGAATCTGATGAAAGTAGTACGAAGGGAGGGTGTGGTTTTCAACTCATCAAAATGCATCATCAAGCTAGACCGTATCAACTTCTTCAGTGTGATCTACAGCAAATATGGAATCTCACCTTGATCCTGGGAAGATCTGCAACATCCGGAAGATGCCATCAATGCAGGATAAGGAAGACCTGAGCCGATTCATTTGAATGATGAACTATCTGTCACCACATATTCTGCAGTTTGCGGCTAAGGTAGCATCCCTTTGAGATTTACTGGAGAATAGAGTGCCATTCCTGTGGCAGGAAGACAATCAGTTTGCATTTGATCAACTGAAACGTTGTGTTGATGCAGATGCCTGCCTAACGTATTATCATCAAAACAAGGAGACAGTTATGGAAGTGGACGTGTCACAGAAGGGACTGCCTTTTGCAGGACGAAAAACCTGTTGCTTTCGCATCGCAAACTCTCACACCCACTCAGTCCGCATATTTGAACATCAAACGAGAAACTTTGGCCATTGTTGCTGGCATTCAGAAGTTCCATATCTACTTGTTTGGAAAACGATTCAAGGTAGACACAGATCACAAAACACTGGTCATGATTATCAGTAAGCTGCTTATGAGTGCCCCTCCACGGCTCGAGCACCTTCTTGTGAAAATCCAAGGCTATGATTTTGACTTGGAGTATAAGGCCAGCCGTGAGATGATGCTCTCAGACACCGTGTCGAGATTACCGAACCCAGAGAAGAATCAAGAACTGCATGCAGTTGGACACACCGGTAGATGGTATCGAGCTCAATTGTGTGGATGATCACCATTGCTTTGAGCTGATTGACTTCAGCTCAAGGAAACAGGTCCAACTCAGAGAGTGTGGAAAGGCTGATAGAACCTTTCGAGCATTGCAGCAGGTTGTTCATTGAGGTTGGCCTACTACGATTACAGAGCTCCCTGTGGACTTCCGTACATACTGGCCATACTGTGATTAACTTGGTTTTTATAATGGGGTTCTATTCAAAGGTCGACAGGTCCTAATTTCAGAGCAGCTGCGGAACGATATCCTCGACCAACTCCATGAGGAGCACATGGGGATCGAAAAGACAAAACGTCTTGCACACAAGTGCGTTTACTTGCCAAGCATATATCTGGATATTGAGAGAATCGTCAGAACTTGTAAGGCATGTCAAGAGAACCAACATGAACAAAGGCGTGAGATTATGATTACTCATGAGATACCAGCGGTACCATGGACAAAGGTGGCCAGTGATATGTGTGAGCTACATGGGCAGACCTACCTCATAGTGATGGATTATTACACCAAGTATCCATTTGTGAAGAGAACGGAATACACGACCAGCAGTGCAGTAGCTAAGGTGACCTCAGAGTGCTTCAGTATGTTCGGTCTACCTCTGGACAATGGACCTCAATATGTGGGTAAGCTGTATCGTGATACGTGTACCAAATGGAATGTAAAACACATGACAACATCGCCTAGGTATCCACGCAGCAATGAATTGGTTGAGAGACAAGTTCAGACAGTGAAGAACATGATCAAAAAGTGTATTCGATTGGGGAATGACAAGTATATTACACTGCAGCACCTGAGGTGCACACCTGTAGATTCCCATCTCCAAAGTCCAAGCGAAATGCTGTTCAACTGGTCTATATACACCAACCTACCAAGCCATCTGTCGATTCCTGCACAACAAATGTATCAGGAAATCCAAGAATGATTCAAGGAACATGGAGACCAGATAATGAAGCAATACAACAGAATGGCTGGGCCTAAATTGCCTGAATTGACGATTGGACGTCGGGTTTGGATTCTGAACAAGGACACACACCAACGGTACCCTGGGGAAGTTGTGGCACACTGCAACGAACCCCACTCTTACATCATACAGGCTCCTATCGGGACGCATCGTCGAAGAACCAGGGCACACTTACGTGAACTTAATTCTCCCGATTGTCATGTCAAGAGGAAGGATGAACCTATGCAATCAATATATATCATCGTCTGCCAATTGCTCGACGTGTACATTTCGGCAACGACAATTCAGCAATGGACACTAACGACTGCCACAGTGATGATAAGAGTGCTGAGCCAACAAGGCAGGACAATTCTCAGTACTCGACCAGATCAGGCTGTGTGATTCAAAAACCATTAAGATATTGTGATGGTGAATAATGGGCCATTAGAAGTCATCCCATATAATAATGTTGCACAAACAATCCATTGAAGATTGTAATTGTGGACATTGCATGATTATTTGTTTCAACTTGGCATATGGAGCAGTAATTACATTTTGTTAATTGTTACTGAAGAGTTCATCTATGTGTGGCTCAAGTTATATCTGGTTTTATTCATTACTGTGTTTTCCGGTGTATAAACCGCGGCTGTGTATTAACTGCACCCCTGTTTTTGACCCTCAAAATAAATGAATACATTGATCATTTTATTTTCTGATCTAGATCTAAACACGTTTGTATATTAACTTTGTATGGAACAAAGTGACTGAGGTATCAACATGCTTACTCCCATGTCCACTTAATTTTCTAACAGTCATATTCTCATTCTCAAGAAGTTAAATGGAGAGGAGAGATACCAATAAGTTTTATTTTTCTTTCTTATTTTATATATTGTTACGAATTTGGGAATTCGATTGCACACAACATTCAGGTTCCTTTAGTCAGCTATGTCGACAAGTGCTTGTTCCCTCGATAGCTCACCTTTCATTGTTTAAATGTTCAGAAATCGATTAGATGCGCTGCGGATCGATTTATAGTTAGGGAACGAACAATGGAGACATCCCTCCCCCTCTTCTGCGAAGAGGAAGAAGAATCCTGCTGTCCGTGACTCATGATGTCAACAACTCCTCCCACCGTGGCTGAGCGGGGGATGGAGCACGAGGCATGAGTCATGAGTCACGCCGGGAGCGGGGGAAGGGCGGGAGAAGGATAAGAGGAGATCTTTTCTTTTGTTCTTGGGCAGAGTTGGAGAAGGGACTTACGTAGTAAGCTTTTTGCTTCGGCAGAGAGTAGCCATTCAGCAGACCTTCGGGTCCTGTTTGGCTTGGGTTAGGGTTGAGACCTTCGGTAGCTTTTGCTTCGGCTGGCTCAGTGAGCTTCAGCTGAGGCCTGGCTCGGGAGGAGGCTTTTTGGAGGATTTTTGCTTTGGTGGTTCAGTGAGCTTCGGCTTCTGCTTGGCTTGGGAGAGCTTTTTGCTTCAAGCTGCCCTGTTTGGAAGAAAGTAAGCCGGTTGCTCGGCTCGAGCTGCGAGTGGTGGCTTCTTCTTCTTGGTTCGTGGAGCTCTTTGTTCTCCATTTTGGTTCCTCGGCTTGGTGCGACTCATCGACCTCTTCTTGGAGGTGGTTCCTCGGGAAGCGACGCATCGACGGGAAGGATCGGCGCCTCGTCTCACCAGCACGTGTTGAGAAGCGCGGGAGGATTCGCGGGAGCTCGGGAAGGATCGCAGCCCACGGCGATTGGATCCAGCTCGCTCTCGCTGGAGCCCGGGTCCGAACAACTTGAAGACCACACGAGGTGGAGAGGTTCGAGATAGTCTCTGGGTTTCAGCTCACCTGTCCTCCGAGCTGGAGCTCGTTATTAAAGGCCTCTGCCACCATTTCTTGGTGTGTGTGTGCGTACGTGTGTCGTGGGCCCGTCTAATAAGTAGGAAATTGTTAAGTGCTTTGTGTGCTGTAAATGTTTGCATCGCATTTCGTATAGACGGTCGTAGTTCTTTTGTCGTGCTTTTGTTGCTTGTATAATTGCATACGTGTTTTGCCTTGTTTAATTGCATACGTGCTTTATTATAATAAACGAGCATAACCTGCGCTCTGCGCGACTGTTGGGGTGGGTGTGTTTGAGAAAGGAACTGATGCAGAGTATCAGTAGTAATTTTACTTTAATGCAGTAAGTGGAATACGATTTCACTGTTTCAGAACCATTTTATTTACTTTTTTTTTTGTACCATGCACTCATATGGTCTTTGAGATAATGTAAGCCGAATATACGTTACTCGAGCGCAGAACAAAGTCGAAGATAGCACGACACGAAACCACAAACTCGGAAATAATATATAAGATGTCCTTGTGTGAATGTAAACCTGTTCGTTGCGTCCTCTTCCCTTAATTGAGCTGCCATCTTGCACTCGGAATATGTGGGTTTTTAAATAGCCGGTAAAGTGATCGGATCCAACGGGACTGCGCGATAATACCCCGCTCGTTATCCCAAAAGGAAGCGAGCTGCTTAAGCGGCTCGTTTCCAAGCGGTCCCGTTGAGGTACAATCTCTCGGTAACCTACCCGTAGCGAATAATTAGGTAAATCGAAGATTTGGCGATCGGACCCTGTAGCGCGCGGGTAGAGTGCGGACAAGGTTGTGATGTGGTTAAAAACACACCCGTGGGCCGTGGCTGGTTTCCGGCGTTGATCCGGAAAGCCGCGACTGGATTGTCCGTTCGGTGGGCGAAGCTACCGCTATTGGTTAGACGCGGTCGTTCGAACGCCGACGGGCGCGAATTCTACAACAATATTATAGAGGACTTTTTTGTTCCTAGAAAATGGAAGAAAAGGGATTCATACAGGTATCATACACATTTCTTGTGGATTTGTGGACCTGAAAAGGGCCGTTTGGGTTTGATGAAGCTTTTCAGCAAAACCCGAGGAAATCCTCGTTAATGCTTTCCTCATCGAAGACGGCACGTAACTCCTTGTCCGAATCAGGGTAGAACAAGCCCACGTCGCTGTCACCCTCATTTGCAGCCTCCTTCTCCCAAATGATGTCATCCTCTGTGCCGTCCATGTTGTTGGAGAGGAAGCATTTCAGAAATGCTCACTTGATGATGTCCGACGGTATCTCCTCCCACACCTTGATGATCCAGCCACAGATAATCGGAAGGTTGATCTTGGCCATCCTCCCGCTCTTGGTGTCGGTCTTCTACCCCCACCCCACTCATTATCCAGTCAGACCAGCAGCAATGTAGCTCGCCCTTGAACGGCTTATTGATGGATACATTGTGGGGCTGTAGGATTAAACAGCCTGTAATTAAAAAGCTTGGTGGATTAATTCTGCCTGCATCATGTAGAAAATGATGCAGGTTCAAAGATAGTCACCACTACAAGCCCCTCATCCATCCACCCCTTCTATTGCACATGAACAATGACACCGGCTGGAAACTTGTCTTTGGGCAGTGTCTTCCTCTTGAACACAATGTACGAGGGAAGCTTGCCACGCAAGCTTACTTGAGGTGGATGCTCCGTTATTGAACTCCGGCTATTGTGAATAACTCTTCTTTTGATGTGAGATCAGGTCTTCTTCTTCTGCTTTTGTGTCTCATGGCATTTTCAGAGCCTCGAGGCTCTACATATACCAGGCACCTAAACTCCCGGTGTCTGTTTTATATTTATTTAAATTCCGCACACGGTTCGTAAAGCGCTGTACAAACTCTTAACCTGAACCGGTTTTCAAAATTTAAACAGCGCAATTGAGCTTAACAGAAGCTCCGACTGCTACAAAAGTGTTCATTTGGAATATAGTTGAAATTCAGCATTGATCGTTTTTTAGACTGATTTTTTTCTATGCCTGTGCATTAACTGCACTCCCAACTTTTACCTTTTTTTTGCCGATAAAAAAGTTCGGTTTATACAACGGAAAATATGGTATTTAGATTTCGGTGGTATTGTTTTGTTGCATACAAACATAATAATTTCAATGAAAGGGAGATTATGTGATTGATGTATTGCAGAGTGACCGCTGGCAGGTGTGTTTCGGGGTGTCGGTCGCTGGAAGCCAAGATAGCGACGTGTCCCATGATAGCCCAGTATCATCTCGAATAACCAACTTGACTCAAGCTGTGTCCTGACCTTACTACAATACAAGGGTCACTTGTATACCCATATATGTACCTCTACCTTGTAGGAACTGCCGACTGTCCATCCCGCTTAGGACAGGAATTGTATCGCCATCAAATGTAGGGCACTTGGCAAGTGGCTTAAGCACTAAAGCAAGCACTCCAATTAAATGGTTGATAAGGAATGGCTGGCTTGGCAAGGGATAGCTCTGTCCGAATGTCCAAATGATGTCCGAATTAGACAAATCAACACTGTTTTTGCGTCAGAACTGCTGCTAATTTTGATTCTGGAGCTTAAATTTTGTAATTCGGCCTAATTTAAGAGATTCTCATGGTGATCGCATGTAAAAAAAAAAATGCAATAAAGCCACGAGCGCTGATGTCTCCGGGCGTTTATAAGCATTGCAATGTACCCAACAATTTGGAGCTATGATGAACAGGCATTCGATAATATGAGTGAGGAAAGTGAAAAAAAAATTTATATTTAAGAAATCATTGCGGCCTGTTCCAAGTCAGGACAAGGTTGAGCAGGCCAAAAAACATGACGGCTTCGACCCCAGCTAGGTAACCTAGGAAAAGCCTTAAGACCCCAGAGTGTGATGTGGCCGAGGATGGTGCCTGATAAAGGATATAATTAAATAAGGCCGTTAACTATCTTCAAAAGGGGTGTTTTAATTAACCAAAACACCCAGTTTTCACTCTTGCACTTCCTTGGAGTTCCCTAAGCAAGCATGCAAAGATTCAGGCTGCGAGGTTTCATGGTTTTGGAGTTATGGAGGAGAGACACACACACACACACATTGACATTTATTGGTATAGATTCACATTCCAATCATATATATTTTGTACACGTATTCACGCTACTATCGTGCATACTCTGCAGACGTACTCACGTTAGTAATGGTACATCCTTTCTGGACATACTCACATCCTAGTAGTACGTACTTTATCGAGGTACTAGGTTGAACAAAGATAACGTGTAATACTGGCTACCACCAAGTGGCGTTTGGAGCCTACATTTGCGCATTCTGTGCAGACAGACAGACAAACAAATGGACCCAAATGTAATATCTTCTGCTGTGGTGGGGTAATTGAATAAGTTACATATACCCTTCTACATTGAAACCTCTCGTTGTTCTTCATGTGACCTTCTCATTTTCAATTCAGTGGAGTTTCATTATAATGGACATACACATCATGTATTTACGTCATGCACTGTATCATCATGTGCATGATCATCGTGTTGAAAATTGGTTATACCGGACTAGAATATCCGTCTATGATAAAGGCACACATTCAAGTAATGGTGCAAGAACAACCCCCCCCCCCCCCCAAAAAAATATAATAATATTAAAAATTATGCATTTCACCCTATACTCCACTACTGTTCAAATTGCAGTTCCTGATTGGCCATAATAAGGTTTTACTTTCCCAAAATGCAATGGTGAAATGGATGTCGCTTAAAAAAAAAATTGAGATCAAAAGAAATCTCATTTTTAATGTTCATTAAATTGAGTTCAAATACAATCTTTAAAATTGGGTTTTCCATTAAAAGTGCCATTTTCGGTTAAAAACAAAAAAAGGAAGAAACAATTGTTGGCGCATTCCTCATAATGAAATTGTACCGCATTGGCCTCAGACTCGTCATAATGTTTATCTCTGGGGTTTGTGCAGGACAAGTTACAGTAATGAATGGTCCTTTAACCTCTTTACCATCAAAATATTGTTTCATTATATTTGCTGCAATCTCATTGCACTGCTGAAAATAACATTCTCCACACTACGAGTCATGCTCCTAAAGGAATCGTGCGGTGGATCAGAATCCACCTGTACTTAGCAGGGGCCAGCCAGGGTGCCATCAAGTTCGTATCGATCACCGATATTGTTAACTGAACTGTAGCCCCAAAGTTATGACACCCCTACCATACCCCACTGAAAATGCTGTTTGTAAACGATGAGACCGTTCTATTAACTACGGACAGTCATTGAATGTTGCCGTACATGTAGAATCTATGTTCACATGCCACAAGCTTTTCTGTTTGCATCATTTGCAGTCCAACAGCTCTTTCAACTTTATGATTTGCTTACCTCTTCTTTTTTGATGTACTGTAATCTTGACAAAGTGGTGGTGCTGCCAAAGGAGTTGCTTAACAATAGTTATTCTGGGTGTTTTGTCATTGCCTTCCTAGCAGTGTTACCTCTGACACCTAAGGTGGATGGAGGTGATGTTTTCACCAATATTTGCCTGTGTGTGTGTGTCAGTGAGTAAGGTATATCAAAAGGTTACCCAGGCCAAAATAGTATTCCTTTCCTGGAGTAATTCTCTGCAGACTACTGTAGTAGGACGTGTTACCAACTATAGTATATGAGAGTACAACTCTCATACACTATAGTTCTAACTGTAGCACTTTTGGCTGGGACAGACAAATTTGGACTAAACTTGGTGGGTAGGTTGGGTTTGTGACAAGGACAAATTAATTAGATTTTAGTGAAGATCTGGATCTGGATATTAGAATATTAAAGTGATTCTTCACCATTGACAGATGGGGCCAAAAACAGCACAATATCTCGTGAAGTTGTGCATGGGTTATGACAAAACTTGGTGGATGAGTTAGGTAGATGACAAGAACTAGCCGGTTAGGGTTTGGTTCAGGTCCTGATCCAGATTCAGCCGATCAATGGGCTACAAACCGTAAACTGTTCAGCCTGGCAGATATACGCGCTCTACCGAGTGCCGTTCTCGTTAAACTTTGTTTTGTATGTGGTTGCTCCTGAAAACTTCCAGGATTTCGCAGAAGATACATGATCAGCTTGTTCCTGGTCTGTGTCAAAATCTTCCAAGCTGCAGGTTCACATATGGAGGTCGCCATGTTGATGAAAGAGAAAAGAACCACAAACAACTACTTCTGTTCTGACGCTTTTCATTGAAGGCATTATCTATTTTGATGCTTGGTAACTTCATTGAAATACAGAAGAAAACCCAAACTCTTAAGATATTTGTTTGCAAGAAAGGTAACATCATGTGATCGTGAGACAATGACTGTTGTTGTGTGTCTCCATAAAGCCCATTATGAATATATAAAACCAGTGCTGAATGAAGTACCAAAAGCTTGTCTTCGTGGTAAAAAAAAAAAATGGCAAAAAGGCAAACAAAATTCATCGTGATCCACCTGACGAGCTCTGATAGAGTTGTGCAGTCAAAAGGAGGGAAGTGAGGAAAGGAGAAGGGAGAAGAAATCTGCACAACTATTACTAATTACCTTCGAGTGGTCATGAAAATACTGTCAACTTGAATGAAGATGGACACCCTGTTGCCATGCAAGATGGTCCCTCATCGGCAATGTTTCCTCATAAAAGATGTAAAACCCATAGACATGCCCCTCAATTGCCAAGTCCCTCATAACTTAAGTTGCCCGTAATTTTGTTTTATTATTCCCACTGCATATAATGCCACCCGGCACTGACTGGTATTTACTTTTGAAAGGATCATGAAACACCTTGCGATTAAATGGTTACTTACACTTCAAGGGCATTGGTTTATATGTATGAATATTCCGACTTGATTAATTCCTAGTGATGAACATGTTTGCAAATGAGGATCAAGGTCACCATATGTAGAGAAATGAAGTGTTCTGAAAATGATCTTGTATCTATCTATATGTACCATACCTACAGGGTGATGTATTAAATTGTTGCATTTATCCACCTCTGTAAAACACAATTATTCTTCTTGCACATTGCAGCTTGGCTGCCAGGTAGCTATAATTTTGTTAGAGCGCAACTATGCCGCTGATGCTATGCGCCCCTATACCAGTACACTGATACTCAATTTGCCGACGCCAGAAGGATGACAGGCTGAGTGAACCCCATCTGGTGTCAATTCAGCAGCCAATGGGGCTCAAACTCAGGACCTTAAGATCCCAAGCCAGCCACCCTAACCACTAAGCCAACACCAGGCTTAAACACAATGTGTGTGTATTTGTCTATCCCCCTTCAAAAGGACGATTTGAGTAGGGTTTTAAAGACCAATTTTTAACATGACTCTGTTCACTACAGTCTATTTTTCAGGATAAAAAAACTCAAAAAACACTTTTCATAAAAGAGGAGTTACACCTCTTCCATTGGAAATGTCGAAGGTGACTTGCAACTGGGCATCGGAGGTGGTGTATAGAACCGTTTTAAAAAACAAATAAACAATAAATGCAAGGCCAGGGAGGTGAAATTATCTGCACATGATGTGTAACACATGCAGAATAAAACGAGTGTTCATTTACATCCGTAGGATGTCAAATAAATAAAGTAGATAGAAGTTCACCTAACGCTAGGCCGAGGGTTCATATATTGGCACGTTCACGAGGCTGTACCATCGAAACTAAATGTCCCAGAAGATAAAGAAAATAGGATCACATTTGTACAGGTAGTGTTTTAAAATAACGCTTATTGCTACGAAGCATCATATCTGCCAGTCTCCTTGAATATTTCGAATAAAATAATTCCAACCCGTCATTTTTGACATGTCTGGTTTAGCAATTGTGTTTTTCAGTTGAATGAGCTCATTTAATTAATGTAGTCTTGTTAGTTTACCTGTACAGGCTTCGTTTTCTTGTTTCATTCATCTTACATGATTCATAAATCATATTAGCCAACTTTTATTTTGCCTGTGGCATTTTTTGCACTTGGATTATATTATTATACCTCCAGGGCTGACAGGATGGGTTAGGCCCTACAGGAAAGCACACTCACCTCTCAGCTGTCTCCCCTCGGTTTGAATCCTGACCCAGCTATAAATTGTCATCCCAGTGTTTCACAGGCAGGGTGATTCATCATTGTGTGAGATGAATCATCCTGCCCTCTGATGGATGTTAAACAGGAATCCCATCTGCCGGCTTTCGTTGGTGGACAATAAAGATCCCACAGTGTCTTTCATGAAGAGGAGGCGAGCTCTCACAGTCACCTTGAACAAATTCCAAATTCCTACCCTAATGCATCAGCGGCACAGCCACACACTCAGCCAATGAAGCTACCCCGCAGCCCTGTGCTGCATACAAACAAACAAACGATTATACCTTCGAGCTATCCTTCGAGCCCATTCACATATGACAAATAGGTGAGTACATTCCCATAGTATTTCCTTTTGAACCTTTTCCCTCACCATTTATATAAATATTTGCCCTTTTGAACTTTTTTTTCCCAAAAGGAAATAAATATTTCCTTTTGAACCCTTTTCCTGCAGGTGCTCTGGAACTTGTAACAATAACAACTCATTGGCTAATAATCGTCACTCAATGGCAACATGTTGTAAATAAATGACCATATTTTGTGCATCCTCAAAGAAGAACCGAGATTACTAGATATCTGCCATCACGAAATGATTGCCTAGGGTAAGCCTCCTCTGGCACCCATGATCCAATGATGGCCATATTCTTTTCAAACCACCATTTGACCTTGACCTTCAACATATATATGGATAGAGTGTAAATTAAGAAAATGTGTCCCCATCTACAATCGATCCCAAAACTCAACAATATGAAAATGGGAGAAAAATTATTATTCAAGTTATGATCAAAAATGTGTTTTTAGTTAATTAGGTCACAATCCGAAGAAAGTAGGTCAGGGACAATTATCAAATATCAATTGCACAAGTTCAGTGCAGGTACACAATTATGATACAAGAACATATTGGAAGATCAAGTAGTGATCTTTAAGATTCCACAATGGAAAAACGTGCAGTATCTTTTTCCAGATCACAATTTCACCTTGACCTTTAACCCAGAGGGATATGATGTAAATTAAGTGTAAATGTGTGTTAATTTATGCTATCTAGAGAGGGCAATTTCGTTCTGATTGGACAAACCATAGTGTTGGTATGGTGAAAAATGTTAAATCATATATAATTAGGTCATGACTTTATAACGACAATGACCAAGGTCAAAAAAAGACCTGTAAACCCCACATTATTATAAATCCCATTATTGTTGCAAAATTTCATTCTGAAAGTCCTAGCAGGATCTGAGATACAGCTCAGAAATTGGCAGAAAAAAAGGAAGAAAAAACAAATAATAAATGGTGGTGTCGTACTCCTGGGGGTCTAAAACTTTGGGGTTCCAATAAAAATTAGGGACACTCATTGTAGAAACAAACCCTATAACAGCTATAAGCCTCTCCCTATCCTATAGGGGAGGCTTAATTAAACATATTGCTGGTTATGATTCAATGGAAACAAAAGGTCATAATAAATATCATTTTATTAACATAGAATAATTTACAACAGGAACATCATGTCCACCTTTCCAAAGGGCGGAGGATGAAATTACAATCACATCTACGATGATTGGCTGCTCCAAAAGAGAAGTCTTTGCTTTATTACACAAAATACCAATCATCTCATGGTGTTTACAAAATGTTTTTTAGAAATCCCACTCCCCTCACCCCCCCACCCCAAAATGTACCACTATTCTCATCTATGTACACTCAGTATGCTACATTGTCTATACACAGAATAACAGTGAGTGAGACGCGTATCACCGACTTTGTAACCTCCACCAATAACGAGAATGTGTACAGCCTCAAATGGAAGGT
>CM068952.1:131063242-131074813 GCA_035128595.1 Eptatretus atami | reverse complement strand
TATATATATAATTATATATATTTCCTTTTCTTTCTGAAAAGTTACATTTGAAATAAAACATCAGTATTTTGAGTGATGTGGACCTCAAGAAACAATGCCATGGCTTAAGTGGAAGTGATGTGAAGCCTTATGGTTTGATGTGTTTTAATGTGCTCTCAGGCCCAAGTTTGTGCTTCTACGGCCAAGCAAGTGTCTCCAGGCAAATAAAGCAAGAGTTTGCACCTGGCGGTCCATACAACCTAATGCTCACTGAGTTCCGAAAGGCAAGAGCCTTCCAGACTCGTAAAAGTCGTGCTTTTTATTTCTGCTTGCATTGCACATTATGGCAGCAAGCTAGCCTCTGCATAGGTAAACGTTTGACTTTGTCTGAAGGTATTTTAAGCTTTGCTTTACCTTGTATTCTTGCAATGTGCAGAGATCATCAAAATACTGATTACTTGGCAAAAGTAAGAAAAACACAGTCACTTTAAGTTCTTCGACACAATCTCTATTTTACTCCATGGGCAAAACAGCGCCTCCTTCCCCCCTCCACCCCCTCCCATTGGCTGCAGAAGGTGGAGGCTAAAAAAGGGAGAGAGACTGTCATATCACCATCACATTAGTTGTGGTTGCTGCGATGCTCACTTGGTCTCCAACAAGCTTTGCCGGACATTCTTCAGTGCACCTAATGAAGAATCCTTCCCACCTGCATGGCAAATGTCACAGGGCCACGTTGCGCTGTGCATCACAAGGAGGATTCTAAAGATGAGTCAAGAACATCGTCGTGGTGACTGGTGCTGTTCGAATCACTGTCACAGCTCTGTGGGCTTGAGCAGTTGGCTGCTTCCTGGAGCCGCATCAGCATATTCATCTGCAGGACAGTGGCAATGTCTTTAAAGTCTACCATTGACGATTATCACAGGAAATAACCATTTGTTCGTCCATATTAAAGAAGGACATTTCGCATTGCACTTTATTTGCAAAGTTTAAGCAACTTCAACATACTTCACTTTGCAGTTGATTTTCTTTATTTAAATCTGATCGATCTAAATAAATCAATATACAGCATGTACTTACATTTTATGAGCTACTCTTAACACCGACATTCAATGTACTTCACTTTAACTTAACCTCCACATTTATTATAAACTATGATAATGTGGCAACTCATCAAGATATTGGCCAAAAGACGTCTACCTTTCAAGTGTCCGAATGCTGGCATGCTCCCTGATGGAGCACCCCCTTTGCTGGCACTACACTAAAACTGCATTTTCCTTACACAGTCACCACCAGGTATTGAACCCATTACATTATGGCAAACACATAACCCACCACACTATCCTGTTGTCTTTGAGATCGAGCAGGAAGTGTTCTATTTTGTGCATGGGTGCATAATTCGCTTCCAGGTACTTTTGTATATGCCTGGTGTTGTCTTAATGGCTCGAGTGGTGGACTTGGAATCTGAGGGTCCTGAGTTCAAATCCTGCTTTGCTGTTGAATTAATACCAGGTGGAGTTGACTCAGCCTTTCATCCTTCTGAGGTCGGCAAAATGAGTACCAGCTTGCTGGTATTCTGTGTCGGAGTGGTGACCCATCCAGGATTGTGTCCAACAGCCCAGGAGAATGCTTAGGCAGCACCAATGCTCTGCACACTGCACTGATGGATGGATGGATGGGTACTTTTGCTACAGCTAAAGTTGTGAATAATCACATAGTACGTTTAAAGATGCGTACCTTCGAGTGATGTGTTCATGTACGAGCTGAAATTCACATAAATTTGCAAATCTGAAACTTTAGAAAATTCACAACAAGGAAAGGTCTCAAGAAAGCAGAATAATTAACCACCTGTATGGTCCAGGGTGAATGGAAATTTGAAAAATTATTAATGTTTGTGTATGCTTATACAAACATTATCCTTTAGCAGTTGTGGTGCCACAAATTTGCTTGTTGTTATGGGCATTGCCATGCAAATTTCAATCAGCATATCACCGAACAGGCAAACACCATACCTGCAGTAACACAATCAACCGAAAGTTCGTCAGATGGGTCCTGACATCGATGCAGCACATGATGTGGCCTTTGCCGAATCGGTGACATGCATCAGTCGGATGTACTGATTTGAATAATCTCATTTTTCGACTGCCTTTATGAAAAACAGTCTGGTTGTTCATGTTACCACAGGCATGGTGTTGTTCATACATGGATAATATAATAATGGATGATCCTCCTCATGCTGTCAGTTGCATCAGGCTGCCGAAGCAGTTTCATTGGCGAGGGGGACACTCCGTCACAGGATACTCGACTGCCTCACTTACCAGCAAGCTGGTACTCAATTTGCTGACCTCCGGAGGATAATTGCCTGAGTCAACCCACCTGGTGTTATTTTGACACCGACTTGGGCCTGAACTTAAGATGCTAAGGCACCCACCTTAACCGTTTAGGGCCTTAAGATCCCAAGGCACCCACCTCAACTGTTAAGCCATGACAGGCGATATACACTCCTTCACTGGTGTGATGCCTACGACACACAATTAGTTGAGATGTTATGATTGATAACCGGGAAAAGGTTTTAAAATTAGGTTTTCTCGGTTTTGTCTCCTTGCAGTCCCTTGCAGGGTAAACCACAACAGTGAACAAGGAATTCAAGTTCTCAAATTGCACCATCTTGCCTGAGAGAGACATTATCTGCATACACGTTTCTGGCTATTGGTCATCACGAGTGCTGAGCAGATTACCCCTCCACCCTCACCTGAAGACAACTGGCATCTCCTCATTTAAGGGTTTATCCAACACTCACTCCCTTACTGCCCTGGTACCAATGACACACCACCGGTCAAAAGTTTTAGAACACCCCCATTTTTCCAGTTTTTACTGAAATTTAAGCAGTTTCATGTTTCAATGTACTCTGAAATTAGAGCATAGAACAAATAAACAATTGCACGTGAAAAAGAAATCATGAAATCGTTTTGTTGAACAAAGTTTAATCTAAACTTTTGACTCATCAAAGTAGCCACCTTTTGCAGATATAACAGCCGAACATACTCGTGGCATTCTTTCTGCAATGGAAATCAAATATTGTTTGGAAAGTTCTTCCCAACACTGTTGCAGAAGTTCCCACAAATGTGTTGCACTTGTAGGTTGCTTTGCTTTCACCCTTCTGTTCAGTTCATCCCAAACCAGCTTGATGGGGTTTAAGTCTGGACACTGTGCTGGCCATTCCATGATTTGAAGCCTACCGTCTTGTTCTTTTCTTCTAAGGTAGTTCTGACATAGCCTGGAGGTGTTTTGGGTCGTTATCTTGCTGTAGGATGAACCCCTGACCAACTAGGCGTAGACCAGAGGCGTAGACTAGGCGTAGACCAGAGGGTATTGCATGGCACTGCAAAATGCTGTAGTAGCCCTTTTGGTTCAGGGTGGCCAGTCACTCTGTGCAAGTTGCCGACTCTGGATCCAGCAAAAGAGCCCCAGATCATCACGCTACCTCCTCCATGTTTGACAGTTGGCTCATGCACTGAGGAACCATCCTTTCGCCTACTCGACGGCGTACAAAAACCTTGCGTGATGAACCAAATATTTCAATTTTGATTCATCGGTCCAAAAGACCTTCTTCCAGTTTTCAGTAGTCCACTGGTGGTGCTTCATGGCCCAGGAAAGCCCTCTTTTTCTTATTTTGCCATCTTAGCAATGGCTTTCTTACAGCCACTCGACCTGTCAAACCTGCAGTTTGAAGTCTTCTCTTCACAGTTGGAACTGAGCTTCCTTACTTTGACTAGTGTTAAGCTGTGCTTGAAGCTGTTGTCCTGTGAGCCACTGATCACGCAAGCTGTTGACTCTTAGAAACTTGTCTTCTGATTGTGTTGTGGCTTTGGGTCTGCCAGACCTCTTCCTGTCAGAGTTTCCAAGAGCCTTTTGATGGTGTAGTAAACTGTACTCACTGACACCCTGGCTTCTTTGCAATTTCTCTAAAGGAAAGACCTACACTTTTAAGGGTTATAATGGTCTGTTTGTCTTGTTTTGTTAATTGTCTTTTTATCGCCATTATGATAGCAATATACTACTTCCTGCAGTACAATATTGTCCAAATAATGCTTCAGAGGGTGCAGCAACACAGTCTGTTCCAACACTGCTTTTATAGACAGAGGGTTTGTAATTAATCAACAAAAGTTGGCACACCTGTAAGAGTTGTTTACATCAACTTTCAAGGCTTAATTTACTTCCATTGCTGCAGAACAGCTGCAGTTGCTAACCCATTACTTGATCCTTGAAAAGGGCCTTTTTAACAGCTCTGAAATTTACAATATTTTTCAGTTTTTGGTAACCTAAACTTTTTTTTTTTAACCTCTGTCAGTTTACCGCTTAGCTTTGTACCATTTCAGGTTATTCACTGGACTTGAACTGCTTAAATTTCAGTACAAACTGGAAAAATAGGGGTGTTCTAAAACTTTTCACTGGTTGTGTAAGCATTTGAGAGCTTCTGATTATCAGCCAGAGTTGTGTGTACATGTGAGTTATATCGATTTTTCATGGTAACATTAACATTCCTAAGCAGGTGAATGCAAATCAAATGAGCAGGCAAGCATTATATCAATGAAAGACGTGAAACAATATGATTAAACTTAAGATGCTTCATCAATCCTTCATCTTTAGACCTCAGTTCCAATGATTTAATTTACCGATCTGAATGGTAATACCAAGTGTAGAATCATATGCAGTGAATAAATTCAGCCGTTACACTCACAAGTGGATCACCCTCTGCATCGCTTTGTGGAAGCTGCTTGGAAGGACCCCCACCCTCCTTGGCTGAGGAGTAGCCATCAAATCCTACATCCTCCGGGCGCAGCTGGAGCAACGTTGGCCACTCATGCTGTGATTGTGGTGAGCTCCACGGATATGTCTCCATCACCCATTTCGCAGGATCTTCCCATGTACTCCTTCTTCCATAGAGCTACAAGCACCAAAAAATTGTTCTTGTCAGATTTACTTACGAGTACTTCATCCAAACCTAGCAGTGTGACTAAAACCTCATCTGTAGTCATGAACAGATGGACTGCAGCCGTGAGGGATATCTAATAATGATTAAAAAAACACGTGTGGATTTGCCAAGGTCAATGATCATTGTATGACCACTGCATTGTTCCGTTCAGAGTTTGTTGAAAACATTTTAATGAAGTCACAGACCTCGGTTGTCGAGAGTGAAACAACTATGCATCCTCATAGCGAATGCTGCTGGCAGAGATTCTTTGTTTTGTTACCATTATTAAAATCATGAAATCGTTTTTTCACAAATAACCACACGCAATGAGATATTGAGGGGTAAAGATCATTTGATCCATATTACTCGTGCCACACTGTGTTCTGCTTGGCACAGCATGGAGTTCAAAACACATTAAGATTAGCGCACTGATGTGCAGATATAGCAAGATATAGGATCGGGCAGCGAGAAATAGAATCAACTCGTAAAATCGTAAAAAGGCAACTTAGCTAACATATAGGTAACATGGGACAAGAAAATAAGAAAAGAGATTTGTAATGAAAAAAAAACAAAAAAACACAGAGCAAAACTAGAAGGGCACTTGGTAGAACACATACCTCCACCCCATAATGCCTGATCCACAATAACATATCAGGGCCAATACATTTTTGAGATATCGTGCTATATATCATTTTTGAGCCTTCTCTCGCAATGGTGAGGAATCACTTTAAAATTCTAGTAGTCGGATTTGGATTCGGATCTTCATCAAAATCGTATCAATTCGTCATGGTCACACACCCAACATGTCCACAAAATTTCATCCGAATCTGTCCACAACTTTTTGATATATGGTGCTATGTATAGTTTTTGGCCCTTTCTCTCAATGGTGAAGAATCACTTAAAAATTCTAGTTGTCAGATCCGGATCCGGATCTTCACCAAAATCTAATTAGTTTGTCGTTGTCAAACACCCAACCTGTCTACAAAATTTCATCCGAATCCATCTGCAACTTTTTGAGATATTCTGTACCAGACAAACAGACAAACAAGCAGTCATAGACTGGTACTTACGAAATCGTCAACTTGACCTCTGACCTTGGTCTAATAAAAGCTGTCTCTAGTGAAGGTAGCAACGCAAACCAGAAGTTTCTACGATGATTCTGTACCAAACCATCAAAAATCGAATGTTTGACCTCACTGTGACCTTGACCTTTGACCGATTTTGACCAAAATCTAATCAGCACTAGCCATCACTCTCCTAAATCACGTGGTGTAATTTGACATTGGTAGCTTCTTCCGTTCTCGAGTTATAACTTTTTTTTGGATGTTTGACCTCACTGTGACCTTGACCTTTGACCGATTTTGACCAAATATAATCAGCGCGAGCCATCACCTCCTGAATCACGTGGTGTAATTTGACATTGGTAGCTTCTTCGTTCTCGAGTTATCATGTTTTGGATGTTTGACCTCACTGTGACCTTGACCTTTGACCGATTTTGACCAAAATCTAATCAGCGCTAGCCATCACCCTCCTGAATCACGTGATGTAATTTGACATTGGTAGCTTCTTCCGTCTTCGAGTTATCGTGCCTACAAACAAACACACAAACAAGCAGTCATAGACTGGTACTTACGAAATCGTCAACTTGACCTCTGACCTTGTCTAATAAAAGCTGTCTCTAGTGAAGGTAGCGACGCAAACCAGAAGTTTCTATGATGATTCTGTACCAAACCATCAAAAATCGAATATTTGACCTCACTGTGACCTTGACCTTTGACCGATTTTGACCAAAATCTAATCAGCACTAGCCATCACCCTCCTGAATCACGCGGTGTAATTTGACATTGGTAGCTTCTTCCGTTCTCGAGTTATCGTGCCTATAAACAAACACACAAACAGAGGACGGAAGTCATCAATATACTTACGAAATCTTTAGATTTCTTAAGTAACAAACAAAGAAGAAGAAGAAGACCTCGAGCAGAGCACGATACTTGCAAAATCCCAAAAACAAATTTGACCTAAAAAATAATTGGTGGTTGAATTCAATGACCAAATATGCAACTCCTCTTCAAATCAAGTGAATCGCATGAAAATTGACAATTTTAAAATTCGGCCTATGTTGACCTCAAAAATAATTGGCTGTGATAAATCCTCTTCAAATTTCAAGTCAATGAGATGAAAATTGAGGATTTTAGAAATACCATCTTAGTTGTTAACCTTGGGCCTATGTTGACTTTTTGGTCCATGTTGATCTCAAAAATAATTGTCTAGTTGAATTCTGTGACCTGAAATGTAAATATTATTCAAATTTCAAGTCAATTGGATGAAAATTGAGGATTTTAGAAATACCACCTTAGTTGTTGACCTATGGCCTATGTTGACCTTTTGGCTTTTTGACCTCAAAAACAATAGGCTTCTTAATTATGACAAACTCTACCATGTAGTGAAGTTTCCTGAAGATCGGTTTAAAATTGTGACCTGTAGGCGACAAACAGACAGACAAACAGACAGAATAACAAAATCGACTAACCAATATACTTGAAAAATCTTCGATTTTGCAAGTAACAAACATGCAAACAAACAAACAAAAACACAGAAAGGGGTGAAAAGATAACCTCCTTCATCTTTGGTGGCGGAGGTAAATATAATTAATCCGGTTCCCTTTTAAAACTCCAATGGCAGACTATTGTATCCATTTACTCCTCATTCTCTTGGAGCAAATGCAAACAAATTAAAATTTGAGGCAATGCTTTGTATATTATATGAACTTCCTTGGAACAATCAAAATGAAAACTTTGGAAAACATTTGCAAACAAGAAAAAGAGCAATCAGAGATTGCAGACCCTTTCCAGGCATTGTTTTGTGTGTTGTTTGGGTCGTTTTGTGTAGTATATTTTGTGTGGTGTTTGTGCACTGGTGTGTTACCTAGGTTCAAAAAATTAAATAAATCTGGCTGCCAGACCATGTGTATGACCAGGTTGAAATTTAAAACATATATATTCCCTATCACAACTAGATCATAATTTTGAAGTTTGATGTCGATTGACGAAGCGGTACAAATGTTTTTTGTTTTTTAACAAGATTTTCACTCAATCCAATATGGCTGCCAGACCATGTAACTTATCAATTATTCGTGAATACCCTGGTAAACCCAAGGCTTGTGGAACATTTTTATGAAGTTTCCCCTTGATCTGTCCAGCAGCCGATCTGGAGAAGAGATTTTTTTATAGGTTTTAAGGTAAATCCAATATGGCTGCCAAACCATGTGACCTATGACATCATACGTGTGAACGTTTTGTTCCTCATGGATTGGTGGTCATACATGTAAAGATTCAGCTCGATCTGTTCGGCCATTTCAGAGGAGATTTTTAAAGGTTAAAAAAACAACGTGACTGCCAAGTCACATGACTGATGATTTCATTAATTTTTTTTTTCTGTGGACCTCTTTATCCCCAGATGACCCTCAAAAATTTTCATATTGATTGGATGTAGCGTTCTACATATGCAATGATGACGTCATAACGAAGGCACCTATGACGTCATAAAAATCACACTTATTCCCCATCAGCACTACTTGCCATGTGCCACATTTCAATTTTTCCTTGGTGCGGTTTCAGAGATACAGAGGTCCAAATATTTTTTCCATTTTTTCAACATCGCTGCCACAACACGTGACCCATGATGCCACAATTATCATTACAACATTCTACATGGGTAGTCACTCCCATGGTGAAAATTTCGTCTCAATCCGACAAGCAGTTGCGGAGAAAAACACTAAAGTTCTGTGCAGACAGACAAACAGACAGAACAGACAAACAAACAAACAAGCAGTCATGACTGGTACTTACGAAATCGTCAACTTGACCTCTGACCTTGTTTAATAAAAGCTGTCTCTAGAGAAGGTAAGGCAACGCAAACAGAAGTTTCTACGATGATTCTGTACCAAACCATCAAAAATCGAATGTTTGACCTCACCGTGACCTTGACCGTTGACCGATTTTGACCAAAAATCGAATCAGCACTAGCCATCACCCTCCTGAATCACGTGTGTAATTTGACATTGGTAGCTTTCTTCCGTTCTCGAGTTATCTTCACAACCATCAAAATCGAATGTTTGACCTCACTGTGACCTTGACCTTTGACCGATTTTGACCAAAATCTAATCAGCACTAGCCATCACCCTCCTCTGAATCACCTGATGTAATTTGACATTGGTAGCTTCTTCCGTTCTCGAGTTATCGTGCCTACAAACAAACAAACAAACAAACAAACATACAAACAAACAAACAAACAGAAACGGTAGTCATCATATACTTACGAAATCTTTAGATTTCGTAAGTAACAAGCGGTAGCGAGGACGAAGGATTTACTAGGATCGAAGCGCTGGATACGATGCTTTTCATTCTGATCTGATTTCACCGACGAAGATTCATTGCCAGACGTGTTGTTCACATACAATTGTTCCTCTGCCTGGCAAGATTTTTCCTATTGCGTATTTTGCCAACTGGACTCCTCATAAAAAATGACGGTAAATAGACACCCTATTTTTGAAGGACTACCATTTGAAAAATAAGGTTTGCTGGTTTGTGCTGTGGAGCCTCGCGTTGCAGACACACACACACGCACACGCACACACAACAGACGGAAAACCCATAAACTTCTCTCAATGCTCTTGTTTGACCACACCTCCTGAGCCACACAATATTTTTCATAAGCACGCCCACTTTCCTACGCCACTCCCACTTTTCTCAACCACGCCCATTTCCTAAGCTCCCCACTTTCCTAAGCCCCTCATAAAAAATGACGGTGAATAGACACCCGATTTTTGAAGGACTACCATTTGAAAATAAAACCACAATCAAAAATCGGCTCGAGTAAAATTTTCTAAATATCTCAAAGTGTTTAATTCCGAAGTCTCGTTTCTCTACATTCAAAACTAAGGACAAGTATTGAAAATACTGTACGCGGTTTTTCGGCCGCTGCACAGCAAGGGTGTTGCTAGGCAACGAAATTCAAACGCGCACCTTCCCAACAAATACTGCACATGTTGGCAAAGTTTATCGAAATCGGTTTGCTGGTTCGTGTGTGGAGCCTCGCGTTGCAGACACACACACAGACAGACAGACAGAAAACCCGACAATAAGGGATATCTAGCATACTGTATATAGCGAATCCAACAGACAGAAACAGACAAATGGACCCAAATACAATACCCTATTCTCTGGCGAGGGTAATATATGATGTAAATTTGTTGAGTTTAACCCATTTGTGTGGTGTTAAGTCACTAATCCCAGGCTTGCTAATGCTAACCTGCAGCCCTTCTCGGACAGCTTCCAGGAGATACGGAATGATCGAGTAGTTCCACAAGTCCGTGAACCACACACGAGAGCCATCAACATCCATGGGACATGACAAGAAGAGCCGTGGGCCTGTATATGGGGCACGATGCACAGAAGGCTGGATTAAAGGAAGGGCAAACGTTTAGACCAAAGACATTAAGCTGGAAACTAGAATGTACTCACCAGACTAAAATAAAACACAAAAACCTAAGAGTTTAGTCACGTTAAATGAGTTATCTCACTCCACCTCTTGACAGTAACACAGTGAGCCCAAGGACTCTTACCAATGGTCACATCAGAGGAACTGTGCGCTTCCAGGAAGTGATTGAGATGGTTCCAAGCTTTGGGCATCCAGTCGATGATGCGATTGAGATCATTGTTTCGTGTTCCAGTCTCAATCTCCATCTCAACAAGCTTGCGCCGCAGGTATCGACTAAGGAAGCCATTGACAGGCTCCACATGGTTTGCACAAAGAACCCACCTACAGGAGGATATGTTAGAGAAGATTATGCGTCATGAAAAACACTTCGAATTTCGGAAGAACAATCCATTACTGGGGGCAGATTAAAACTGTAAAAACGATCATGCACTCTCTGTACCGGAAGTTGTGATGAAGCTGCAAATTTGGTGTGGATGCCACAGCCTGATTCATCGTCCCAATGATATACGAGCTGGAAAGGCAAGATTAGCAGAATTTTTTTAAAAATAAATATCATGTTCCACAAAACAGCAACAACGAGAACGGTACGAAGTCGAGCACATGCCTCCGCCAGGCTGAACACTACGATTTGTATCTGACTGATAGGCCGGATCTGCTGACCTGAACCAAAATCGAATCGACTTATTCTTGTCATCTCACCAACTCATCCACCAAGTTTTGACAGAATCCATCAACAACTCGGAAATATCATGCTATGTACAGCATCGTTTGTGGAACCATTTCTCAAAGGTGAAGAATTACTGATAAAAATTTAAAAATTCTTGTATCTGGATACGGATTCAGATGTTCAACAAAATATAATCAATTTGTCTTTGTCACACACGCAACATATTCACCGAATTTCGATCCATCCACAACTTTTTAAGATATTCTGTTCATAGACAGACAGACAAACAAACAGTGGTGAAAACAACTTCCGTCAACCCTCGGTCACGGAGGTAATTAAGAACTCCACAATGTTTTATCCATCCAAAAACACATCATTTATATATTTATACAACTGTCCATGTTGGCTGTCACTGATTTGAATCACGTTGAAACATAAAATATTGAATATGAAT
>CM068952.1:131014846-131060311 GCA_035128595.1 Eptatretus atami | reverse complement strand
AAATACCCCAAAAAGCGAGGTGGCCGAGGACCGCCTGATAAAGGATTTAATTAAATATGGCTATTAATTATAATCTTTAAAAGGGGTGTTTTAATTAACCCCAACACCCAATTTTAAGACATGCACTTCCTTAGAGTTTTCTAAGTGGGCACACAAAGTTTTAGGCTGCTAGCTTTCATGGTTTTAGAGTTATAGAGGAGACACACTGACACACAGAGACATTTATTAGATAACGAGCAAACACTACCCATCGATTTGCTGACAGGAATACAAAGGAGGGAGGGAGAAAAAGAGGAGTGTTGAGGGACAGAGGGGTGGGGGAGAGAGAGTATGGAGAAAGGATGGGGGAGCAAGGAGGGGTGGGTGATCCACGAGGGGTGGGGTAAGGGAAGAGAGTGTGAGGTGGGAGGAAGGGAAGGCAGACGTGCAGTGGAATGATAATTACCGCCCAGATGCATCCGGAGACAAACGCCACCCAGATGCGTCCAGAGTCAAACACTGCCCAGTTGTGTCCAGAGACAAACACCACCCGGACACGTCCAGAGACAAACTCCCATCTGGACATAAACACCAGTGCCGACATCTGGAGACAAACCCTGCCCGGAAATGTCCAGAGATAAACAGCGCCCAGATGTAACCACCGTCCAGAGACAGACAGAGAGAGGGATAGAGAGAGAGAGGGAGAGGCTTTATGAACAACACACACACACACACACACACACACACACACACACACACACACACTTGTATGATGTTGGCAACAACCCAAAAACCATGAGCTGCTTTCAACAAAAAACAATATTGCATTTATATAGTCATGTCATGGATATGTTCACAAGTATTTATCTTTATAAACGGCTGCATGTGACTGGTGGCAAAAAAAATTGGCTCGGTAATTCAGCAAACACGTCATATGGCAAGTGGCTTGGAAATCAGTTGTTATTTCACAACTCACTCAGGGTGATTGAGAAGGAACCACTCACTCAGGGTGATTGAGAAGGAACCACTCACTCAGGGTGACGGAGCACGGACCACTCACTCAGAGTGACAGAGCATAAACCACTCGCTCAGGTTGACGGAGCAAGAACCATTCGCTCATGGTGATGGAGCACGAAGCACTCGCTCAGGGTGAAGGAGCATCAACCACTCGCTCAGGGTGATGGAGCACAAACCACTCGCTCAGGGTGATGGAGCATGAACCATTCACTCTGAATGATGTGGCGGGCAAAAGCGTCCGCAGTGAGAGAACGATTCGCTCAGAAAGGCGTTGCGTGGTACCGCGATCGACTGTCAGGCGTTCGGCAAGTGGCTTAAGAACTCATGCAATCACTCTGATTAAATGGCTGATGGTTGGCCAGGCTGTCGCTGCATATCATATCGGAACACTTTAACTTTAAAGCCGCTCATCACTGCGCATGCAGCAGGTAATGAAATAAAATGAATTTGTTCAAATAATGACTATCCACAAAAGAGTTGCAGCTTAGGCCTGAGGTCACATTTGCTCTACGGCGAGGATACGGCGGCCGTACGCCCTCTGAATTGACAGAAACGTGCGGCGGCGGCCGCAGAGAAACTGAGTGGCCTCAGGGTGGCCCTATGCCGTATGGCTATATTTTACAGGTCGTAAGGTCGCCGTGGAATTATAACGCGGAGTTATAACTTTTTTCATTTCTACGTTCACCGGAGAAATTCGACAAGCCGAAACAAAAGAACTGGTAAAAAAAAAAATATATATATATATATTAACCCATTCGTTACCGTCCGTCTGGCCGCACGTTCGGCTTAGGGTCCCCCCTGCGGTCCCCCTGCGGGCACCTTGAGGCTACCTTGCGTCTGCCTTGAAAATGCTATGGCCGCCGCAGCGACGCCCTAAGGTCACCGTGCGACATCAAATCAAAGACCGTACGGCACCCCCACGTTTTCGGTCTCCACAATTTATAAATACGCCGTGCGGTCCCCGAAAAATAAAAACATATGTGACTGCTACATTGTGTGACCGTGGAAATACTGGCGGCCGCCGTATAATTGCTACTGGCCGCAGATTTTGGAGACCCCACGGCCGCCGTGGCAAATATGACCTAGGCCTTAATGCAGAACAACCCTGGAGACATTGCAAAGTTCTATCATCCATGAAATAAACCCTGCAGATAATCTGCCATCTTGCATGCTCGTCTGTGCACGCGTCACGTGGTACATCAGTTTGGGGTTCGCACAAAAGTCACAAATTTTTTGTAAAACATCCGTTTTTTTTACCAGATTTCCTAGGATTTCCTATGGAGCACCTCACAAAACCTCTGAAAATATACACACAGATCTAGCAGACACTATGGATAGGCACTCCCTCTAGGGGATCGGATGCCAGGTCTGGTAGTAAATGCATTAAATCATATAGCTCAATGAAGCTAATTAATTTTGGAAGGTTCCTCGATTTTTTGTTCACTCAATAGAATTCTCCAAACAGGAGAAAAAGATAAGTTTAATGCTTTGGAAATTTCATATTTCATTTTGTGTCTATTGAGAAGGAGGGAGCACGGCCTTGTCACCCATGATATGAACATTGCAGATAATCCGCCATCTTGCCTCCTCGTCTGTGCACACCTCATGTGGTACATCGGTTTGGGGTCCGCGGCAAACATTATAACATATTTTTTTTTTAAACACGTCCGTTTTCCACCAGATTTGCTTTGATTCGCTGTATAGCACCTCGCAAAACCTCCGAAAATAAAGACACAGATCTGGCAGACGCGATGGAGAGGCAGTCCCTCTGGGGGACAGCGTACGAGGTCTCGCAGTGAATGCATTAAATCATATAGCTCAATTAAGTTGGTTAATTTTGGCAGGTTCCTAAATTTTTTGTTCAGTGTAGAAAAAGGTAAGGTTAATGCTTTGGAAATCTCACATTTTCTTCTTGTGCATCTATGGAGGAGGAGGAGGGAACATAACCTTGCTTGCTTAAACTAAATAGGTTTTTCGGCTTAGTTATAAGACTCGTTATTTCTTTAAATTATCAGATTTCACAACAGATTTCGACACTAATTTGGTCCGGACGATATCCGATCCTCAAAACCAAAATAATATTTCGATGATATACTTTAATTAGTCCGTGAGAGTAGATCGTGGAAAATCATATCATATATTGCATGAAATCGCTCCAAGCTCATAATTTGAAAACTATAGGACTTACAAAAGTAATGTATACAACGATTTGTAGCTATGAGGAACAGGTATTCGATAATATGAGTGAGGAAAGTGAAAAGAAAGAATCTTTATCATTTAGAAATCGTTGCAACCTGTTCCAAGTCAATGCATGGTTAAGCAGGCCAAAAAACATGGCGGCTGCAGACCCCAGTGAGGTTACCCAGGAAATGCCTTGAGACCCCAGACAGCAAGGTGTCCCAGGATCGCCTGATGAAGGACATAATTAAATAAGGCCGTTAATTATTATCTTCAAAAGGAGTGTTTTAATTTACCCAAACATCCAACTTTCACTCTTACACTTCCTTGGAGTTTTCTTCGTCCGCAAGCAAAGTTTCAGGCTGCTAGGTTTTATAATTTTGGAGTTATGGAGGAGACACATTGACACACACATTGACATTTATTAATTTCGAATATATATATATATATATATATATATATATATATATATATATATATGTACACACCGCTTACAATTGTACAATTGGATGACCAACAAGCATATGACAGCAGGGCAACTTGCCTGTAATGAAACCAGTTGATCATGCAGGCTTCAAACACAAAGTTGATCAATTAATTATTGGATACTCATTTTGAGCGACAATATTCTAAAGTGCCTTCAGAACAATAGCACCAACCGAACGGGGAAAACTCTCAGGACAATTCAATATACGGTTAAAATATTCCATATAATAAATGGTGTAACAATTCCTGTAGATCAACAGGAATTTAACGTTTTTTTTTCCTTTCGCAACACAAATTAATCACCATATAGACCGAGTTGGAAGCAAGTTTACAAATGCGTTGCGTAAATCATTCACTAATAACGATCATGCATTTAAGAAAGAAAAATGACTGTGTGCGTGAAGTTAATCTGCGTTCGCCTCAATTGAACTATTTTCTCTTCCACGGTATTTTCTGCAAGGTTAGTCTTTTCCACAATGTTCAAAAACTCTGGCCTTGGAAATACAAGAGCAGTGAAAGGAAGCTCCATGGTTTCATACTCCGCATGACTTGCAGAAGCTCCATTACTTTGTATTTTTTTTTCCGCAACATCCTTCAAGGCCATAAATTACAGAAATCAAATTCAAGCTCACACTCCACCATAACAGCTGGTGAATGCTGAAATATGAGTTTGTTTTTTTTTAATACGGTTGGCCTTTGAAAGGTTATGCAATTAGAAATACAAATCATTTCCAAAAATGCTGGAAAAAATGTGCAGCAGGATTTCAACTTTTGAGGTGAAAACAAGGAAGGCCAAAAGGAAAAAAATGAACCTCTGATAATCAGAAAAGGAAAGAAAAGGTTTGATCTTGCCGAAGGAAGTATTCAAGACTGTAATTGATTTCATCAAGGAAAGATGCAACGATCAACATGGCTTTTCTTCAGGAATCATGTATATGAACAAATAAGTTATCTTATTAACACTTTTATGAGTTGTCTACCGATCCGATCATGAGTTCTCCAGCTATCCTTTTATGAGATCCCTACCAATCCTTTTATGAGCTCTCTACTGATCCTTTTACAAGCTCTCCACCAATCCTTTCGTAACCTGTGAAGTCAACAACCTCTCACTTCAAAATGTGTTTGTACCTAATGAGTTTATGGAAAGAGGGCTGGCAGGATAGATGAGGTATGCACACTAACCTTTGAGCTGCTTCGATGGATCCAGGTATAAACTGTCATCCAGGTGTTTCACATAAACAGTGGTACATAACTGTGTTCACCGCCATCCATCAGATGGGTGTTAAGCTTAATGATATGTCAGACGACACTGGCCGTTAGTGGACATTAAAAATCCTACTGCATTATTTGTGATGAGATAACTCCGGTATCCTGGCTAAGTTCCAAATTCCTGCCACTTTCAGTTGAGAGTCAGGTCGAGCTAGCCAGTTAGTGAAAGACTTGGGCACAAAAAAAAAAAACACTTTCCCCTGCTGACCACACAAGAAGGTGGGAACAATTGGGCTCAATAAAAGTAGTCATAGTCATATCAGCAGGAGGCAAAGTAGTCGTCGAAGTAGTTGTAGTCATAGTAGTAGTGGTACATGAAACCTGGTCATTTCTGCTTGAACAGGCCCATGACACGGAGATAGCCAACTGATCTCTTGGGAGCGATCCAGAGATCCCTCAAATCTAAGATGTTGAGTAGTAGTCATAGCAGTTGTAGTAGTAGTAGTAGTAGTAGTAGTAGTAGCATGTTGTTATGAGTTTATGGAATATCCTAATCCACTGACAGGATAGCTCAGGATTTGTGTGCATGCTGTTGAGTTAGATTCATGGCCGAACTGTCTGTCAGGTGCTCCCAAAATACTGTATCATGCAATATCCTCCTGGTATATTGCAGGCAGGGAGCTGCATCAGTAAGTTTGCCTTCTTTTGGAAGGGGCATTAAGCTGACTGTCCCATTTGCTAACATTTGCTTCTGGATGTAAAGATAGCATGGTACAAGTTTTGAAAAAGGAGAAGGCCATTGTGTGCTGGTACCTTTGACCAAATATGAAATATGAACGCAAGTTTAAATACCATATCAAATTCTGCTTTGATTTGAATCTGTGTTGTCAACACCTCATAATGGAATGGTGACCTTTCCAAAGTTAATTCACAGTTAAGAAAGCATCCATGACCCAGTCTTGGGAGCACCTGACAGACAAATTAACAAGAAGAAGACGTCATGCAGAGCACAATACTTGCAAATTCCACCCCCCTCTCCAAAGGTTGCCATGGATACATAAAATTGTCCATTTCTTCAAGATTAAAATTCACAATCTTAATCAAAGCCAAAGTGAATCGGATGAAAATTGATGATTTTTCAGTTCAAAATTGATGATTTTAGAAGTTTGACCTTGAGTTGACCTTTGAGCTTTTGACCTCAAACATAGTTGGTTTCCCAATCCAGTAATGAAATATGCAAATCTTGTTCAAATTTCAAGTGAATCGAATGAAAATTGGTGATTTTAGAAATTTGACCTCAAGATGACCTTTGACCTAAAAATCAATAGGCTTCTCAGTTGAGACTACCTCTATAACTTGGTGAAGTTTCATGACGATCGTTTTTGAATTGTGACCTGTAGGTGATAAAAAGACAGACAGACAGACAGACAGACAGACAGACAGACAGACAGACAGACAGCATAACAAAATCAACTGACCAATATACTTGAAAAATCTTCGATTTTGCAAGTTATGAAAAATTACGCAGAGTGACACTTGGTGAAATGGAATGGCACTCGGTAGAGCACATACCACCGCCAGGCTGAAGCGTTTACATTTTTGTATCCCACTGATGGGTCAGATCTGATTCCGGACCTTAACCAAAATCGAATCAGCTTGTTCTTGTCACCTAACCAACTCCTCCACCTAGTTTTGTCATAACTTGACAACAACTTTTCGAGATATCATGCTATATATATAGTTTTGGCCCCATCTCTCAATGGTGAAGAATCACTTAAAAACTTCTCGTATCCAGATCCAAATTTGAATCTTCACCAAGGTTGAATCAATTCGTTCTTGTCACACCAACAACCTGTCCACAGAGTTTCTCTGGAATCCATCAACAACCTTTTGAGATATCGTGCTATATATCGTTTTTGGTCCTTTCTCTCAATAGTAAAGAATCACTTAAAAAATTCTTAGATCCGGATCCGGATTCGGATCTTCACCAAAATTAAGCATCACTGTCCTTGGCCATTCAAGTACATGAACAAACAAATTCTGAATGATTGCTTGAAAACTGTGGCCAAAATCATGGGACAAACAGACAAACCGACAGACAGACAACATACTTGACAAAAAAAAATTTCACCAAGTGATAATGTAAAAAGTATTGAGGTCTTGTTCGAATGGATTGCAGAGCCAAAATCGTTTTTTCGTTGGAAGAGTAATTTTGCTGAAAGTGACAATGCCCAGAAGTGCATAAATTAAAAAATATATATTCATAAATAGATTTTAAAAAAACAGAAGGCTGAAAGGATAATGTCAATTCGAAAGCTGGAACCATTTAGGTAAATCCGTTAGATTGTCATCATCATTATTCGTAGGCAGCACGTAGCTGCTGAATAGCATCAGTAATAGCATCAGTTATGGGGTAATGCTACCGATGCAGTGCCGCTTGTAGGTTAGAGCAGGAATTTGTCATTTTGCCAGATTGCCAGCAAAAGCTCGCCTACTCTTCGTGAAGGACACCATGGGTCTTTAACGTTCACCAATGAATGCTGGCAGACGGGATGCAGGTTTAACGTACATCCGAGGGTCGGCACACACAATGATGAATCACCATGCCTGTGAAGCACCACGATGAGAGTATATAGCTGGGTCTGGATTCGAACCCAGGCTAGAAAGGGAAGAGGCGAGTGCATGTATATGCATCTAAGCTATCCTTCAATTCCTATAGTTTCGTTTAACCTTAATGTACGTGAAAGTGATTTTCAATTCACGATTATTACCCACATTTCTACATCCTTGATTGTAACTTTTGAAAGCACGACATCTAGCTATATAAAATAAATGTCAAAGCGTGTGTGTGTGTGTGTGTGTGTGTGTGTGTGTCTCCTCCATAACTCCAAAACCATAAAACCTCACAGCCTGAAACTTTGCATGCACACTAAGAAAACTCCATGATAGTGCGTGACAGGAAATTGGGTGTTTGTGTTAATTAAAACACCCCTTTTGAAGATAATTAACGGATTTATTTAATTACATCCTTCATCAGATGATCCTCAGCCAACTCACTCTCTGGGGTCTGAAAGCATTTCCTGGGTAACCTCGCTGGGGTCTGAAGCCGCCATGTTTTTTGGCCTGCTCAACCATGCCTTGACTTTGAACAGGCCGCAATGATTTCTAAACAACAAATTTTAGTTTTAAACTTTCTCACTCATATCGAATGCCTGTTCATCATCACTACGAATCGTTGTGTACATCGCTTTTGTAAGTACTATCGTTTTCAAATTAGGAGCTTGGTGCGATTTCATGCATTACATGTTACGATTTTCCACGATCTACTCTCACGGACTAATTAAAGTATATCACCAAAATATGATTTGGGTTTTGAGGATCGGATGTCGTCCGGACTAAAGAAGTGTCGAAAAGGTCCGGACCTCCCCCCCGTAATATTTATTTACTAGCAAATACAAAATACAACCCATCGCTTCACTGACGGGAGTAAGTGGAGGAATATTTCTGCCCCAGCAAAACTAGGAACAGATGTTCTTTCTTGTTCTATTTTACTAACACCTCTTTTTCCCCACAGTGAGTGAGTTATTTGATGTCATTGTAATAGCAGTCATGTTTTTGACTCTGAATCTTTTAAAAGGGAATGTTATTAGACTTCTATTTGAAATTACTTAATGTGACCTCACCGCAATGTCCACATTAGCTTTATCATGTGTACTGCATCCACAATCCTGGGCTTGTGTCCCCATTTCACAGTTTACTGGTCATTATGCATACCTCTCCCCAACCCCAACCCCAACGCACTTGCATCTAACTCTCCATGCCCATCCTTGTTATTCTGGCGACTGTTGTGCTCTGATATTAAAAGTTTAACTGTAGTCTCACCGATCTCTCCATCTAGGTGGCTTCTGCTTTTACAGCAATTGTGTCCCTAATTGAAACCTTTATCATCCAGGATGTTCTAACTCGTTCATTTCCTTATGTTATTTTTGTTTCAACGACTCCATTTCCCCTCATTATGAAAATTTATATGGCGGGGGCTATCATGACTACATTCAAAACGCCGTTTCCGCCTGCCCTTGGTCCAAGTTATTATGACTCGAAGTAATGAAAATAAAATTGGCTTTTCACCTCACTCATCAATAAAAGTTTGTAACCTCCATCACCGAAGGTGGCCGCAGGTTATGTTTTCTATATGTGGCTCCCTGTCTCCTTAATAATGAAGAACAGATCTATAAGACATTTTTACACGATTGTTTTGCTCTTAAGGAAAATTAACCCAGATTAAAAATAAAACTGGACAGTTCATCGAACACCTTACCCCACACAGTGTTCAGGTATATAATGAAATTTAAATAAAATAATGATTGTAATGGTCGTATAAAAAAATAACAATTTCAGAAAACTGAATGACTATTAGAACATTGTTAAATATAATATAGTGTATTGTTAGCATTGTTTACATTTTGTCATGGAGCAAAACTGTGACCTGATGTGAAATAAAGGAAGAATTATTATGACGGTTATGGGGTTGATACCTTGCTAGACTTGTGGTCAACATTGAAAGTGGCAATGATTCCGTCAGAGACTTCACGTCCAGACCGCCTGACAATGTACTCGGCAAGCCGGTTTGCCAAGTAGGTCTTTCCCGTGCCACTTGGTCCAGAAAGGATGATACGCCGATGTTCAGTCAGGAGGGACACATATCGCTGTAGCATCGCCTTTGGGATGAGTGTCTCAAAGACAAGGCTGTCCAGGCTGCTTTCAGATTGGCCTAATGTCCATGGCCAAGGATATGGCATTTCAGGACAAAAACAGATAAAAGGCACAAAGAATCAGGATGAAGTTGGGAAAACAGTTCGATGTAGATAGAACACAATGAGGGTCAAAAGAGAAACGGCTTTTTGAATACAAAGGAAAATGATCAGCCAGCAAATCTAAACGTTGTACGTGCTTTAACGAGAAAAGCAGCCGCCGGTACAATGAGTATGGTCGTGTTGAAATATAAAGAACATTATCATCTTATGCTAGCATTTATCATGAAAGAATGATAGAGTTACCATTTGCACAAGTACAATGCCAAACGAGAAATGATTTCACTGAATTAGAACTAAGAGGAGCATTCGAAAAGTTCCACAAACAAGATACTTACAATAGTCCAAGACATGCCAATATTCTATCAATCTTTAATATACAGTACAGGTATGTGTAGTTTCCAAGAAAATGTTTAAGTATATTTTTCATCAACACTGTACAGGGAATGCACGTCTTTACACTTTTTTTTCCCCATGTATTGGACTAATGTGAGTATCTCATTCATAGAACTTTTGGAATGAACTACGTAATTCAGGGAACAGGAGTACTTAAATTATCAGAAAAACAGGCATTGGTGGCTCAACGATGGGTTAACGAGGCAGGGATGGCCACATAGGTGAGAATGGAGGGAGTAAAACTCTGAGAATTAGACTTTGGTCTGTCAAATGGAACATGTCCTTCAATCGTGGAAAATCCCACAGTCTCACTCTATCACTCAAGAAGGAACGTTAAACATACCCACCTACCTCTTTCCTTGGTCATCCACTGGAAGAGAATCTGTTTTTTTTGAAATTCTAGGCCTTGCCATCAGCCATGACCTTTCCTGGGGCAACCACATAGCAAAGCTGGTCAGCTGCAGACTGGGCATCCTTGTCGATCCAAGTCCTTCTTTGGAAAATCAGAGCTACGCACAGTCTACAAGGCCTTTGTCAATAGCTCAATGGAGTACTGCTCTCTTTTTCTGTTGAAGATTCGATGCCAATCCAGAATCTGCGGA
Source organism: Eptatretus atami (assembly GCA_035128595.1). NCBI lineage: Eukaryota > Metazoa > Chordata > Myxini > Myxiniformes > Myxinidae > Eptatretus > Eptatretus atami. The sequence goes on along the minus strand of CM068952.1, from coordinate 131,049,633 downwards.
ATTATGTTTTGCTTAATCCTCTGCCAACTTCAGTAAGGAACTAATGTACATATCTTGTCTGCCTCCATCAAATGTTCACCCTCATTCAAATATAATCTTTCACCTGGAACAATCAAATGCCTGTGCAGTCATTGCAATACCTTTGACTTCCTCAACTCCACTACAGCAATATCAGGTCCTAAGCACACCATCAATATCAAGGATCATTTTACCTGTACCACCTCCAATGTAATCTATTGTGTTTCATGTTCACTTTGTATTAAACTCAACATCGGCGAAACTGGACGATATCTTGGAGTCCACTTTAGAGAACATCTCTACTACGTCGGAACCAACAATGATGACATTCGTAAACCGGTTCCTCATCACTTCAACCAGGCAGGACACACTAATCACTATTCATCAAATATCTGTTTGTGGTTTGATACTCCACCATGGAAGCAATGACTCCCGGAAAGTCAAAGAACAGTATTTCATCAATAAACTTGGAACATCAGAATCAAATGGCCTGAATGAATTTTTTTTATTTCTGCTAGTCACCGTCGCCATTCAGGCTCATCCTTCACCCCTCTCTTCTTCTACTTTTTCCATCCACTTCCTTCCTCCTTCCTCAACTTACGCTTCCTTTTCTCCCCTCTCCCTCAACTCCACCTTCCACCACACCCCTCTATCCTACCTGTACCCATCCTATCCCCACCCCCCTCTACACCACCTACTCATTTCTACACCCCCCACTCCCTTCTACACCCCCTACAACCATACTCACTCTACAACCCCGACACCTCCTATCTACCTTGCCATCTCTCTCCCTCCCGCTTCTTCCACATTTCCCCCTTTCTTTGCCCTCTCATTCTATCTCCTCTCATTCTATTGCACCTTAAATCCAGGAGAATGGTACCATCACAGCCTAGCCCGGATGTTGACAAGCTCAAGGATGAGAGGGTAGCTGAGGAGTTTGCGAACAAAAAGAGTGGAGATTTGGGGGGTCTGGGTGCTTTGGGAGATCCTGAAGAGTTGTGGAGTGCTTCATAGCCACCGTCTTGATGTTGCCGGTGGATGTCTTGGAACTCACCGTAGGGCGAAGAAGAATTTTGCCTCAAGGGACACTGGATCCATTGACCAGAGTAGCAGGGCCAGGCTGAATGGCAGAGTTGAGCTGTTCAGGGAGCTGAGGCGTAAAACTGTACGTGCGCTAAGGGTGGACAAGGAGGCCTATGTGCAAGGAATCTGTGAGGGGAAGAGCATACCTGTGGTCAAGTGATTCTCGTCTTGCTTACAGGGAAATCAAGCATTGCGTTCATCCAAGCCCATCCCTCGGTGTACTGCAGTTAGAGCAGAGGGTGGTAGGTCTTTGACAGAGGAGTCCAAAGTTAAGGCCCGCTGGGCCGGTTACTTTGAGCGTTGTACCAGGCTGATCCCCCAGCTGTCGAGTTGGACGTCAGGGGTGTTACATCGCTGTTGCTGACTCTCCAATTAACTGTGGTCCATCTTCGTTTGTGGAAACACAGCCTGCAGTGAACTGGTTGAAATGGGGTAAGCTCCAGGGATCTGCGGCATCCACGCTGAACTTCTCAAGGCTGGTGGAAATGCTGCACTCATGTCGTTGCATGCAGTTCTGTGCTCTACCTGGAACACCAGCATCATCCAACTGACTGGAAGAGGGGCCTTGTTGTTCCTCTCTGGAAAAGAAGGGTGATCGCCAAGACTGCACAACTACTGAGGGGTGACGCTGCTCTCAGTGCCAGGCAAGGTCTTTGCTCGGATAATTCTTGATAAGGTTTGCCACTATCTGCTTGAGCACCAGTCCAGAGCGGTCAGGCTTTACACCAAAGAAGTCAATGATTGACCATATCCTTGCTCTTTGGGTCCTCACCGAACGCAGATAGAGCGTTTCGGCAGGGGCTGCTCACAGCCTATGTTGATCTCTGTAAAGCGTTTGATTCAGTGAATTGGGATGCCCTCTGGAGGATTCTTGGTCTTCGTGGGTGCCACCAAACTGATCGATCTGATGTCTGAACTCTACTCTGGTACTGAGAGTGCTGTGAGATGTGGTGGTTCCGTCTCTGACTTATTCCAGTTGTTACTGGAGTTCATCAGGGGTGTGTACTGGCCCCCACACTTTTCAGCACTTGTATGGACTGGATTCTGGGGAGGATGTCAGAGAGATCAAGCTGTGTGCATGATTTGGGAATGTCAAGATCTCTGACCTTGACTTCGCAGATGATGCAGTCATCTTTGCGGAGACTTTAGATATCCTTTTGGGGCCCTCGAGGTGCAGAATGAGGAGTCGGAGCCACTGGTATTACGGGTGTCCTTGGTCAAAACTAGATCCAGGCTTTCAATGACATCTTAGATGCTGCTGTCCTGTCTGTGCCTGTTTGTGGTGAGGACGTTGAGGTCGTGGAGAGATTCACTTACCTTGGCAGTGATATTTATGTCTCTGCTGGCTGCGAGTCAGAGGTCAATAAATGTCTGGGTCGGGCTTGGGGAGTCACGGATTCACTGGATCATGGGGTGTTGCGCTGTGATCATGGAGGAGGCCAATGGGCCGACCACGTGCCTCGTGGTTGCAGCAGGTTGATCGGCATCTCAAGTAGATGGGGATGGCCAGGCATCTGCCTGGGGGATGGCCAACCAGAGGCCTTGGAATACCGCAGAAAATGGACACAGTGACACGCTGCTCTGACGCATGCTCCCATACCTGACCTGACCTGACCTTATTTAATTATATCATTTATCGGGCACATCCTCCGCCACCTCGCTCTCTATGGGTTCTTAAGGCGCATCATAGGTTCCTTTGCTGGGGTCCGCCATGTTTTTTGGCCTACTCAACCATGCCTTGACTGGGAACAGGCAGCAACGATTTCTCAACGATAAAGGTTTTTTTTCTTCCACTTTCCTCACTCATAATATCGAATGCCTTGATCATCATATGTACGAATCGCTGGATACATTGCAATGCTTATGAATGCCTGGAGCCACCAGCGTTTGTGGATTTATTTCATTTCCGCACATGCCATAACGTCGACAATATCTTAAACTAAGATAAATTACAAAATGTAAGGTTCAGCATTGAACTTAGCAGCAGGTCCGACTCCTAAAAAAGTGTTCATGTCTCCAATTCAGACATATTTCACATTTTTGGCATCTCTGGGAGGAGTGTTTCATATGATGGTTCGGTGATTGCTCATCACATGCCAAGCGAGCCATTCCTTATCAACCATTTCATTGGAGTGCTTAATCCACTTGGTGAGCACTCTACAATATCCGCTACAATAGTCACTGAATACTGTACATCAATCGACTTGAACAATGTTCAGGGCTCACTCAGCTGCGATGGCCCCGCATTGTGCTGCTGTCAGTTCAGCATAGATAAATACAAATTAAAAAAATGAAACATTTCGTTAGCATCACGGCAGGATAGCCGAGAGGTACGCATGCTCACTCTAAGCTGTCTCGCCTGGGTTTGAATCCCGACCCAGCTATAAACTCTCATCCCAGTGTTTCACAGGCAGGGTGATTAATCAATGTGTGTGCTGTTAAATTGGATGTCACATCTGCCGGAATCCCCCCTTCTCCTCCTATCTCTCCCCCTCACCTCTCTCTCTCTCCTCTCTTCTTCTCTCTCTCTCTCTCTCTCTCTCTCTCTCTCTCTTCTCTCTCTCTCTCGTCTCCGAACATATCTGGACAGTGGTTATCTCTGCATGTTTCTGAATGTTGGTTATCTCCACATGTATCTGGATGGTGGATAAGTCTGGATGGTGGCTTTTTCCATACTTGTCTGGATGGTGGTTATGTCCTGATGGACACTCCTTCACACAACCTTACCTTGCCTGCACTCACACTGCTTGCCTTGCCTCCCTCATGCTGCCTTCCGTCCCTCCCCTCACACTTCTTTCCCCTCCCTTTACACTGCTTTTCCCCCCACCCCTCCTCGCTCCCCACCCTCCTCGGTCTCCCTACGTCCTTGCTATCCCCTCTCTTTCTCCCCCCCTTATTTTTCTCCTCACCCTTTGGTATACCTGTCATCCGGACAGTGGTTATGTCCGGACGGACCTCCCTCCCAATGCCTTACCTTGCCCTCCCTCATGCTGCCCTCCATCCCCACCCCCTCCTCACTTCCCCTTTTACTCACTCCCCACTCCTCCTCATCCTCCACCCTCCTCAGTCTCCTCCCTCATCTCTCTCTCCTCTCCCTCCTTGACCCTACCTTCTCTCCTGTCTACCTCCCTCTTCCCTCCCTCTCCATTCCTTCTCCCTCCCTCCTTCTTACTCTTCACTCCCGAATATTCCCTCAGCGAAGCGACGGGTTGTATTTGTTCGTACTGCATATATAGATGGCAAGTCAATTGGATGAAATTGTCGATTTTATGAGACCTTGACATTTTGACCTATTGACCTAAAAAATGTGTGTAGCTTTTGACGAGCTTCACAAGTTCGATAAAGGGGCTGTCACACCTTGACGATTTAGCGAACGTATGCCGTTTTTTTACAAATTTGCCGAATACGCTGGCACACGTCGAATACGTTATTGGTAAGTTTTGTATACGTTAGGAATACCCTGAAAACACTGCATAAGTCGTTGTACGCTGGCTTTAATCGTTGACTTTTGTGCTTGTTCTCTCTTTTTCGAATGCTTAAAATTTTACGACGTACTCGGCGTTTGGCTCACACGTTCCGCTACGCCGGCCATAAGGTTTAGGCACGTTATGCGATCGTTGACACACGTTAATTGTATGTTACTCATAAGTCGAAACACGTAGAGGTAACATTCGCGTACCCGAAACTTATTTCTAACCTACGAGTAACGTTTTGTAAGCACGCTACACAAACGTTGTTCACACTTCGCAACACGCTACTTGAAAGTTCCTCATACGTCGAAACACATCAAAGTAATGTTTAGGCTACCCGTGACTTATTTATAACCTATGAATAACGTGCTTGGGAATTATTACGCTATGCATACGCTGGACTATCGTGGGCATAGGTTGTGGACGCCTAAAACACGATAAACAATCGTTGGTATAACTTATGTATAAGTTCTCGAAGCGTTCTGTGTTCATTACTAGTACATTATGCATTTGTCAAAGTCGTTTTTAATACTTTAAAAAGTAAAACAAAGAATATTTCATCGTGGGAATGAGGAAAAAAATTAGCCGAAAAGAACATCGAACAATGGTGCAAAGTAGTCTCCTATTCGTGGACGATAAGAGGATCCATCATCACCACACCTCCCCATCACGCTCACCTACTACTACTGACATGGACCTACTACTACTACCATACTACTACTACATACTACTACTACTCTAACTACTGACATAGACATACTACTACTACTACTACTACTGACATAGACATACTATTACTACTACATACTACTACTCAACTACTACTACTACTACTGACATAGACATACTACACTACTACTACTGACATAGACATACTACTACTACTACTACTACTGACATAGACATACTACTACTACTACCAATACTACTACTACTACTACAACTACTGACATAGACATACTACTACTACTATGATGTAGACATTCTACTACTACCAATGCTACTACTACAACTACTACTACTATTACTACTGTCACGCACACCAACTACTGCTAATAGCATTACTACTACTGATACTACTGGCATTGACATCTACTCAACATGGAGTCTGGAACAATGATGGGTTCTCTTTGTGAAGCCATTTGTATGTACCAATTCCCCTAAACGCTGCCAATACGTCAGTAACGGTAGATGTAAGTTAGAAACACTTTCAGTAAGTTCTATGGTTGTCCGAAGACGTCAATTTAATTCGTCTACATACGACAATGTGCGTTATACATACGTTACAAATAGGTTCATAGCATGTTATTCAATGGTTAGATGCACGTTTTACTTAGGTTCAAAACATGCTACACATAGGTTAAACGCACGTTACTCTTACGTTCATAGCACGGTAGCCATTGGTTCAAGGCCAGTTATACATAGTTTCAATGCACGTTACTCATACTTTCCAAGCACGTTAAACATAGGCTAAGCTGACGTTACTCATTTGTTCAAAAGCACGTTACTCAACGGTTATAAATTGGGTTTCAAGTATGGTTGCCATTAACTTGACGTGCTTCGACTTATGACTAAACTACAAGTAACGTGTGTTCGCCGTGTTTAAACGATCACGGAACGTGCAAGAACAGATGCCAACGCATGCGAAACGTGTGAGCCTTCCGTCGAGTACGTCTTAAAATTTTCAGCATGCTTGAAATTTCACGACGTATCGAACGGACTAGGTAATATGCCAGCGTACTTCAATGATTTCGAGCATAATCTTAACGTATACTCAACTTTCCTATAGCGTATTTGACGTGTGCTAGCGTTGTAAACTATTTTTCATAGAATGGCATACGCTGGCAAAATCGTCAAGGTGTGACTGCAATGTTGACAATTCAAAATCTCGGGCAGTTTTGATTCAATCGGCGTCGGCAAGTTCTTAACTGGCTACGCCACGAGTTCGCGGCGATACGTATAGCGCGCAAAGGGTAAGTTGAACTATCGCTTGTCTTAGGTTTTGAACGCCGATCACAAGGTAAGCATTCGTTGGTAAAAGTTATGTATACACAACGAAACGTTCTGTGCCCGTTACTAATATGTTATGCAAACGACCAACACGTTTTGAATACGCCAAAAACTCAAAAAAAACATCAAAATTTCAGCGTACGTCAACGTTTTAGATCAATTTTTATACGTTGCCATTGCTGGCTTAAACGTCAAGGTGTGACAGGGCCCTAGTTCCGTGAACATCGGTATCGAATTGCAACTTGCACGTCACTGACAGAGACAGACAGACAGACAAACAAACAGAAAGATGGACAAACATGTTCAGGAAACAAATATATACTTACGAATCTCCAATTCTGCATGTGATAATTAAAGGATCGAAAAAAACCTAAGTTCTCAGAAACAACTGACTCAGTTCACAAGTATTAATAATATATCAAATAACAAATATCAAAAAAACAGCATTATCAAAAATTAGTATTTGAAGTGAAAGCAAGAAAGATAGACCTACCCTTGAGGCTGAGGCAGATCGTTGTATTCTCTCCAACCAGGTATCCACATGGGAGTAACTCTGGTACGTCGAAGTCTCGGCTTCGCTCGAGGTCACCAATGTGGTAGCTGAGCACGCTATCTGAATTTAAACCTAGATTAGTTAAAGGGTCCACCCGGAGGAGATATTCCTGCAACAAGCAAATCATATCACACTGCAATTCCAATTTGTTAGCAGTGATTTTGACTTATTTCTAGTCAAAGAAAGGTATACTGTTCTACGAGTGATATAAAATTAAAAAAGTTATTCTGGCTAAACAGTTGTATCTACTCCGCCTATTACACATGATCTTATCAGAGTTACAGCCCCCTACATCACCATAGGATTGTACTGCAGCCAATACCGGGAAGAATATTAAATTCTCAATTGTATCGACTAGTCCACCATGGAGAGGGAACATCCACAGATATGTGTTTCGGGTTTGTTGGCCCTTATTATGAGGAAGGCTTTTTTATACCAACAAAGGCTGAAGTACATGGTCAACCAAACACAAACATCCCAACCCAGAAGATCCAGAATGCATGGTCATACAGTTGGATCATTTCTCAATAGGAGTTTGTCCCCCATAACACTAGTCAACATGGAGGAGAAGTTCTTCCCTGGAGTGAACTGATCAAACCCTCCAAGACATTAAATCGAGATCAGACCCCATCACTGTAGTGGGTACCAGGAAGCAAGTGCCATACCAGCTATTGCTGTGTGCATCCTGACCAACAGGAAATGTCTGCCACACATTATCCTGTCTGTGGTATACAAAACAGTTCTGGAAGCAGCCAGGAACAATTTGAATTTTAAAAAGGTAGAGAATATTGAATGTTTTTCCATCAAGGGCCAGAACATGTGAATTGTTTAATGTTCCAACTCCAGAGCAGGTCACATATACAGTAGTTGACCATGTGAAAAAGATATTCAAAATCTGTTTTGATGGCAGACAATCGGAACACACTCTCGAAACAACTATGTAGGTATACGGATCAAAATCGCTTTTTCAAATCTTTCCGCAATTCAGTGGAAATTTTTCAAAGAATAAATTGATTAAAATATTATTACAATAAAATACCATACAAAGGGGTCTGAGTCTTCTTTTTTCCTGTGCTGCACAAGGCTGCAAGTGGCATCATTGACTGAGGGTGTGGTAGTTACTTATGCAGAGCCCCTGTAGGTTCGAACAGTAATTTGGAATTTGGCCAGGATGCTGGGAATAGCTCCCGTACTCTTCAGGAAGGACACAGTGAAGGGATCTTTCATGTCCACCAACTAATTCCGGCAGATGTGACACCCAGTTTAACATCCATCTGAAGGAGGCACACCCATTGATTATTATCATCCTGACTGCGAAACACTGGGATGACAGCTTATAGCTGGGTTGAGATTCAAACCCAGGCTAGACACCTTCGAATGAGTGTGTGTACCTCTCTGCCATCCTGCTGTTGAGTTGGGATGCATTGCTTTGACACCAATGAAAACATTTTAAAATTATCTCTTGAACTCATAGTTTGCTTCACTCATTCTATTCCTCTAATTTATTTTGCCTTCCAAACTCTAGGGATTCCCCACAAACAACCGAGACACGGTAGCCGCACCCACTGCTCGCTCCGGGAGCTTTTGCCTGCTATAAAATTATTTTCATTGCACTCAATGAAGTTACACTTCGGGCATATTCGTTATTCTTTTCTTCACTCAAGATAATTGTCAGAACAGGAGGAAAAGTTAAGTTGAATGCTTTGTCAATTTCACATGTTCTTGTGTAAATTTGGAGAAGCTGGAAGCATAGACTTCTTTAAATAAACACGCTTTTATGCTTTGTTATGAGAAATCGGTAGTTTCGAAACATTTTCAGATTTCACTCCAGATTTCAACACTTATTTAGTCCACCAGATCTGATCCTCAAATCCGAAATCATATATCCATTATATACTTTAATTAGTCCATGAGATGAGATAGTGTTTCCTAGGAAAGGCATTTCGTCTGCTGAATCAAAATGGTGATGAAGACCCCTACGAGGTGAAGTTGGGCTGACCAAGGATAAGCCTTTAATGAAGGTAAGCCATTAATTATCTTCAGAAGTGGTGCTTAAATTTACATAAAAACACCCAGTTTTAATTCATTCACTCCCTTGAAGTTCCCTTGGTATGCAAGGAAAGTTGGGCCCAAGAAGGTTTTATGGTTTTGGAGTTATGTAGGAGCACACACACACACACACACTGATGTAAACTGACACACATTGACATCTATTAGTGTAGATGGATGATATGAATAAGGCTGATTTTGAAATATCTTTGGGTGCATGATAACATGAGGAATAGAGGGCGTTTTCAAGACGTAGCTTTTGTGCACAAGCAGACAGAAAGAAAAACATATTCTAATTCAGTAGTGAATATATATATATATATACAGTAGTTAAGGTTATAAAAGTTCAAAGTTGCATAAGGACTTTATGGACACCTTGTGAATATGTATGTATGCGTGTATCCCAGAGTGGTCGTTTCTGTCATGTTTGTGGTGGTTTATACTTCTAGTGGTGGTTACCATCATGTGCCAATAAAATTTAGTGTTCATGTGCACAAAAGTGGTTGTTAAATATCCTTATAATTAATTAATAATCAATAAAGCTACGGAAAATCAATAAAGACAGCTATATACACACATATGTTTATTTGCATCTCAATGCGGAAAATTATTCTATTCATTTTAGAAAATGCTTTGGGATTTTGATTCATGACCTCAGCAAGCCAGATGGGAAATTGGCACGTATAGACTATATAGATCATTTTGCAGGCTGGCTACACAGAATAATTCCTACTCAAGCTCCATGTTAGAGTCACCTTGAAAAGACGCCTCACGACTCCATCTAAGACATCCCACTTTGTCTTTCCACTGACTCCAATACTTCCAACGAGATATTCCAAGGGCTTTGTATCCTGTTGGTCATAGTGCATTAACGTCAAACATTGCATTCCAGAGAAATGCATTCTGAAATGTCAATCAGAAATTTTAAGCAATGTATGTTATTGGATTAGTCCTGATGGCATGAAGTTTTAACCCATGCTGTGATCATGCTTGTGGAAATGAACAAATTGAATTGCTCTGCAGCAAAAAGAGTGAAGACTTAATAGAGACGTCATTAACAATTAATATTGTTATAGGACCTGGAAAGCCAGAAAGCATGACAAAATTCAAAATTATTTTACACCCTTCATGGAAGGCTAATCTCCGAGTCCCATGTGAAACATTTACTTCCCAGAGTGGTGGTAATTGCCATTATAGAAGCTATTTGGCATTTTCATCTGTGCATGCGTACTGTACACCAAGATGCTATGCTGGGGTCCGAGGTTCAAATCAAACGCGCTGTGTTGATCGTCTACTAATGACATTGTAATTCAGGTAAAAGTTTATTTGTTTCTCATAGTGTCCTGGTTTGACAGGTGTTCAATGTACAAGCTCCTCCATGAGCCTAAGACACTGTCAAAAAGCCATACTTCTCTGCGTTTGGAGGTGTCATCAAAGGCAACAACAATCTTCACATTCCTCCTGTCCTTCCTCAGGCTTCCATCTCCATCATCAATAAGCATATCTATGTTGTAGGAAAGAGAGTGGACAGACATAAGGGTCAATAAAAAGAGGCCTGAGGAAATTAAGGTAAAAGTGATATAAATTATTTGTGAACAAACAAAGAAAAGCTGAAATAGATAAGGAGGAGTAAAAAGGTAAATAAAAAACAGAAAAAGAAAGTGCCTGCACAGAGACAAAAAGGGAAAGGATGAATATATTAGGGTTACAGGAATGTAATACTAAAATAGATCTTAAACTCCCACTGGTTTGTAAAACACTTTCCTGAAACATTAATGAGTGAATGTTGCAAACTATGTGCTCTGAAATTAATTGAGGAGTTTTGGTGATTAAGGTATGATGTGGTGTTCCATTAGGTACTGACAACTAACCATGAGGTTCATAAACTTTCCATTCTTGCTAAAAACTTTTATCATGTAATTATAGTCCCTGAAAGCCGGTTCAGAAATTTAAATCGAATTAGGGATCCAAAAATTACAAAAGCACATCATGGTTTCAAAAATTGAAATTTGGATTATAAAAAAAAATTCCAATTTAAAATTTTAAAGCATTAACTCTTTTTTTTAGTGAAAACATTATTATGGATGGATCCATTTTACAAAGGTTTTAACGATGAGTGAGTTAGTCTGTGGGGAACATTGGGTGATCTTTACAATTGTTGCCAGCTCAAGCCTTCAGAAATCATGGTTCATTTTCATCACATTTAATATGCCTTTTTACGTTTTACACGATAACAGGATTACATATTATACTATCAATGTAAAAGGAGTTTTCACTCTAAAAGTGAGTGCTAAAGATCATATTACAGTCTCATGAAAAAAGACTCATTCCAAGAACCAATTGAATGAATGAGTATTTGATTTAACAAGTGTCGAAAATATAATTTATTTCAACTGGTCATTAAAAATGATCCCCATCCTTTAACACCAATATCTACACTTGGCTGAATTCAGAAACAGCATGTAACTCATTTCAGATGTATTTCATTAATAAATGTAATGCATACCACGAGTGATAATAGAATGTCATTTCGTTTTGGTTTCCATATTGAATGATGAGAGCTCATGATTGTTTGTGACGTTCAGTGATATTGACATCACAATTATCTGTTCGCGACAATATGGCTTGATTTAATCTTCTTCTTTAATGGCCACAATTATTCCCACGTTTTTAAAGGGTTGGCTGGGGGAAGCTTGCCCCTCGGCTTTAAAGGGAAACCCAACTGCAATTTTTTTTTTCTTCTGAAAACCATTGAGAATTATTAATCACAGTCTAATTTGAAGGGAATTTTTATTTTTTGTGGCCAATAAGTGTCGAAAAAAGCTCTGGAGTGTCAATTTTCGATTTTGCCAGTGATATCACACGATGAACTTACCTTGATCCAAATGTTTGCTTTACATAGAGAAACAGTGCATGTCGAACTCTGATTCCGACACTGATTCCAACGTCATTAGTAATTCTGAAGGTTTTCAGTATGTTGATACTGATCAGTGAGATTTTGAAGAAACTATTGGAGACAAAATTAGTGATGGAAACGCTTTCAGAGGAATTGTGGAGCCGGATCGTTTCGAGCCTTGTGTGATCGATCCAGAGGAAGAAGGCAGAAGTGAATATGGAGGTGTTAAAAAGATGAAAATGCCGGTCGCATGTTAACTCCAGCTCGGTAGGTTTTGATTTTCCATTCAATTGACGGTTTATACGGGAGGGATTTTATATTAATTTAAAAATCAGTTTATATATTACTCGAGCAGAAATACCCATTATCGCCCAGCACACTCGGACACCGTGAACAAAATGGGCGATGAATACTTTGCCCTACCGTCACAGGCTGAACAGGTGCCTTATATGTTACAGGATCGTCCTGTTTCATACTTTTCCTGGACGCCATTTGTGTCCGTGCCATGTCCCACCATCGTGTCTGTGAGATGTCGATGTTCCCCTCCCCCAGTGGAAGGGGGAGTGGTGCTATGGTGGAGAGGGGATGAGGGGTGGTGGTGAGTATTGTTGGGTTGATGGTGATGGGGGATCGCGTGTAGTGAAGGGTGGGGTACGCTGAAAGTTTTCGCGTCAAATTCGCGAAAGGTCAAATTGTCTTGGAGGAGCAGATGTTGATACATACATACTTTCTCTCCACTATGAATAAATGGTGGTTCATTTGATATGTAGAAATTTGTGTTGATAAATAATTATTTTCAGGTGCTCTTGTGGTAAATACCAGGCAATGGCAATAGGTATTTCATTAACCAATGAAATTGTTCGTCTACATGTGCTGGTAGCTGGGTAGAGATGGAGTTACAGTTTCGATCGACGGCTCTTTCTTCCGCTTAATCATGGGGATGGTATCCTCCCTCAATCATGGCAGATGACTACAAGATCTAGCCACCTCTGTTCGTTCATAACACTGCTCCGTAAAATGTTCCAAACACAAAAGCGAACATTTTGTAGGCCCAATCCACACTCGGGTATTTCAGACAAACCTCGTTCAATTTCTGGCAAACATAGGATCTTCCGGCCATTGGTGTCGCATGAAACCATCTTGGTCTGTATTACTACAACCACCAAGGAGGCATCGACTCGGCATATTTGTGCAAAATCGAGAATTACAGGCTGTTTGATTTGAATTGTACAGCGATGTAACACGGAGAGAGTCCGGATATGGCAATCGACTCCTGGGTGTGACATCACAGCTTATATTTAATAAGAAGAAGATTTCGACTTTTAATCGCAGATTTACATAATTTATAATTCGGAAATCAGAAAAAGACACATCATATCTATTTTGCAGGGTATCAAGGGATATATTAGCATCAACATGGTCTGGGCATTTGGGTTCCCCTTTAACGAACTGGCTGGCCAGGCCTGATGTTTGACTAAGGCTAGGGCAGGAATTTAGGCCATGGTGACAGCGATAGTTTGCATACTCTTTGTGAAGAACACCATGGAAGCATTAATGCCGACCAACTAATGCTGGCAGATGGGACACTCATTTCTCATCCATCCGAGGGACTGCACGTACATTGATAAATGACCCTACCTGTGAAACCCTGGTATGACAGTTTATAGCTGGGTCAAGATTCTAACCCAGGCTAGACAGCTTCGAGACAAATGTGTGTACTTCTAGGCCATCCTTTCAGCCCAATATGGCTTCATTTAATAATCCACATGGGAACCCTATGTTGTCAAGGCAACAAAAATGTTGTCTAGACAACTTCATAATGCCCATTGTCAGGTGAGCAAAACTTGAATAAATCCTTTGGCACTTGCATAAGCCACAGTCGAATAAACATTAGTGGCTTTCAGTGCTATTGACATTACAACTACCTGTTAGAGTCAATATGGCATTTGTATAATCAATATGGCTTTCAAACTAAAGCCATTAATCAATACAGCAGAGTTAATATATATGATGTTGAACATAATATTAATGTTCAACAAAATAAGAGTAATCAGGATAAATCAATATCTCTTGAAATTAGAGTTAAAACAGGCACAAACATCATCTTACACCTAAACTTAGCCTCGTACGAGCTGTGGATATTTTGGCTTTGCCGTTTCTTTATTTCTTTTTTTTTCAACAAAATACTATGAAACTACATATAATATATTTTTAATAGTATTTCATATAAAAAAAATTATGCATCATTGTCACGAATTATTTAAATGTCTGTTAGGTTGTGTATTCATCTAGTGCAAGGTGAATGCTTGAACGCATCAAATTTGACACAGAACATATTGTTTATGAAACGTACTAGCAAATAACCCGTCCTTATAGATGGGTTAATTCCCCAATAATTATGGATGGGATAATTCCACCAGAATTACTGATCAGTTAATTTTCCTGGAATTGCTGCATTTTCGTGTGATTTGTAATACCCAGTTCCACCATGTGGCGCTATATGACGCACATTTACATGGAGAGGATTGCTTCCTCCTCCGACCTTGAACCAAGGGGGCTATGAATTATTTTTCTTACTGCCTAAAACTTTCCCATGCACCCACCAAGTACAACCAACAGTATTCAACTCATTCTGTCCAGTGGTTCAGGAGTGCATATCATTCAAACAAACACACAGACACAGTTCTCAAATTAGATATTGTGTGATGACTGTGTAATGCTTGTGGAGGTGAGATGTGTAATGCTTGTAAAGGTGAGAAGTGTAATGCTTGTAGAGGTGAGATGTTTATTCTAAAAGTTTATTTGTGTAAAATAGTAACAAGTTGTGATGTTAAAGTTCGTTTTAAAGTTTGCCAGGGTTCTAGAGATTTCCGGTTACTTCCGCATATGGAATTCGAGCGGTTTGTAGAGGGATGAGCTTTTGTGACTGTTTTGTCTCTAGGAATATATAAATGTCAACGTGGGGCATGAGAAGGGGAGAGAAAGAATAATCGCATGGATTCCTAACTTGCTTTGTTGTGTGCCGCCCCACGTTGGAGTTTTCTGTCCAACTTTCAAAATAAACACAAGTTTGGAGTCCATGTTCCTGCAGGTTCGGATTTATGGAGTGAAGAACCTTCGGGTTTCATGACAACTCTGCAAAGTTTTCTTTTTGTTCACGTAAAGAATGTGAGATACCAATAAATGTTATAAACTGATGATCTATGGCAAAAGTAGCTCACCCAAGCTTGGAGACTCTGGTAGGTTAAGGCTGTGTTGGGACAAACCAACTGACTGGCGGGGTGAAGATGTCGAGGAAATAGAGTGCTGGGACTGTGCACGAGTACAGTTTCCTGTACCGTCTGACTTAAGTCGATCATTTTCTGTTTTCAACTTCTCAATCTCCCCCTGGAATGGAAAATATGTCATCCTGAATTAATGTTTATCTGTGAGCAGTTTTTTTGGAAACAAGTAACATCACATCAATCCAAAGATGGTTAATTTTTTTGTGGAAGACATATAAAGGACAGTCTGAGCCCCCAAAAAAAAACTTTATAAAGTAACAAAATGTTTTGATTGAAGATTTGCCACACATATTTTATTACTCCACTTTAACAACATTTCAGACTCCCTCCATGCCTGGTATATATTGATCCCTCATCTCCATGAGATGGCCCATGTGACTTCTCCATGTTGGTGTAAGGTCAAGCTCACCTGAATTTACATGTTCCCATTACCATGGGGGTAAAAGGCCAAGATGGATGTAATTGTGTTATCCACGTATGCGACATTTAAATAAAAGCCATACATAGGAGGAGAGGAATGGTATTGATAAGCAGAAGACACTTATTAGGTTTAAAATAACTGGACTAGATGTGGATTGGCATAAATACAGGAGTGATCTGAGATGAGGCAATGAACTGTGACAAACTAAATGAGGAAAAAAAGAGGGATATGGCATGGAATGTTAAAAATGATAGCAAGGTCGTTTTAAAGAATACAAAAGTGGAGAGGGATAACATTAAGGGGATTGGCTTGTCATGAAACTGATATTGTGTGTTTATTAAATTATTATTTGCTGAATCATTTATGCAAGAGTAGGTGGGGGGGGGGGGGGTCATGAAAATTTTCATTGAAATGAAAACGTACAGTACCTTGTTTAGTTTTCCAATTCGTTTTTTTTCGATTTTAAAATTTACATAAACTAAGTGGTGGTGCTGAATACGAAAGTGGACGTGTACATTCAAGTAACTTGTAAGTGTACATTTAAAAGTGTACGAGTACATAACATATTGAAATCTGTGCATATTTCAAAGTGTATGATTACATAAGTTATTTAAAGTGTACGTGTAAATTATCTATCTATCTATCTATATATTACTCAAACTCTCATCTTGTATGTATGTATGTATGTATATATGTTCCCGAAATACAGCCAAAACGGTACACGATAGCACAAAATTTTAGGACACCTTACTCACCATTCTCCTGCGGTGTGCAGTATCAGTTTCGTTCAAATCAGGCAACGAAAACATTATTAAATAATCAATTCCAGATTCAGTCAAGTACTCTTCGGGAGATTTTGATCAATGCAAACAACCTCAGATTATAGTTCGCTGGAGCTATCTTTATTTTTTCTTGAAATGATTTTTTTTTTCATCAACCGCTGTCACAACGGAACCCAACGGGTTCACGGGTCCGTCTAGTAACTTCGAAAAGAGGAAGTAAAAAAAAAAAATCTCTCCGGAATTTCCCCGGCAGCCTCCCGACTAATTCATTACGTACATGGGCATTTCACTCTTTCAAGCCGATTTTCGTTGCCTCTAATATTTATTTACTTCACATAATATGTGAATTACATGTTCATCAGTTTGTTTGTAAACCATGAAAAGTCGAGCGAAAAACCAAAAGTTTTTTATTAATAAAGATTTCACTGTTTTCTTTGCTCTGCATTAAGAGAACGTACCTTCATTGAGTGGTGCATACATGATCGCTATAAATAAAGCATGCATTACCTCATTTCCTCTGCATGAGTTGTAATCAAAATGTACCTTTGTTTCCTCAAAACGGTACCTTCATTTAAAGAGGAACCCAAACACAATTATTTTTTTCTAAAAACCATTGAGAATATTAATCATGGTCTAATTTGAAGGGAAAAAAATTGAATTGTATTTGCCAATCACAAAGTGTTGAAAAAAATCCCGAGTGTCGATTTTCGATTTTGCCAATGATATCACATCTGGGATCCAGATTGGCCTGAACGGTGGTTTTACATGGAGAAACAGTGCAGGTCGAGCTCGGATTCCGATACTGATTCCACAATCAGCAGCAACTCTCAAGGTTCTCAGAATGTTCAAACTGATCAGTGGGATTTTGAAGAAACTATTGGAGACAATTAGTGATGGAAACACTTTCGGTGAAATTGTGGAGCTGAATATTTTCGAGCCATGTGCGAGCGATTTTGACAAAGAAGGCAGAAGTGTTCGTGAAGGTGAAAACACTGGTCACATGATCACTTCCGCTCTGTCAGGTTTGATCTTCCATTCAATTGACAGTTTATAAGGGAGGGATTTTGTATTAATTGAGAAATCGGTTTATGTATTACTGGCGCAGAAATACCCACCATCACCTAACAGCACGGACACCACCCAGGCAGACTCGGACACCGCAGGCAAAGTGGGCGACAAATGCTTTGTCCCACTGCCGCAGGCAGTATGCAATGGGATCGTCCCGTTTCATACTTTTCCCGGACACCATTTGTAACCATGCCATGTTCCACCATCATGTCCGTGGGGTATTTATGTCTCATCCCAGTGGATGAGGATTGTGGAGGGGGATGTGGAATGGTGGTGGGTATTGTGGGGGTGTTTGATTGTGAAGGGATTGTGGAGAGGGGGGGGTGGGATGGTCGTGGGTATTGTGGGGTGATGGTTGATGGGGGGGATGGTGGAGTCACTGAAAGTTTTAGGATCATAGGTCAAATCCTCTTGGAGGAGTAGATGATATACATACATACATATATACATACATCCTCTTCACTATAAGCGGATGGTGGTTCATTTGATTTGGAGAAATTTGTGTTGATAATAGAGAATTATTTTCAGGTGCTCTTGTAGTAACTGCCGGGCAATGGCAATGGTTGTTTGATTCACCACTCAAATTGTCCGTGTGCGCTAGTGGCTTGGTGGAGTAAGTCATACAGTTTAGAATGATGGTTGTTTCCTCTGCTTAATTGTGGAAAATAACCACAAAATCTCACCATCTCTGTTGCTCCATAACAGTACTCTATGACATGTTCCGAGCACGAAAGCAAACATTTTGTAGTCCCGATCGACATTCGGATATTTTGGACAAACCGTGTCCAATTTCTGGCAAACCGAGGGTGGTTCAGCCATTGGTGGAGCATGAAACCATCTTGGTTTGTATTATGATAGCTGCATGAAGGAGGAATCGACTCGGCATAATTGTGGAAAATCAAAAATTATTCACTGTTTGAGTTAAATCCTACTGCAATGTAACCAGTAAACAGTACAGATCTGGTGGTAACCAATATACAGTACAGATCTGGTTGGTAATGGAACACACCACAGCACCTTCAATCAGGCAAAAACAAAAACTGCTGTAAGTATGGAAAAGGAGGGAGCACAGCTTTGTTGAAACCTTAGTTATAAGATATAAGAATCGATAATTTCTTTAAATTTTCAGATTTCACTCCAGATTTCAACAGTTATTTAGTCCACCAGCTCAGTTCCTCAAATCTGAAGACAGATTTTTAAAAATTATATCCTTTAATTAGTCCGTGAAAGGTCATCGTGGAAAATTGGCAAGGCATTTTTGAAAAGGCCGAAACAAAATGGTGGCTTAAGAGCAGATTAAGACTCCTTCGAGGTTAACGCTGGCAGACCAAGGGTAAGCCTGTTTTTGGTTTTAATTTAATGAGCACGTTAAC
Organism: Eptatretus atami; assembly: GCA_035128595.1. Classification (NCBI taxonomy): domain Eukaryota; kingdom Metazoa; phylum Chordata; class Myxini; order Myxiniformes; family Myxinidae; genus Eptatretus; species Eptatretus atami. The sequence continues at coordinate 131,030,626 of CM068952.1, read as the reverse complement.
TATCTTCAAAAGGGAAGCTTAACTTTACTCAAATACCCACTTTTCATTCATGCACTTCCTTGGAGTCCCTTCGTATGCATGTAAAGTTTCGGGTGACGACACACACTGACGAACACAACACAACACACACACACACACACATTTATTATTACAGATGTATTGTACCATAAAGTACTGTACCATTAAATGAAATGTATAACTTATTAACTTCAATTGTCTTTAGGATACCGTACTTTTTTTATGTTTTCCTTTTAAAAAGATGTCATCATATAAGTTACAATTATTGACGAAGTTGAAATAATCCAGGTCAACGGACATATTTCAATCATCATAAAACTAATTATCGGGTCATGACGTGCTGGATTACTCATCAGGGATCAAGTTTCCCTGATACGAATATTCATGGTTTGAATAAAGTTGTTTCTCATGTTGGTAAGACTGTTACTAACCACTTGCATGTGCTGTCTGGAGAATGCACACTCCCTTTAACCTTAGTGGTGGACGGTATGTGACGCAGTGGCTATGAGCGCTGGTGCAATGCACATGCACTGACACACGGTAGATGTCGTCATTAACCAAACCGTGCACTGCTGCAACTGAAATCATATACCATTTATTTTAAAGCCCGTTTTAATGCAATGTTTATTCAACAATTATTTTCTGAACATTTACGTTACGTCTTTCTGTAACGTTAGGTTACATTTACACAAAATATTAGGTTCCTAACTGATATAGTTTTAGAGTGTGGGAATTATTTTGGATTCTCGAATGAAATAAAATAAAATAAAATAAATCACCTTGTGTCTGTACTAAATAAATGTCAGTGCGCGCGCGTGTGTGGTGTGTGTGTGTGTGTGTGTGTGTGTGTGTGTGTGTGTGTGTGTGTGTGTGTGTGTGTTGTGTGTGTACTTATGGGGTTTCAGATTGGGAATGGAGTCCTCCAAGGGTGGGCTAAAAGTATCCCCCTTTATTTCGGTAAGGGTCACGATTCATGGACAAAGCTGTAATATTTTCTGTTTTCAGTTTTGTGCTGACGGCTCTCTTCAAGATCGTCACTGAGCCCAGGACGGCTTCCAAATGTAGTTTGTAATAATATTCCCAGGAATGTTTTTAATATCTCTGTGAGGTTCTTTGTCATCATTCCTGTAGCTCCAACTATCACTGGTACAACTGGTCTTCAGTTTCCAGGATCTTTTCACTTCATTCTTGAGGTTTTTTTTTGTATACTTTGTCGAGGCTCGTGTGAGAGCTAACACACAACACACAGCAAGGGAGACATGAGACAAGAGGAGGGAGGGGGAGTGGGAAGGACAAAACAGTGGGGAACACAGACATTAGGAGATCTGTGGAAGGGAGAGTGATGGGATGGGAACATGGGGAATAAAAGATGGACATTACAGGGACTTTCAGGAAGGAAAGCAGGGAATTTGAAGGAGGTGGGCTTGGGTGGATTATCGGGGGCAGAAAAAATCGAGGATTTGGATGGGGGATGATAAGAGGTGGTGGTGAACAGCTGTTTTGAAGGCCTGGAGGGAAGAATGGGAATGAATAGAGTGAGGGAGTTTATCCAAAGGCGGGAAAAAAGAGGAATGAAAGAGTGAAGGTGAGCAGTGATTCGTGATTTTGGTAGTTTTACCAGAAGGATTGTTGGCGGACCTTGAGCGCCCTGTGGAAATGTGGTGGGGACAAATCGCAGAGAGAGCAGGGGGGCCGAGGCTGGAGAGGAGACGGTAGAAGACAGAAAGACCACCGACCAACCTGCGGTGATTGAGTGAGAGGCCCAAAGACTCAGCCTCATTGCGGGAGATGCCAATGATCCGAAATGCCTTGGTTTCCACAGCGTGAAGCCGAGAAAGGTGGGAGGCAGGAGCACCAGCCCAGAGGGGAGAGCAGTACTCCATCACGCTGCAGTCAAAAGCTTTGTAAGTGGTCAGGAGCTCAGGTGGGCCGAGGAAGGACTTTGCACACGGAGGATTCCCAGTCGGTGACTGGCTTTGGAGGCGAGGTTTGAAATGTGGCTTTCCCAGGAAAGGTCATGGCAGATAGTGAGACCCAGAAGCTTGAAAGAAAGGACTTCTTCCAGGGATTGTTGAGAAAGTGGATGGAGGGGGGTGGTTCTAAACGGTCCTTTCGAAGAGACATAGTGAGAGTGTGAGATTTGTCCGGATTGAAAGACATGTTCCATGTGTTGGACCAGTTTGTGATTTCATCCAGATCTGGTGGTTTTATTGTGATTTTATCCAGATCCAGATCAGAAAAATTTTTTATCCAGACTCGACGCGGTGAGTGGGTTTTCTGATAACACCAGAGAGGATGTCCACTTTGACAAGGACGTGGTCAGAAGAACCGATTAGAGGAGAGGAAGAGCAGCAGATATTGTCAGGGAAATTTGTCAAAATCAGATCCAGAAGAGATGGAGCACCATTGGTTGAGATCCGGGTCGGGAAGTGACCGATTGAGTCAGTCCAATGAGTCGCAGAAAGGTTTTGCTGAAGTGCCATGACAGGTGAGAGAGGTACCCACACCTAGCCAACTGGCATGATGACAATTGAAGTCACCACATATGAGGAAGAGAGAGTTTGGATGAGAAGATCGAAGTTTGTCCATGTTTTCAATAGTGAGGTGTAGATGGAGTCATCACTGTTAGGTGGACGGTACAGTACACATATAAACATAAGGTGGGAGTGGAGGGGAAGCCATAGCAGAGTTATTCCGGGGGGTGTGGGGGAGTGAGGCAGTGCATGGAGAGTGAGGAATAGAGTCTTTGATGAAGAGAGCAACTCCTCCACCAGGACGAGGCTCAGGTCTGTCACACCGGAGGAGGGAGTAACCAGGGAGAGATACTTGGGAGTCAGACACGTCTTGGGGGAGGAAAGTTTCTGTTAGGCAGATTGTGTCTGGTTTGTCAGTGTCAACCTGTAGGGAAAGATCTGAAAGGTTTGAGTGAAGGCCCCGGATATTTGAGGTCCACACTTTTAATGAAGAGGTAGGGGAGGAGGCTTTGGGTGCAGGGGGTGGGGAGGGGTGAGTAGGACAAGGGACGAGGGGGGAGCTAAGGAGGGTTGGTGAAAGAGTGTGGGGGATTGAAGAATATCTAGGGGAGGGGCCGAATGAGGAGGAGAAAAGGCTCTGTGGTGCTGGGGGAGAGGGGGGACAAGAGAGGGGGAGAAGGCAGTTGAGGATTTGAGGAGGTGGAGTGAAGAGATGGAGGTGAGAGGGCAGTGGAAGGAGGCAGTTTTGTGGATGGGAGGGGGGGCAACTTTGAGAAGGATGAGTGAGGGGATGAATGGTGGGAGAAAGGTGAGGGGGGAGTTTTTGAGAGGTGAGAGGGAGAAGATGGGATGGTTGCTTTGAGAGTGAGGGGTGAGAGGGAGAAGAGTGGGATGGTTGCTTTGAGAGTGAGGGGTGAGAGGGGTGAGTTGGCACTGAAGTTGGAAAAAAAAGAATGGTTGATGGAAAGCGAACATTCATAGCAAACTGGGGGTTTTTAAGTTTTAGGTCAGAGATGCGATTTAACACACACAATTCTTGATGGATGCAATAAAGGCGAATTCAGAGAATGGAGAGAAGAAACGCTGTAACAGTTGGATTTTTTAGGCAAGGTATGAAGGAAAGGTTGAATTGAGAGCAGTCTGTTTAAATAGCAGAAGAGTAGTGCATTATGATACAGTAAAGAGTACCACACATGTTGAAAAAGGAAGATGAAGCATTATAAGAGAGCGTTTTTTGTTTATTATTAATGTTTGAGAGAGTTTTCAACAGATTAGGTCATGGAAGTGTTGTCGAAAAAATCGAGGAAGAAGAAGAAGAGGAGGAAGAAGAAGAGGAGATGAAGAAGAAGAAGAAGAAGAAGAAAATCGAGATTCATGAGTGTGCAAGGAGAAGGTAGCGTGTTTTTTTTATTTTTTTTATTTAAGATAAGAAATAGAGTGATTAGTTGGGAGGGATGGAGGACGTTAGGAAAGTGGGGAAGATAGAAATTGAAGGTAATGGGGAGAAAAAACAAATAAACACGATCGTACACCGAGGGGAACCGGTAGGCCTCAAGCCTCAAGGGTAGGCCTCAAGCACCCGATAAGACAAGGTCGACAAAATCTCACAAAATAGCACGATTTTTGAAACAAAACCGAACTAGGAACACACAGTAACATGTAGGTGAGAAAATAAACAGTTAAAACGGGACAGATAATGACCGGAAACTTAACTTTGAGATCGTCAGCAGAGAGCCAAGTCTTGGTGTTTGGTCATTTTCTTTATTTCTGCATCGTTCGTCCAAAATCACCAGTATTAACAGCTCAATCAGCAATGCCTTCTTCTCCTTTTTTGTACCGAAGTATGATATCTGGTCACAATGCTTTGTTTTGATGATCACGCTCGATGGGATCATAATGTCATTTGTGAGCGCGTACTTCCATGTTTTCAGTGATTGTTTTTGGTTCATTTTCCCACTAATTTTCTGGAACTGGAAAATCAAAGTTTTTGCAGAAGTGGCAGCAGATTACATTAGAAACTCTGTTGTGTCGTTGTGTGTACTGCTGTTCTGACATAAAAAAAAATTCCCGTCCGGTCATGAAGCATCACATATTCTCTTTGCTAAAACCGCACCTGCGCACCCCTCACCTGTGGTGTGTTCTTGTTCCTCCACCCACCCCCACCACTCTCTTTCTCTGTCCCCTCCTTGCTCCCCCTTCCTAATAAAATGCAGCACTCTCCTTCCACACCTCTTCTCTTTCTTCTCTCTCTTCTCTTCCCTCTCTATTCTCTCTCTCCTTCTGTGCACCCCTCCTCCAACAGTGTATAGCAACGTTTGGTGAGGTGTCGCTCTCCCCACCCCCTCCTTTCGCACTCTCCCCCTTCTCTTCTTCATCCTCTCTGCCTCCACTCCTCCCTCTCTCCTACACCTGCCTCCTCTCAGTCTTTCCCTCCCTCTTTCTCCCATCCCCACTCCCCGCTTGTCCCATCAAGCGAAGCGACTGGTTGTATTTGCTCGTATTTAATAACTTACTAGAATCACATCAGATAGTAGATCAGTGGAGGAGTAGCAGTTATCAATATTTAAAAAGGGGTTGAGGAAAGCATTGGAGAATAATAATCTTGTCAGAATAATTTCACTCTTGCGGAAGGATTTGAATCATTGATTAGGAATCATATGAGGAACCACTTCAATACATTTTTATTAGTTAACAATAGTAATAAAGGGTTTATGAAAGGTAGGTCGTGTTTCACATGATCATTTTTCACATTAGGAGTGACTGGTCGTGTCAATGAATGGAGTGCAGTTGATGTACTCTAACTAGAATTCCAGAAGGCATTTGATATGTACCACACCAAAGGCTTTGAGCTGGGGTTAAGACTTATGGAGCTGTTGGAGTCTCAGCAAATTGGACTGAGAACTGGATTAGGGATAGGAAACAAGTGAGATTGGAAAGTTGTGAGTGGTGGTACCTCAGGGATTAGCATTAGGACCATGATTCTTGAAAATTATATCAATGATTTAGATAGCATGGAAAACAGTAGACTTTAAAAATTCACAGATGATACCAAGATTGTAGGTAAGGCAGATAGCCTAGAGTGGAGTGATCAGATGAAGGAAAGCAGAGTTGTTCGAACAGACAAGGCAGAGAAGTAGCCATTGCAGTTCAATAATGGCAATTGTAAGGTATTGTGTAATGGCAGGGAAAGTAGAAATAGGGATTATATTGTGCAAGTGGCAATTTTGTAGCATGTAACTCAGCAGAAGGATCCAGAGATTGTTGTGTGTATGGGACTGAAGGAATAACAGTGCAGTACCAGGTAGCAATAGGAAGAGCAAATAGGATCGTAGGTTGTATTCACAGAGGGATACTTTGAAGATTGAAGGAAAATGTCTGAACATTGTACAGTAATTTAGTGAGACTTCACCTCTGTTATTATGTCCAATTTTGGTCACTCTATGTGAGGAAGGACATTGTCAGGGTTCAGCATCGATCAACCAGATTGATTGCAGGGGTAGATGGACTATGATATGATGAGTGGCTGAGGAAGACTGGAGTATTTATATTTGAGAGGAGTAAATTATGAGGGAATCTCATCGAAATGTTTTTATAATAAGGGAGGGTACGCATAAAATAAATGTGGGAATGTTGTTTTTACCGAGTGTGAAAACCAGAAGCGTTATTTCATATAGAGATGGTCATCCTGGTATGTTATTTGCAGCAAGAACAGTACATGAGTTTAAAATGGATTTGGATTGGTAACTAAATAATCAATCACTCTTGGTCAATGCAGATCGACACATACAGGGGTCTATGTGGAAATGGTAGGTAAATTAGATGGATGTGATCTGTGGGTATGTGTGCATGTTGTACTGTGTTGATGGGGATGGTGAGAGCAAGGGTCGGCAACACCCAGGGCCAAGTTCACAGATGCACACCCTCTGTTTTACCTCCACTATTGAAATGCATCTTGAGGAACAGAAAAGCAGACAGAGCTTACCGAGGCAAACCTTGGTGAGGTGTCAAGAAGACGTTCAGAGGACGGAACCATTAGCTAATCAATCACTCTCGGTCAGTATTAGCATGAACACTACTCACCAGAGAAAAACAAAGCCAAGGACCTTTAAATCTCCAAGAACTGGGCCAATGGGACCACGATCGTGAAGTTTTGTAATTTCAACTTTCCACCAAATTGATGCGATTCCGAGAACATTGGTCCTCAGGATAGCATCATTAACCATTGGTCACCGATCAATGATTAATTTTTATTCTTCGCTGAGGCCTATGCAAATTTTACTTACAAATCGAGTTATTGAAATTACCTTAATGACCCTCAATTCTGCACCTCCGGCGAGGTTGCACCCAGTGTGGCCACACCATTTACCCCACACTCCACCACCCCACCCCCTTCTACACTTATGGATGTGGGTCTCGTTGAGTGTGAACATGTCGTTTGTGTTAATTCAACTCCCAAATGCCTCAACCTGCAAAGTAATTAAAAAAGCATTTTAATGGGTGGATGGGGGTGGGGAGAGGGAACCCTTTCCTCCCTGTGTTGTGGATGGTTGTGTAGAGTGTTGTCTTGTCCATTAAGTAACCTGGATGCTTGAGGATCAAGAGTGCTGGGAGGGAAGGCAATAAAGGCCAAATGTCCTTTTCCCGTCCTTAATTGAACTGTATAACTGGAATTAGTGCAATTTTAACAAGAAGTCATCGACTCATTTTGGTTTTATATTGAACAATGCAGGTTGATAATTATTCATCCTTTGGCCTTGACAGTTATTGATATTACATCCAACTCAGTATGAGACATACACTCCTTGTAAGAATCAATATGGCTTTTCAAATGAAAGTCATCAATAAAAAAAAAACACTCAAAATATTACTTATAATAAAAAAAAACCTCTTGGATTGCTTGTGAAATCAAATTAACTTGTTTTCAACTTTCAAAGATAGAAAAATCACATGAAAACATGTCACTGAGCCCATTATGCGGTACATTGCATCTGGATTCTTTAAATAGTTCCTCATCAATCAAACTCGGAAATTAATGTCACTTCACACCTCAACATAAATTTACTTAAATTACGTGCCCAACTTTATACAATTTGCCTGTTGGCGGTATCTATGTGTAAAAATCTCCGGTACCCCAGTGCAGATAGATCGGAACAGATCGAACAACCATTCAAAAGGATGCTCCAATGGAAACTTCATGAAACAAATTAGTTCACTGGAATCAGACAACCACTGAACTAAACAAATATTTGGCTTCAATTACAATCAGCCTGCGAGTAGGAGGAGAATAAACATGCCCGACTAATTAAAGGACAACAATTACACACCTGTCCTGCTTTGGAAGATTTTTGGTGTGAATGAAAAAAACGGAATATTTTAAATACGGAAGGACCCTTACAAGAATGTCCTGCAGCATTATGTTAAACAGAACCACATCTGCATGTTTAAGTCCATACGGGCTTTGGCCCAAACTACCTGCATATGGTTCATGGCTTCTCGCAGCTGATCAAGCTGATGTGCCGAGCTGAGTGCCTCCAGTCGAATATCGGTCAACTTCATCTCCTTCTCACGCAGCTCTCCACGCAACTGGATTACTTTTTCTGCCTCTGGTTCGGCTGATTCACAGATCCTGAGGGAGCAATCACAAGCCCGTGCTTATGCCTGGCCGTCCGAAATCCACCCGAACTTGATAACAAATCAGAGACTAGTTGTGCAACCTTTGCATTTTCTGCCACTTATTTAGACATTCATAACCGAGAAAGCCAGATCCAGCAAATGAGAAAAGTGATTGTTGGCATTAAATTTTCTCACAATGAATGGTATAGTCTATTGTATATGTAACAGCCTTTATTGTTAATACTGATAACCAAGCTCAAACCCTTACAATAAAGTCACGTCCATATGTAAAGCGATCCAGTCACAGCTGCAAAGCTCTGCTTATTGAGATCACTTCTGTATCGCATACATTGCACTGGAGCCAATATCGGTACTCTCTTCAGTATGGCTTCCATTTCACTGTAAGCTTTCTGCACGAACCCTTTCATGCATCCCAATCAGCTTCGTTGACGTTCATAAATCCTAGTGAACTACTGGAATAGAAGAAGGAAATCTGTGGTTTGGACGTACGCTGATGCCGAGTGGGATGGCTTAATAATAGACGAGTTTGATGCTGTAGTATTGTGAGGCAGCTTTGGGGATGAAGGCAGAGATGAATCAGGGGTCGTCATCTCCTCGATGTCCGAGTGCGAAGAGGCCGACTTGGGTGATTTCTTTTTTCCAAACGCTTGCTTGAAGGAGCTCCGGAGCTGTGGGTCAAATGGATCAAGGAAAGTAGGTGGTCGACTATCATATTAAGGGAAATAAATTAAATAGCTTCTTATATAATATTCCTTATGTAAGCATGCGCTGGAGGCATTGGCACAGTTGCGCTTACCTCGGAGACCTAGCGCGCACAGCAGAGGCGGCAAAAAAGGAGGGAAATGCAGAAAGACAGCATCAGCCAAAAAGCGGTGCTCGTGCACACAGCTCAAACAGTACACAAATGGTGAGAACGTGGACATCTCAAAGGCTTTTCTTTCACAAATATGCTTGCTCAAAAATAGTCTCATAAGAGAACACCACACCCAGGGGAGGGAAAAAAATCGATAGTTTTGGGATAAATTACAAAACCACTGCTAATTAAAATCAAATGGCCACGTAATGGTTTTCAGCTATTCAAATTTTGTCTTTTAACATCAATTTTTATTGTGCAACAATGGCACAATATCTACAGTTATCACAGACAAGTCGTTTACAGTCACGCTGTGCACACAAAAAGACGGGCATGAAGGTCAATGGTCTGCAGGCGCCTCAGCACAGTGAGACACGCATGCAAAGCCATGTTCACAGCAATCAGAGCAAGCTTAGAGAGCAGCCTGGAAATAAAACACCATAGTCACCTTGCTTCCTTTATTGTTCACCTTAGGGGTTAACAGACAGTGAAGAGAAACAAAAGAGGGTGGGTCAAGCTGAAAGAGCCAGTAAAGAAATACACACACAGAAACCTTGGGAATAAAGGCTAACAAATGCAGAGGAAAATCTTACAGCATTATGTTTATATGATGCTAGACCACTGTAAATCCACTATATATATGTATATATATATATACAGTATATATACAGTTATATATTACAGTATATATATATATGTTATATATATATCTACACATAACAAAAAGAGCAACTGACCCTGAATGCAATAGGACGCTGATGTCATGCACATAAATTATATTAAAACATCACCTCCGAACTTGGACGGCCTCTGTGTAGCACTAATGAAGACCAAGATTTATGGTCGCAAAAAACTTAAAACAGACCACCAATCCAGATTTCACCATAATTATGGGCTCTTCAGGATGACATAACGCTAAGTCATTTATTTGTGACCATGCTAAAGCCCCTGTCACACCTTGACGATTTAGCTTAGCGTATGGCAACGTATCAAAATTGTTCTAAAACGCTGGCGTACGCTGAACTATTGATGTTTTTTTTCAGTTTTTGGGCGTATATTAACGAGTTGGACGTATGCATAACGTATAGTAACGTACACAGAACGTTTCGATAACTTATACATAACTTTACCAACGAATGCTTAGGTGTTGTCGGCGTTCACAACTTATGCCCAACGATAGTCTAAGTTTATGCATAGCGCGGCAGCGTATCGCCGATGATCAAGTACAGTGTGTCGACGGTGTTCAAAGATCGCATAACGTGCCTACCACTTATGGCCAGCGTATGCGGAACGTGTGAGTCATACGCTGGCATACGTCAAAAAATTTTGAGCATGCTTAAAATTTGTCGACGAGCTCGGCGTACAACGACGTATGCCAGCGTGCTTCAGCGTGCTCTTAACGTATACAAAACTTACCCATAACGTATTCGACGTGTGCCAGCGTATTCGCCAAATTTTTCATACGTCGGCATACGCTGGCTAAAACGTCAAGGTGTGACAGGGGCTTAAGTTTGGTTAAATAAAAATTGAACCCACTAACTTGATGAGGGAGCAATGCACCTGCCAATTCCCATAACAGCAATTGTTGCATGACCTCGCATGGGGATCAGGCTTTTCTTCAGTGTCTTGTGACCTCGCCCTGTCTAAATCCTCATCACGTGAATTAGATAAGATAACGTGTAAGACGTCGAGATATCATGGGCACGTGGGTTATAAATTGTATAGAGAATTGTAATACGTGTGCCTTCTCCTCATTGTTCTCCCCATCCCACTTTGCTTTGATCATTTATTAAACTTGTTACCACCAATGTTCATGATTTTGAATTATAACTGCAGAGTGATTGAAACTCGCAGCCATTGGAAATTTGGCACAAAATCCTCATTATGAAGTTGTCCATCACGGTATGTATTACCCGGGGTTTGCTAGTCCCCAAATCATACTTAAATGGGGAAATTACCCGAGGCAGAAGATCTTGTTAGAGCCCTGTTCTTCATTGCATGGCTCGTGAACGACTGGCGGCCTCTGGTGACCTAAAGTGCGGTCCCTGATGTGCGGCCGATAACACACAAATGTGAAAACACCCCATCATAATCCACCATAAATGTGATCAAATTGACCCAGTAGTTTCAAATGAGTGCTCCAATGCGAAGCGTAAAAGTAACATAACGACATCAGTAGATGGCAGAATGCAAACAATTATGCTTGCATCCCTGTAACCACAAGGAAAAAAAAAAGAGTATGTGGAGGCAGGGCCTAATAGCAGCCATTTTGGAGTCCTGCAGGCAGTATGGCGGCTCTCATACTGATATCTTATCGGCAAAAGTGGCCCCCTTCTAAAAAATAGTGAAGATCACTGTGTTAGAGGATCTGTACATTGGAAACCGAAGCAAAGATCTCTTCGGCTTTCCTGATGGATGGCGTGCAGTCTTTGAGGACAATCCATTGCAAAAATTGGTGATCGTCCAGGTGGAAGATCTGACCATGTGTCCCATCCACGGACTTGTTGGCCCTCATCACTGTGGAGCAGAAGTTCCTCCCCGGACAAGCCCTAAACATGTGTCAAGTATGTTCCTTCTCCAGGGTGTTCTGGTCGATAAAATTGAGAATTAAACTGTATCTTCCTCATATTGGCTGCAGTACAATTCTATGGAGATGTAGGGGACTATAGCTATGCTAAACCCATGCCGAAAAGGCAGATCCTATGCAACTGATTAGTTAGAAAAGACTTTTGAAAAAAATGTATGTATCGTTTTTTTCTTTTTTTATGTTGGACGGATACATAGTTGGTGGAAGATAAGTTTGGTTGACTATGTGTTTGAGTAGCTTTGGACATTCATCCGCATATGTTGGCAGAGGACGTATCAACCTGTGAGCGTCTACCCTCCGATCGAACCAGAAAGAAGGAATGTCGGTTGAACTCGCTGCTCGTTGAAATTAAAAGGATGTGTTGATTATCAGCAAAACATTACAAGCAATTATATAGCAGCAATGGAGTTTCACCCAGGGCATACAGACTAGCAAAAGTGCATAAGGACTGGGTTCCACTACGACTGATGGTCTCATGTATCAACGGACCATCTTATGCTTTGTCCAAGTTTCTCTCAAATATCCTCAGGCATTTGGTGGAAAAAAACAGAGAGAGCTTTACGCAACAGCTCAGAATTTGCACAGAGAGTGAAAAACATTACCATCAAACCCCATGACACCATGGTGTCCTTTGATATGCTGTCTGTTTACCAATGTCGTTTGAGGTGGCAGGTCTGCGCTTACTAAATGATGACAGCTGGAAACAGGCATATGGCTTGTTGAATCCTACAGATGTACGTAATCTTCTCAGCACTTGCCCTTCTTCCACTTATTTTGTTTGTGATGGAATATACCACAAACAGGTGTTCGGTACCACTATGGGTAATCCTGTATCTGTTGTGGTTGTGAACATGGTGATGGGAGGAATTGGAGGAATGTGCCTTCCCAGCCCTAACAACCAACCAAGTGTATGGTACTGTTGCATGGATGACACATTTGTCATCTGTCACAGCGAGGCAGTGAACACCATTCATGAGGCTATTGATCTCACCTTTCCTTCCATCAGTTTCACACATGAAAAGAGACAAAATGGATCCATCACTTTCGTGGACACCATGGTGATAATAAGTTCCACAGGAAGGTTGAACATCACTGTTTACAGGAAGGCCACTCACACTGACCATTACCTTGATTTTAACTCTTGCCATCCCATGGAACACAAACGAGCCATGATACACACCCTTCAAAAAAGAGCACGTGATTTACCATGACAGTGACAGAACGGAGGAAAGAGGAGAAACATCTTCGAGATGTTCTGAAGACAAATGGCTACCGTGACCGATTGTTACCGAAAAGGGAAGCAGTCTTGGCGCAGCCAAAAAACAGAACTGTCCAACAGCAACAACTGAAAGGTTTTTGTGTTTTGCCTTTTGTGCCGGGAATCTCACAAAGAATTGACAAAGTTTTGAAATTGGCCGGTGTGAGGGTGAATTATAAACCTGTGTTCATCATGAGGCAGGCACTCATCACCATGAGGCAGACAAGCTTCCCAGGAATGACGAAGTCGGGGTGGTGTACACGGTTCCCTGTAGTTGTGGGGCAGAATATGTGGGTGAGGCAGGATGAACCTTAGGCCAGTGCATCACCGAGCATCGCAAGGCCTTCTACTATAACTATCTGAGAAGATCTGCTGTGGCCAAACTTGGGGTGAAGGCTGATCATGTTCCATTATGGGATAGTATCAGCATCTTGAGCGTGACCCCCAGTAAAGCCAAAAGATGGATTTTGGAAGCAAGGCATGCTGAGGAAACCATTAAATCACTCACCAAGGACGTGGTTGACTTGCCACGAGCATTTGGCCTAATCATTCGGAAACGCACCAGGGATACCCAATTACCCAATGTATAACATAGCACCCAGTTTGGATCTACTTTTTTTACATCATCGTCATCCCCACACATATGACCCCCCCCCCTCCCCCCACTTTCAAACCCAAAGTCACAATCATTCTTGGTGTCTCAGGCCATTACATTCAACAAATGTTTGTTGATAATACATATATCAGTTTAGCCTAATTGATTCACATTACATCCATCACCTGAAGCAAGTGTTGCATTCATGTTTGTTTTGCATTACATTGATTTCGATGAATCGTTCTGAGGTTGGTTTGATTTTTGGTTCGGTTGATTTAACGTACCAACATTGCGTTCAATATGGTTTGACGGTTTGCTTGGTTTTATAGTTTGGTTTGATTTTTGGTTCGGTTGATTTAACGTACCAAAAATAAATTTGAAGGTCACGAGTCTGGTTCCAGAATGGCGTTGATTGGTGGGTCTGGCTCTGCCTCACACTCTTTTTGCATTGTTTTCAGGGGGATTTGGAGTTTTTATTTACTCTTGAGAAAGGTCAGTGGGTGCATGGTTGTGTTTGTCAGCACTAAATAAGTGTCAATCTGGAGTGAAGTTGCTCTGTGTTGCTGGTGTTTGTTTGCTCAATTAAATGTTTGGAGAAATCAAAATGAATTAATGTGATATATACATATACATATATATATATATATGAACATATATATACATATATATATATAATACATACATATATATATACATATCTATACATATATATACATATATATATATATATAAAAACAAACACACACACATCAAATTTGTCTTGTCAAAGCTCATTTAAGACATCTTATTAAATTGAGCTTCCTGTATTAAGAAATAAGTACCAGACTTAATTGGCTCGGAAGTGAAAAAAAAAGTACCGGAAGCAATGAGATGACCTCAGCGATTGCAAGACATTTACCTCTCGGGTGAATGTGTCACATAAATAAGATAATATTCACACCGCTATACTCTTGGTGTGAAGTCAACTCTGCAACAATCCCAATTAGGATTCAGTCACGCACTATTGAAGATACATTAAGAAGAGGTCCCTCTGCCTTTGGTAATGAAACAACTGAAATTATTGCAACATTATGCCCATGGCCTGACAATGAGATACTTGGTCTTTAGCGGCACAACGGGGTCCTCTTAAACAGTACCAAATCGTCCCATACCCAATTCTTCTTTTTCTTCTTCCTCGCATCAGGTGTCTCAGTGCAGCTTCCCATGCTGGAGTGGCTAGTGGCACTGTTAATGCTTGAAACGCTGTCTGAAGAATGTTGCCGTCGCATTCGTGCATCAGAGGACTGGCTTGAGCTTGCACTCCCTGCATGATGGGCCAGGGTAATGGATGCAACATCAAAAAGAGAAAAGAGTTTGAATTTTAGTCATTCTTTATACACCACCATTGGAAGAAAAGCATTCACATGCAAGATAATGATATTATCTGGGGAACAAACAAACAAACAAAATAAAAAACTGTCCTCAAACTACCGTAAAATTGTACATTTTATTCATTTGTGTTTTCCATATTCTCATCATAAAGGTTTTCTGAAGATTTTTTGACAAAAGCTCAGTTGGCCAAAATGTTATGGCCTGGCCAGGCACACTGAAGCTCAATCTATAATAATAAATGTCAAGATGTGTGTCAGTGTGTCTCCTTCATAACTCCAAAACCATGAAACGAATTAACAGCTTACCTTGATGAAAGGCTTATCGTTGGTCAGCCCAACTTCACCTCGCAGTGGTCTTAGCCACCATTTTGATTTGGTCTACTCAAAAAGCCTTGCCTTGGAAAACTGATCGACTCTCACAGACTAATTCAAGTATATAATCGAAATACGATTTCCGATTTGAGGATCGGTTGAAGTGTCGACACTGAATAAGTGTTGAAATCTGGAGTGAAATCTGAAAATGTTAAGGAATTAACGATGTTTTCGTTTTTCCAGGTGTGTCCCATCACCAATCAGCTTGCTATCACTTACCAAGCCAGGCATTCCTTATCAACTGTTTCATTGGAGTGCTTGATTGAATGCGTAAGCCACTTGGTAAGTGGTCTCCAAGCTGCTTGGTTGTTATTTTGCAAGCCATGGTGATACATGACAAAAGTAGCTGCACTGTCACTCTGCACTGTCCCTCTGCTAAACACAACCAAAAGTACATCGATCGACGTACAAAGTTCAGGCCCCACCAGCTTGCACTGAGTGGGTGCCGTGCGATGCCTCAGGTTGTGCCTCACTCACTGAAAATGTGCAATTTATTTTTAGACCACATCACATTGTTTCACCTTTTTGTGCGATCCACTTTCATTCTACCACTCGTCACATCGACATATATACATACATAATACATATTAAAAAAAGAACATCCATCAACCTCATGTTC
>CM068952.1:130974811-130998700 GCA_035128595.1 Eptatretus atami | reverse complement strand
TGCCGAAGCAGTCTCCTTGGCTATTGAGTACAATCCTGGGCGGGTCACCACTCTGACAAAGGATACCAGCAAGCTGGAACTCATTTTGCTGACCTTGGAAGGATGACATGCAGAGTCAACCCCACCTGGTATTAATTCAACAGCCAAGTGGGATTTGAATTCAGGATCCTAGGATCCCAAGCCCACCACCCTAACCATTAAGCCAACACCAGGCATATTGGAGTAATCAGAGGAACCCAAACAAGCAAAAAGCAAAGATGGTCATCACGAGGAACCTGCAGAGGATACGCATTTCAGCTGCTACTCCTCTACCCTCAAACCCATCCAGGCACAGCCACATGACCCTTATTCAAAAAAAAA
Organism: Eptatretus atami; assembly: GCA_035128595.1. NCBI lineage: Eukaryota > Metazoa > Chordata > Myxini > Myxiniformes > Myxinidae > Eptatretus > Eptatretus atami. The sequence goes on along the minus strand of CM068952.1, from coordinate 130,998,340 downwards.
AAGAACCCAGATCGAAAATTAAATAATTCTGGATGCCAGAGCATGTGTCTGATCAATTTGAAATTTAAGTCATGTATTCCACATCATGTCTCGATCATAATTATGAAGTTTCACGTTGATTGATTAATCAATTCCAGAGAAGACATTATTTAGTATTTTTTCTTAAATCCAATATGGCTGCCAAACTATGTGACCCATCAATTTTTCCTGAACAAACTTGTACACGCAGAGCTTGGGGAACATTTGTGTGAAGTTCCCCTTGATCTGTCCAGCCATTCTGGAGAAGATTTTTTATAGGCTTAAGGGTAAATCCAATCTGGCTGCCAAACCATGTGACCTATGATGTCATGTGTGTGAACCTTTTGTTCCTCATGGATAGGTGGTCATACATGTAAAGTTAGCCACTTCAGAGAAAAAAGATTTGGTAAGGTTTTTTTGTTTTTTTAAGCAATATGGCTGCCGAATCATGTGACTTATGACGTCATCATTTTTTCTGTTCAACATTTTTTTCCAGAGATGATGCTCAAACAATTTCATACTAATCAGATGTATTGTTCTCCATCTGCAATTATGACATCATAAAAAAGGCACCTATAACGTCATAACGAAGGCACCTATGATGTCCTAATAAATCACACTTATTCATCATGAGGATTACTTGCCATGTGCCAAGTTTCAATTTTTTTCTTGTTGAGGTTTCAGAGATACAGAGGTCCAAAGTTTATATATTTTTCCAAAATGGCTGCCACACCACGTGATTTATGATGTCATATTTATCAATAAAACATTCTACTTGAGTTGTTACTTCGATGGTGAAAATTTCGTCTCAATCCGAAAAGTGGTTGTGGGGAAAAAACACTAAAGTTCTGTGCGGACAAACAAACAAACAGACAAAGACAAACAAAAAAAAAACAAACGGACCCAAATCCAATTCCCTTCCCCTTTCTTTCGGCGAGGGCAATTAATACTATACCATTAATATAACAAAATACAATATGACAAACACTCATGAGGGAAACTAATATAAACGCAGCTCTGATGTTACATCGGGATAGCGAGCAGCTTCGTTCAGATCGAAACTCAAAATCATAATTGCATTTAGATATCTATGACCCCGAAAGGTTCCACGGGTTTGGCAGGTGCTTCATATGAAAAAACAAAAATTTGCAACCACATTAGCATTTTGCTAAACTGGGCAGCTGTGGGAATGTGAATATTTCCCTCACCAGTCATCCGCTATATTCACCGGTTTTAATTCCACATCACTTCTACACACTTGTTTCCCAACGATGTCAAACGATGGGGAAGACGGTTTGGATCTGCAGAAGATGTTAACGCAATGAATTAAGGGCACCAGAAGGAAAGCCTCTCTCATGAGATCAAAAGGTTGACTGACTATTAGACAAAGTGCAATGAAGAACATGGAGATTATGCAAAATTAATGTGACAAAGTAAAGTCTTTGGCATAAAAAAAGCAACTGTTAAGTAGTTGAGTTGACAATCTTTGGGATCACCCTGAGATCATTTTATATCAATTATAGGTTCCTGAATTTTAAACATAAATTAATTTCAACACTCCTCACTGCATTGATGCCTTATAAACAAGGATGATAGACAAGGAAATTGGACGTGGGGGAGGCAATTGGCACTTCACGCATGCAATTCATCAACACCACAACAATTCAATCTACCAGTTTATCAACTTGATTTCACTGGGGGGTGGAAGGTTTTTCTTAGGGTGATGAATGAACAAACACCTACAGCACATTCACTTTATGATGAGACCCTCTCACAGACATCACAATCACCACACATGCACACAACCACCCATCCATACATAAGAAACCTCACTGTCCTGTCAATATCCATGTGCCAATCCAAAAAATTCAAGTTTAAACCACTCCACTGTTTCTGCTGCAACTACCTTTCAAAGGAGACCATGCATACATTAACTACTGGGTGGAAGAATGTCAGTGGTGTGTGTGTTAGCTTGTACCTTGGCGGCCTGGCATTGTCTCCAGGTTTAAAGGTCAGCACTGCAATTGTTTGAGCTGGATTCGGAATTCCCATCTGATTACTCACATTTTTGTCACATCAGTACTTGAATGCCTCTTAGCTGTGCATTCAAATTCCACCCAACTTGCCTTAAATGTCAGGCAAACCGTTGGTTTGTAAATATATCACCGGAGTCCATACAATTATGAGAAAAATAAACTCGGACTTTATATCTTTTGTTCTGCTGAACTGTGTCGACCATTGTTCTGTTGAATCCTGCCAGCAGCATGCCTTGCACGTAAAGGCTGATCATCTTAGCCATTTTACCTTCTCGGCTAATACTTTGGATGACTGTCATTCGCATTGAGTCAGGGTCCATCGTGCCTATGGGAGAATAAAGCCTTCCCAGCTTGTGACAGTATGAAGCCATAATTATGAAAATAAAGACGAATGAATAAGCGCAAAATGAAGTCACGGTATTGTAATGAGATCAGTATGTGCCCTTCTTTGTCTGGCAGCAAAGGCTGGGAGTTGTCAGTATTCCGCAGATCCAGGTCAAGCAAACTAACAGTCGGTGTCACTTTTTCTTTAGTAACATCTTTGCACCTCGAGGTATCGATGTCTCCTTCGTCATGTACCTCTCGGCAAGACAAACTATTGTAGCGGATATTGAACGAGAAAACTATTGCCATATCAATTAAGCTTACTTTCATCATAATTGAAAATAGTCCGATTATTTGTCATGAATGGAGTTACACTGCTGTACATTATATTCTTATTTAAAGGACAATCTACATATTAATGATCTTTGCATAAAAAAAAAACAAATAATAACAATCGAATGACCTCGTACTTCTTACTCTCAAAACACAATCCCCTTTAAACTCATTCCATGCTTTTCCTCCAAAGATTGTTTTTTGGCTTTCTCTCCTCTATCCTTCCCACAAATGACAGCCCTTTGTGAATTTGATATGGAGATGACCACTTATCTTCACGCACATGTTCCTGTCTTCCAGCACATGTTACGACTTTTATTACAAATAAATTCCCAAGGGTGTATCGGTACAAATATATATGGTTACGCTGATGTGGGTGAGGCGTCAGCTCCTCGTTCAATCGAGCCGGCCAGACAATATGTGCTTGCATTAAGAACACTGTAATTTGTCCTGTTTGTGTGCCCCTGGAATGTGGTGTTATAACCTTTAGTAGCGAGAAAGGTTAAGGTGTGTGTAATCATGTTCTCCCATGTACGGAACCAAGTAAGGCCAGGAGAGTGAGGATGGGCTTGAATTGTGCTGAACACATGGGCTAGTAGCGGGGCAACTTAGCTAAATATAGCATAACAATTGTGCATTTTGTGAGGAAAGCACCAAATTTGGCACATTCGTAGCCTATCATATTATGAACAGATTTCGATATTGGGCCATCTCAAATTCAACCGCTGATGGCTGTGGCAGCCATTTTCCACTGCCATCAAACATTTTGAGATGGCCCAATATCCAAATCTGTTCATAATATGATAGGCTACGAGTGTGCCAAATTTGGTGCTTTCCTCACAAAATGCACAATTGTTATGCTAAGTTGCCCCACTATAGCAGTTTCTTGGCAAGGGCTATTCTGGGTGGTTTGCCTTTCCCTTCCCAGCGTTGTTTGTCCTCTGTGCTATATCCTTTGAAATGCTGGACATCGAGAAAGAAAGCAGCACGTACCAATTTTAAAGTTTTTGGGGATTGAACTACTGACGCTCCAGACTCAGAGCAGACGCTCCAACCATTGCACCACCAAGTCTGGTATACGTATGTGTGCGTACACACACACACACACACACACTTCAACATAAGCATCAATTAATTTATTTATCAAATCGTTGAAGTACTGATTCTTTCTTTTTTAAAACTTGTTCTCATACTATCCCAAGACCACACCTCCTCAATACGAGAAAATCAACACAGTAGGGGCTGTCAGTTGTGTAAACTACTACAACATAATTTAAAATCGAAATAAAGGCTGCCATGATGTCAACTTACATCATATCCATCAACCACCTGATTGAAAACGTGACTCGAGACTACGGTACTTTCGGCTCAGTTAATGCACTTGCGCTGACCTTCATATAGTTTAATGGTTTTGCAGGCACAACCTAACAAGCCAAATATGCCATCATCCACAGGAGCAAACATAAATTCACAGTTACCAGCACTGGGCAATGCTCTGCTGATGTGGTTGTTATAAATGTTGAAATACACATTACCAACACCTCGATATTTGTTCCGAATTTCAAAATAACAAATGACAACAAAACTTTTTCATGCTTCACATTGCTAATGAAATTCACTTTGCCATGTTTCATGTTTGGCATGTTTGAGTACATCTGGCTGAAGAACATAACAATGAATAATACACGTGGAAAAAAAAGTGGATTCGGGACTTCCCGATTATTCCACAAGTTAAAAATCAAGGTAATAAGCAATTAAAACCAAACAAGGCTAGTGCAGTAAGCACACAATTGGAAGTAAATAATACATCAGTTGGAGAGTCTCCCCTACCTGGTGTGTCAGTTTGGCATCGCTCTTCCCATCCCGAAAGGTGGCAATACGAAGATCGTGGCATGCCGAGGTGGCCTTTACTATGAGCTGCTGGCACGAAGCCTCATGGCAAGCAGGAGGGTAATAATTCAGGGAGTGCCACGGCAGACTACTTGCACTACCTCTGGACATCGCGCAAAAGCGGCTCACACTCTCAGGAGCTTGGCTTTAAAAGCTGCACAGAAAGATTTATCCCACAATGATCGGAGCACGCGGCTGTGAGCCACCCTCCACCAAATGAAAGAGCAATCGGTTCTCTATTCCAGTTATATTACTCATCTTTGCCACCGAATTTGAGTGAAGGAAACATGCCCAGCAACTTTATAATCCGTGCTCCCTGTGCATCTTCTTAAACTGCAGGAAACCTTTTCCTTCTGCTCATGCACAGGCACGGTTGCACTAACACTCCCTGCAGTTGAATAAAACAGCCATTCAGGATGGAATACTTTCCACACCTGCAAGATGACAATCATCTGTCACTATTCTCGCCTTCCCGTGAGCATCTTTTCTCCCCAAAGCGTCCGCTGCAGTCATTGCATTACATGCACAATGCGTTCAGCTTTTCACCAACTGTCTTTGCCAACACCACCACCCCTAAACCCCCCCCCCCCACCCCACCTCCCCAAGCCTTTTCCCTAAATTTTCTCTTTTTCTTTCTTAGCCCTTGCTTTTGCTTTTCGACTCAATATCTTTTCAACTCCCCCAACTCCATCCATATCACCTCCTGCTAATCACACAGCAGCAGCTCCCTCATTCCAATAAATCTAAAGCACAAATATTTGTATAAAGTGCAACAGGACCAAAGCCAAGAAATGAACGCAACATGGTTTTACTACAATAACAAGTTAAACAAGCAGAGACAGGATCACTTGAGCTAGTGGAATCGCTCCCCCTCCCATCCTCGCGAAATTGCTTCGGCATTATGAAAACAGCTTCAAAGAGTGGATTTCCCACCTCGAGGAAGCAGCCTGCTCCAGGCTGTGGCAACATGTAAAGTAGCATACTATAGGGAGAAGCCATGTAACACACGGTGTTGGAACGGGTGGTAGGTTAGTTGGAGAGCAACGTTCTACATTTCCTTATAGAAGGTGAAGCAGGTTATGTTTTCACCCCTTTCTTTTTGTCTGTCTGTTTGTCTGTGTACAGGATATTCTTCCCTCCAGGCCTTCAAAACAGTAGTTCACCACCACCTCATATCGTCCCCCATCCAAAACCTCGATCTTTTCTACCCCCGTTAATCCACCCCAAACCCACCTCCTTCAAATTCCCTGCTTTCCTTCCTGAAATCCTTGTAGTGTCCATCTTGTTTACCCCATGTACCTTGCCCCATCCCTCTCCCTTCCACAGATCTCCTAATATCTCTGTTCCCCACTGTTGTGTCCTTCCCTCTCCCACCCCTCTTGTCTCATCCCCCCCCCCCCCCCCCATTGTTGTGCGTTGCATGCTTAGCTCTCATCCAGCCTCGACAATGCATACAAAAAAAAAGGCAGCAATTTTTTTTCAAAAATAAACCAGCTATACTATGATAAAATTTAGATCGGCTATATGTGAGGCATTCAAAATGCTCTACAAATGAGATACTCACAACAGTTCAAGACGTGGGGATTTGTCATTTTCATTGCAGCGTCCCTTGACTTTCAAGGCTTTTTGCTCCATTTGTCATGAAAGCTGTCAATGCCAATAAAATAAAAGTTTTCAGATTGCTCCCTCGGCTATGTTTCAGTTGCTTCAGTCATTTCCTTGTTGTCTGTCGGCGGCCATGCCGGTGGGACTTCAAATGTCCAAACCGATAATAGTCATGATACGGTTGCACAGGGAGAAGCAGTTCAAAGTCACGGTCAGGAGTGACAGTCTGCACGATATAGGGGCCTTGCACACAGGTGCATTGACCTGAATGAGGTGTACACATTGGGTAAATACCTATTGTTGTATCCCCTCCATGGCTGGCCTCAATTTTTACATGAGACTGGCGTAAGATTCCACAGTGATTATTATTTTTTACCTCCGCCACCGAAGGTGAATGAGGTTATGTTTTCACCCCTTTCTTTTTGTCTGTTTGTCTGTGTACAGGATATCTCAAAAAGTTGTGGACAGATCCGGATAAATTTTGTGGACAGGTTCGGTTTGTGACAAGGACCAACTGATTAGATTTTGGTGAAAATCCGGATCCGGATCCAACTACTAGAATTTTAAAGTGATTCTTCACCATTGAGAGATATGGCCAAAAACGATTTTGGAACAATTGAACACTAAACGCATCAGGACACAACAAAACAAAAGGGACAGTAGAAAGGGGGGAGTGGGGGAGGGGGGTGACAAAAACATTAGGGTTGAAGAACAAAATAGAGGGAGACTTGGACAAGTAAGGGAAATGTGGAGGAATAAGGGGTAGGGGAGGACGCATGGTGTGCACAGATGGATACAGAAGCAAACTGTCAGGAAGGAAAAAGTAGACATTTGGAAGGAGGTGGGTGAGAAGAGATGGGGGTGGGGGAGGGGTGTGCTAACAGGGGCAGAAAAGATTATGGCTTTGGATGGTGTTTTCTGAGGTGGTGGTGAACAGCTTTCTTGAAGACCTGGAGGAATGAGTTTGAAGATATGGAAGTTGGTTCTACAGGTGGGGAAAAAGAGGAACAAATGAGTGGAGGTGAGCAATGATTTTTTTTTTTTTTGAATACATTGTCAAGTCTCGTATGAGAGCAACACACAACACACACAACAAGGGGGTAGGAGACAAGAGGGCAGGAGAGGGAAGGACAAAACAGTGGGAACAGAGATATTAGGAGATCTGTGGAAGGGAGAGGGTTGTGCGGGGAACGCGGTATACAAGATGGACACCACAGGGAATTTCAGGAAGGAAAGCAGGGAATTTGCAGGAGGTGGGTTTGGGGTGGATTAACGGGGGTAGAAAAGATCGAGGTTTTGGATGGGGAAGATAAGAGGTGGTGGTGAACTGCTGTTTTGAAAGCCTGGAGGGAAGAATGGGATTGAAGAGAGTGTGGGAGTTTATTCCAAAGGCGGGAAAAATGAGCAATGAAAGAGTGAAGGTGAGCAGTGATTATGATTTTGGTAGTTTTACCAGAAGGGGGTTGCTGGCGGACCTTGAGCGCCCTGCAAAAATAGGGGGGGGGGGACATTTCGCAGACAGAGCGGGGGGGGGGGGAGACCGGAGAGGAGACAGTAGAAGACAGAAAGACCACCGACCTACCTGCCTGTGGTGAGAGAGTGAGAGGCCAAAGACTCAGCTTCATCGCGGGAGATACCAATGATCGAAATGCCTTGGTTTCCACAGAGTGAAGCGAGAGCCACGAGAAAGGTGGGAGGCAGGAGCACCAGCCCAGAGGTGAGAGCTGTACTCCATCAGGTGGCGGATGAAAGCTTTGTATGTGGTCAAAGCTCAGGTGGGCTGAGGAAGGACTTTGCATGACGGAGGATTTCCCAGTCGGCGATGCTTTGGAGGCCAGGTTGGAAATGTAAACGAGGTAGAAACAGTGATCCTGGATTTTGGGAGTTTCACCAGAAGGAGGCTAATGATGGACCACATGTGTCCTGCAGAAATCTGGGGGATGGAGGGGGTGCAAAGCACGGAAAATGCAGAGGGTGCAAGACCAGAAATGAGGTGGTAGAAGACAGAGAGACGACTGACCTGTATCGTGAAGCATATAGTGAATTAGCTGCACATCGTGAAGCATATAGTGAATTCCTTTGGCCGCATCAAAGAAAATCTGACATAATTTTGCCATGTTGAGTGACTTCTACTGCTTCCTTTCGAGGGCATGAGTTGAGTGTTGGGAACAATCACTTCTGTTTCCATTGCATGGATTACCAATTTTATTTTCGGATCCCAAACATGAAGCCACATTTCACCACCAGTTACAACAGGAGCGAAAAAGTTGACAGGATCCACAATGAACAGGTCAAAAAGCTATTACCATTTAAATAAAATTCTGAATGCCCGATGTAAGAGTTACTTTCGTTGAACTTAAATATTTTTAAAATAATTATGGTTTAATTTTGTGACATTTAAACAATATAAATTGATGTTACATATTTAATGGATTGCTGAAAAATAATTACGAAGGAAGAAAATGATAAGGCATCAGAAAAGTGTAAGTTTAAGGAAAATACAGCAGTGAAACTCAATGCACCACACAATAGGTAAGATTGAGTATGAGATAAGAGGGTTCCTTCAACATGGTAAAAGTTGGTAACAACTTTTACCATGTTGATGTGACTGTATCTTGTTTGTAGCCAAGGTGATTTCGTGATCACCTTGGCTACATACACCACAGACGAGAACAGAAACTATGTAGAAATTGGCATGCGTTGAGCAGTAGTTTCCCTAGAATTGAAGCGAAACATACTTTCAACAATGCAAAGGCACGAAGATTTCTGAGGTATAACGACGATCCCCCATGACAATGGGGTATGAAATAACAGCATCTCATCGGAGGCAGACGTGGTGGTGGATGCAACCAACAGACACACACACACACACACACACACACACACACACACACACACACACAATGGATTTTATCGACTTAAATATATTAAGAGTATGTTTACCACCATGGGAAAAGAGGGGCGGCTGATGTCGAATGTGAGTCCTTCATTCGAGCAACAAGCAAAATGAATAAAAACACAAAATAGTCAGTGATGTGATGATCCAATCAAAATGACAACTGCTTTGGAAACATTACAGCCATAAACACATCATTCTAAACTTCTTCAGTAACAAATTCGACGTGTAACCTAAATTAACACTTAAAATAACAGGGAAAATTTGGCATCAATGCTACAATTATATCTTATATCTATAATTCCAGCAATCTGTGTGTGTGTGTGTCTGTCTGTCTGTATGTGTGTGTGTCTGCGACCGCCGCTTTTCGACAACCACTGGTCCGATCTCATTGAAACTTGCCAGGTATATTGCTGGGGACCTGCGGATGTGCTTTTCAGGTTTGATATTAATCGAGACAAGCGGTTCCCAAGTTATGCCATTTATTTATCAACCAATGACAGGACACGGTGCTATGGCATCACTATTGACGTCACAATTCTTCTTTCTTTTTTTCTTTTCTTTTTTTTTGTACGATTGACGTCACAATTATTCTTCTTCTTCGTTTGACATGACGTCACAATTGACGCTGGGGACCTGAGTATGTGCCTTTTCAAGGTTTGATATCGTTCTTCTTCATCCGTTTCAGCTGTTTCCCAAGTGTTTTCCAAGTTATGGCCATTCATTTAAAAAAACCAATGACAGGACACGGTGCTATGACGTCACAATTGACGTGACAATTATCAATTAATATATATTTTTCATTTGCATGTACCACCCCGCACGTACGGGCACACACGTACGAGCACGCACGTACGGGCACGCGAGAGTGAAGGAACAGCCATTGTTGTTTCTGGTTGTTGTTGTTTGCTTCATTGGTTGTTTGTTTCTGGTACCCGGTTTGAAAGTTTTTTTTTTGCACGTACGGCAACGTACGTACGGGCACGCATGTATCGGCACGCACAGTACGGCCACACACGTACGGGCACACACGTACAGGACGCAGAGAGCGAAGGAACAGCCTGTGTGGTTGTTGTTTCTGGCACGCGGTTTGAAAGTTTTTTTGTTTGTTTGTTTTTTGCACATACAGCCACACACGTACGGCCAAACACACTATGGGCACGCACCTACGGACACGCACGTACGGGCACGCGAGAGCGAAGGAACGATCTGTGTGGTTGTTTCTGGCATGCGGTTTGAAAGTTTTCTTTTTTTTTTTTTTTTTTTTGCACTGATGGGCCAGCACGTACGGCCATGCACCTACGGGCATGCATGTACAGGCCCGCAATACGGGCACGTGAGAGCGAAGGAACGGTCTGTGTGGTTGTTGGTTCTGGCACGTGGTTTGAAAGTTTTTTTTTTGTTTGTTTTTTGACAGTACGGGCACGCACTACGAGCCGCACTAGTATATATATATATATATAATACACAACACACACACACACATTTTTCAGATTTTACTGAAATTTAAGCAGTTCAAGTCCAGTGAATAACCGGAAATGGTACAAAGCGAAGCGGTAAACTGCCAGAGGTTAAAAAAAGTTCAGGTTACCAAAAATGAAAAAAATGTAATTTTCAGAGTTGTTAAAAAAGCCCCTTTTCAGGGAACAAGTAATGGGTGAGCAACTGCAGCTGTTCTGCAGCAATGGAAGTAAATTAAGCTTGAAAGTTGATGCAAAAAAATCCTACAGGTGTCCCAACTTTTGTTGATTAGATCAAACCCTCTGTCTGTATAAAAGCAGTGTTGGAACAGACTGTGTTTCTACACCTCTGAAGCATCATTTGGACAATATTGCCCTGCAGGAAGTAGTATATTGCTGTCATAATGGCGAGAAAAAGACAATTACAAAGGAAGACAGACAGACCATTATAACTCTTAAAAGTGCAGGTTTCTTTTAGAGAAATTGAAAAGAGTGCCAGGGTGTCAGTGAGTGCAGTTTCCTACACCATCAAAAGGCACTTGGAAACTGGAGGAAACTTTGACAGGAAGAGGTCTAGCAGACCCAAAGCCACAACACAATCAGAAGATAGGTTTCTAAGAGTCAACAGCTTGTGTGATAGGCAGCTCACAGGACAGCAGCTTCACAGCAGGCTTAACGCTGGTCGAAGTAAGGAAGTCTCAGTTTACTGTTAGAGAAGACTTCGAGCTGCAGGTTTGACAGGTCGAGTGGCAGTAAGAAAGCCATTGCTAAGATGGTAAAACAAGAAAAAGAGGCTTGCCTGGGCCAATGCAGCACCGCAATGAACTACTGAACATGGAAGAAGGTCTTATGGACCGCGATGAATCAAATTTGAAATCTTCGGTTCATCATGCAGCGTTTTTGTACGCCGTCGAGTAGGCGAAAGGATGGTTCCTCAGTGTGTGACACCAACTGTCAAACATGGAGGAGGAAACGTGATGATCTGGGGATTTTTTGGTGGATCTAGAGTTGGTGACTTGCAAGAGGTGACTGGCACCCTGAACCAAAAGGGCTACCACAGCATTTTGCAGCGCCATGCAATACCCTCTGGTCTATGCCTAGTCGGTCAGGAGTTCATCCTTCAGCAAGATAACGACCCAAAACATCCCTCCAGGCTATGTCAGAACTACCATAGAAGAAAAGAACAAGAGGGTAGGCTTCAAATCATGGAATAGCCAGCACAGTTCAGACTTAAACCCCATCGAGCTGGTTTGGGATGAAGTAACCAACAAAGCAAAAGCAAAGTAACCAACAAGTGCAACTCATTTGTGAGAACTTCTGCAACAGTGTTGGGAAGAACTTTCTGAACAATATTTGATTTCCATTGGAGAAAGAATGCCATGAGTATGTTCGGCTGTTATATCTGCAAAGGTGGCTACTTTGATGAGTCAAAAATTGAGATTAAGTTTTGTTCAACAAAACGATTCCATGATTTCTTTTTTTATCTGCAATTGTTTATTTGTTCGATGCTTCAATTTCAGAGTACATTGAAACATTAAACTGCTTAAATTTCTGTAAAAACTGGAAAAATGAGGTGTTCTAAAACTTTTGACTAGTAGTATATATATGTGTTGTGTGTGTGTGTTGTGTGTGTGTGTGTGTATATTGTATGTGTATATCAATATATGTACAGTATATATATATATATATGTGTGTGTGTGTGTGTAATATCTGTATGTGTATATATAAATATATATAATAATATAATATGTGTGTGTGTGTGTAAATACTGTATGTGTATATATCAATATATGATATATATATTATATATATATATATATATATATATTATATATGTTGTGTGTGTGTGTGTGTGTGTGTGTGTGTATTAACTGTATGTGTATATATCAATATATGTATATATATATACACTAATGTTATATATATTTATATATACACATACAGTATATACACACACACACACACACACTATATATATATATATATATATATATATATATATATATATATATATACTACAGTATAACATACACATTGTTAGGGTTGTGGGGTAGATGGAGGAATTTAATTGGAGAGTTATGATTAACTGGAGTTGTTTGTTCCATGGATGTGTCGAGAGCATCTCAATGTAATTAGTAGGGGGACTGTGAGCTTAAGTGTTACTTGTCACCACACGAGGGGTGGTGCTGTGTTCACTCGGTTGGGATTAAGACCAATTTCCCCCAATATGTGATTGCCCCCTGTGACCTATTCCTATGTTTTTGCATTTACAAGCCAACCAAGAAGAAGTGCGTTTTTATAACAAACACACCGCTAACAACAAGCAAGCAAGGTGTGCCAAGCAGACAGAAGCCCTGCCTCCCGGGGTTTCGTGTGAGCAAGCCACGCCCCGGAGGTGGAACAGTTGTTCGGTGTGACATCGAAGAGAGATTGGGAGTGAACATTTGTGTTTGTAGTGAGGGACGCAGTTGTAGTCATGAGAGGAATGTGGCTAGGATGGAGAATCTCTCTTTGCTCTCCTCTCGACACAACGAAATGGCTTTCCTTCGACGCATGAAGAAGACGGCGCCATTCTCGTATTCATGCTGAGGCGAATTAGCTCGCATGGGGGAGCAAGACGCTGGCAATTGGCTCTTGGTTGGATCATGAGAGACCAACTTCGAAGCCTCATGTATATGACTGAACAGACGACGCCATTCTGCAAAGCCATGGTATCAGTGAGGTTGATCGACGCAAGAAGCTGCACAGCGGTCTCTGAGCCTAAGTGTTGAATACCGCTCACAAATTGCCTGAAGTACATTTTTCCCGCTATGAGAGAGAGAGAGGCTTGGCGCCATTTTGGGGGTGTCTTCATGTGCAGGACGAAGCGTCTCAATTCCAAAGTTCCACAGAGACCATCTCTGGACAAGTTAAGTGCCAGAATAGAGGAAGGATTTTCGTTTATTTTGTTTCCCCCTTGTCTGTATTTAAGTCTGTGTGTAGAGGCATCTCGACTTTAGGTTTAATTTACTCCACGTTATTATTATTACCTTTTGAATTAGCCTTGTAAATATTTTGACTGTCATTAAATTCTCGCATTTATTTTAAGTTGCTGTGTTCGTGTCTTTGTCATGGGTTCGAGTATAAACCCCTTGTGCTTCCTTGTGCTGTGCATCATCCTGTGTTGTCGCTCTGCCAGTTCCGCGCCCTACTACTCCGCACACGTTATAATCTCCGAGGATCAACGTGTCCGTCTCCAAAGGAAAACCGCTTGGCCATTCGGGCTAGCTGGTGTGAACTGCCATCCACCACAATTGGGTCGGGGGGATTAACATAACCGCCCAGACCCGCGATAATATATAATATATATATATATAATATATATAATATATTATATATATATATATATATATATATATATATATATATACATATATCTGTCTGTCTATCCCATGCTAAAACACAGAAATACTCCTTGGTGAAATTTTTTTTTGTAAAAGTTGCTTCAAATTAATCCAAACATCTTGGAAAATAATTTTTTCACAAAAAAATATTGAGCCCAGGTGTATAGGTAACAGACCGCTGACACAATCGCTCAGGAATTTTTTTTTTTTTGCTGTTAAGAAATATTTAACCTCCCATTTTTGAACTCTTTCAACTAGCACAAGAATAAAAGGCTTCCATTTTTTTTCTTTTTTATATCGTGGTATTTTTACCAGGGGCTTTTGCTAGTTTTTAATAAAAATGCTAATACTCGTACATGGACAACTTACCTGCCAAGTCTTAGGCATTAGGCGTGAGACTCATACTTTTTCAACTCAGGTCCTGCTCTCATGCAAACTACTGAAATCTCACGTTTTAGTTGTTCTTTTTTTTTTTAGAAACGATATTTATTTTTAAGTCATTGGACGAGTGCCTAGTCATAACAGCTGAGTTTCCAACCAATGAAAAATGCTGTCTGTTCCATACAGTTCAGCACATGCCATTTCTTTGTCATTCTCACGAAGAAGCATGGATGAAAGCGGCTCTGAATTCGATGGTCTTTCAACATCAAAACAGCCAAATATTACGAAGTATCATGGTGCCGCGAAGTATGACACGAAGTTCAATCCAGAATGGACAAAGAAATATCCGTGTTTCGTGTTCGATTCGACAAATAAGCATTACTTCCGGTGCAGTTTGCAATCGATCAATCAATCAGCCACAAACATCAAGGACTGCGTGATATTGAGAGATGCATCAAAACGAATGCACACAAGGACTTTTAAAAGATAACGTCTTCATGAAGATCCTGATTTACAGCATTTGCAAGTCAAACACACCATTAGCAAAAAAAAGGTAAGTATTATATACAGTTGGTGTACATATAGAATTGGAACGAAATTTGTTTTGTCTGAAATCAATAGGACTTTGAAGTGGAATTGTATGTTTTTACAAGGAATCACAAGGAAATTTTGCACAGGAGGAGGATATTCGGCCCATCATGCCTGCGCCACACCAATACCAGATTTAATAAATCCGTCAATACCCCTTCCCTTCGTGTGCAGCCTTTTGGCTGCTACGCTGGTACTCACATGACCAATCACTTTTGGCTGTTTGTTACATGACAAATGAGAAGTTTTAAAATTAGTATAAATGTCGCAAAACGCATCCACTCATTATCTATGCCAATATAGTTTTCATTATCTGCGATATATAAAAGTGTCAATTCGCTGCAATAGATTAATCTATTTCACTGTAATTAAATATTTATACTACATTTTATCGTCTTTGGAAGCAGTTGATACTTAAATGGTTGCTTTGTTATGCAGTATGGATTAAATATATTAATATTAAATTATACAAATATTAATTATATATTCTCACTCCTTCAAGCAGGTTTGGGTTGACAGCTATGGGACAATCATGATCCAAACACATTCAACATGCCTCAATCCCTCTTGCCTCTACGCCTGGATCCACCATGTCCGTACACACCAACCTGAACTCCTCTCCCCCTTTTCCCCACATGTGCAAAATACGTATACGGTATGGTACACAACTCGAGCTGTGATTTTCAATTACAGCTGGAAAATATTGCTGAAAAACATAATCAGAAGGTCCATTCCCCAAAAAAGCATTGGTGATAAAATAAACCTCCCTAAGTTTTGCTTTAAAACTTTTCGAACTATATAACTTGAGGGAAACATAGCAGACAGAAGCTGCACTCTATTTCCAATAGAGTAAAAGTGGGATTAAATATAAAGTGGGAGAAATAACACAGTCAGTCAGCGACATTGGGTCTTAAGTGGCATTAGGTCACAGCAGTGTTGGCAGGCAATTGGACGATACCGGGCAGGCTTTGGTGTGCTATATGGGGGGAAAAACCCTGAGAATATGAAGAATGTTTACAGGATGAAAAGCACGAAGAGGTGTGTCAAGAGGATGAGATTGCATTGAAGAAACTGCAGCTCAATAATCTCCCATGCAAAAGAAACCGCATCCTCCAATCCCACCAATTTGATGAAAAGCATCGGACGGAGATGTGCTATTGCTTTCTCTCCTCTCAATGGCTTCGGAAAATAACTACACTGTCAGTATTTTCATGTTCAAGGAACTGGCAGTGTTGAAATTTGTTTAAGTAAACATGACAAGCATTTTCATCTTCACAGATGTTTTCTGCTGTTCCAATTACAGACATTAAGACAACATGAAAACAAAATCAGACAGAGCAGAAATCCCAAATGAACGAAGCCCTCTAATTAATTAATTAATCAAGAGCCGTACACTTTGCAGAGTTCCGGTGCATATCGGGATAAGTTGAGAAGCATTTCTAGGTCAGACACTATCGTGGACGTATCAGCATTCTGACACAGGATACTCAACTGTGAACGTGCGGAAATTTGTAATTTGTTCAGGGTGCCGGCAATAACTTGTCTACTCTTCGCGAAGGAGACCATAGGATCCATGAAAAAGCAATGCTTGCAGCACACTGGATGCAAAACACCAGGATGACAGTTTAAAGCTGGGTAGGGATTCAAATCAGTGCTAGATAGCTCAGAGATGAGAATGCATACCTCCAGATCATTCTGCCAGGTATAAAACACTCAACTGGGAAGTGATAACTTTACTGCAAAGGAATAAAGGACAAATATGTTCATCACCATCTCAGATCACCCCCACCCAAAACTAAGAACTCTTCTATCCCTCTTAACCCCCGCCCGCCCCCCTTGTGAAACCCACACCCCAAGTCCACCTCCTTCCAAATTTCCACTTTTTCCTTCCTGAGAGTTTGCTTCTGTATCCATATTGTCTTCCTTATGAGTCCTTTCCTACCCCTCATTCCAACCCACATCCCTTATTTGCCCAAGTCTCCCTCTACTTCTGTCCTTCAACCATGCTGTTGGTGTTTCCCCCTCTCTCTGCTGTTCCTTTTGTTCTGTTGCATCCTTATCCGTTCAATGTTCCAGCTCTTCCATGAGCCTCGACTCCGTATACAAAAAAAAAAGTTTACCAAATGTTTGCAAACAAAGTTTCATTCACAAATGGGTGATCTGTTGAAGTATCATGTCATTTTTCTGCCATCACCTATTTCTGGTGGTTAATTTCATTTGAATAAGAATCGTGCATTTGAACAGTAATGTGAAATGACGAATTATAAGATCCCCAGTTACACCAAGTCATGCTCTCTCCGAACTCCCATCTTCACCGTATGTCGGTGTTGGTGCTCAAACATCTCTATAATTGGAGTCTTAATACGCCCATTTTGATCGTCCATGAGCCTCACCTTTGCGGAACAAAAAACTCAACTAAGACAGTGGCTGATTAAAGAAATAATGTTTGGTGGTCGGGTGTTGAACGGTCTTCATTGACCGGCAAGTGGCCTGAAGTTTAGACTGGGAGATGTTTCGGCCACCACTTACAGGTGTAAAAATGGCTGTCATCGATTTTGAAAGATAATTTTCCTCCACCTAACTCTCCCATCTGAGAGGCTTCAGCACCTATTCTGAAGTGTGTGTGTTTGTGTGTGTCTGTGTAGGGGACTGGAAGGAGTTGTCTAGAAGCATTATAATATGGCCCTTGCAGGGAACCTCAACACTGGAGGAGGCCAAAAGGCCGATCAAAGCCTGCGCTATGATTGCCAACTTATGGTTGTTTGTCCATGCTCTATCCTTTCAAATGCTGAACATCAAGCAAGGAAGCAGCACGTACCATTAGAAAAATATATATTGCTATGATGTACCAGGGTAAGATTTTTCGGTTCGAAACAACGACCGTACAGACTCAAAGCGGATGCTCTCATCATAACGCTGCTGAGTCTGGTGATTGTAATTACGATTTGGATGTTGATATCTGGGAAGGCAATGGCAAACCACCCAGCATAACACTTGCCAGGAGACTGCATCGGCAGTACTGGACCTGTCCTTCGGGAAGAATACCAGAATACGTTGTAATGTTGTAAAAAAAAATAAATAGGGGATAAAGCAAAAGCAATTTCGAAGAAGGTATACTTTGGAAATGAGCACAAAGGTATTTATCATCATGGATGTAGACGGCTTCCCAAAACAGCCGAAGCTCAACAACTTTCCTCGAGGCATAATCTCCTTGACGTTTACAACCGTTGTGGTATTATTCATTTTTGTGTTATCTGGCTGATTGGCTTCTTTACTCGTAACTTTAGACTCATTGTTTATCTTCTAACATCTCCAGCATCCTCATACGATCACTCACGTTGGTAGTCAGCTGTGCTGTCAGAGTGGCCACTTTCTCCTGAGATGCATCCAATTCTCTCCGGAGCTTCTTCATCTGAGTGAGGATAAAGAACAGCAGAAAGAGCAAGCAATACGTCATCTTAATATGCACCAAGTAGTAGAGCTCCATGAAGAGAATTTGGAGATATTTCAATGCATAATGAAAAGTCTGGACACCTTTGTTTCATTTGCTCAACAATGTTGTCCACCATCTCAATGTCCACCATACATCACTAACTAGAACTGCTTGAAGATAATTTGGATATTCCAACCTATTTGTTTAATTTGCTTCTCTTTTTACACAGATGCATGCCAAGTTAACACTTACCTCTGAAACTGATTTCTCATCCGTCTGCAACAACAACAACAACAACAACAACAACAACAACATAGTTAGAATAATGCAGGAAAAACTTGCTGTCACAGAATTTTCCAATCACACCATTTTGTTTTTTCATCCAAACAGCAAGGCCTGAGATCTTACACATTTAACTCAGGATAGCAAAGACCACTGAGGTGCCACCCAGATCACTGAGGCACCACCAAGATCCTGAGCCAAGTGTCCCAAATACCATTGGACAATAGGAGGGCTGAGGCTTTTGCGCTCTTTTGACCTGGAAAATCAAAATTGCTCCTTAATGAGCAAGGAGACTGTTAAGCTTTTGTTTTTTTCTTTTTTTTCCCCCTGAGTTCAGCTTAAAAAAAAAAAAAACGATTTGCTTGTTTAGCTAATACGATGGCTTGTGGGAGTGCCAGGCGAGCCGACTGTTTGCACAATGGATTAGACCAGCCATTTCACTCTATTGAGTGCAGGTACTGGAATCCGGAGCATACACCTTCACTCGAGCAGCTGGAAAAATTTAAGGTCAAAGCTTTCCAAAGCAAACTTTTCTTTCCTGGGGTGTAATTGCGTTTTGCGATGCAATCAAAACCACACTTGACCAAACGGCCGATTGATTTGAAATGAACGAATGTTGTAGGAGGCACCATTATATGATCATTCCAGCGAGAATTGGCCAAATTAAAATAGAGTGTACTCGGTTGTGGAAAGATTTTAAACCACTAGATTTGCAAAACTGGTGAGAATCATAAAATGTCTAATTATGTGGCTTATTTAGGTTCAGTTTGAAAACATCCGAACTTACAATAATATCATCCAAAATAAATGTTCAAGTGCGTGTCTGTATTTTTTTTCTGAGAAACAAATATGAAGGGTAATGTAAGAAAAAGGTTCCTTCTAATCATCTGTCCCCTTTTGAGAGCGGCGCACAACTCTGCACAATAGCTAGGTCGACGTTTTTCACGTCTCCTAAATTACAATACTTTTCAATTCTTATTAAGAAGTTTGAAAGAATTTCAGAGCAACTCGACAGTAAGATGTCTCAAACCCAACCCATTCCATGCCTTCCAGTGAGTTCAATTCCCTCACCTTAATCCATGCATTGATTCAAAATGATTCTCATCAAGGACAGGCTCTGCTAACTCTCTCAATGGCATGTATTTAATAACATCTTAAACATGAGCTATTAAAACTGACTGAAGTAACTCACATTGCAGATACGTCCCACATGGGCTATAAATAAACGGCCAAAAAAAAGGGGATAATTAATGGGAAATAAATAATTCATAAAATCTTGCCTTTAAGCTTGGAACTGTGAAAACACTATCAGTATATTGGCTGGGAATAATATTTAAATTCACATTTAACTAGAAGGGCACTCGGTAGAGAGCATACCTCCGCCACACAATGCCTGACCTACAAGAACATATCGGGCCCAACACATTTTTTAAATATTTTGCTATATATATAGTTTTTGGCCCTATCAATGGTGAAGAATTACTTAAAAAATGAAATAATTATCGTGTCCAGATCCGGATTAGGATCTTCCGCAAAATCAAATCATCCTCATGGCACACCAAACCTGTCGACCAAGTTTCGTCCGAATCCGTCCTCAACTTTTTGAGATGTCTTGCTATATATAGTTTTTGGCCCTATCTCTCAATGGTGATGAATCACTTAAAAAATTTTTACTGGTCAGATCCGGATTCGGATCTTTACCAAAATCGAAACAATTTCAGTGGCAAATCCAGGGGGGTTTCCTGGTTGCCCGGAACCCCCCCACCCCTCCCAACAAAAAAAATATTTACCATTACAGTGGCAAATCCAGGGGTTCCCTGGTCACCCAGAACTCCTTCTCGTATGTCATATAGGCACTACCATCACTCAGGTAGGTCTCACTAGTCATGATATTTAAGATTGAAACTTGAAGTTTATTGAATTCAAGCTATTTTATGATATTTAAGACTGAAACTTGAAGTTTATTGAATTCAAGCTATTTTATTTTTTAGTTATGCATTTAAATACTAAATTAATTAACTTTTATATCTTTTTGCACAATACATGCATATCAAAGAATATGTGAATGTGCATTTATTTGAAAGCTGCAATAAAGTTTTCATAACGTTCATATGACTTAGATTTTCTGTTATTTGGAAACCCCCCCCCCCCTACCCAATTCCTGGATTTTCCCCTGAATTGTCGGTGTCACATACCCAAGCTCTCCACCAAATTTCGTCCGAATCCGTCCACAATTTTTTTGAGATATTTTGTTCACAAACAGACAGGGGTGAAAACACAACCTCCGTCCACCTTCGGTGGTGGAGGTAATAATCTACATTCTACAGATTCGACAGGATAGCTATGCAGAGGTAGTACATTAATCTTTGTGCTGTATTGTTTAGGTTCAATCCCTGATCCAACTATACCTTGTCAGATTGTTGCTTCACAGGTAGGACGTTGCATCACAAAGTGCGCCGTCTCTCAGATGGACGTTAAGCTGGATATCCCATCTGCTGGTATTAGTTGGTGGGCATTCGAGACCCCACAGTGTCTTTCGCAAGGAGTCGGTGAGTTGTCACCGGCACCATTAACAAATTAGAGATTCCTGCCAAAATTACCTTTAGGAATAACTAGGGCTGTGAAAGAAGTACAGTCGTAGTAGTAGTAGTAGTAGTAGTAGTAGTAGTAGTAGTAGTAGTAGTAATAACAGATACTTTATAGCTTCGTTTTACCTATAAATAAATTTATATCAAACACTATATAGTTTAGCTAGCACTGAAATGTTAATACATATACAGAAGATTTCCATTAAGACGAGGGCCCAGTAAAACCAATCTTGGGGAGTTCAAAAGCACTGCTCTGCACACTCCAGTGAAAGCAAATTTCATCAACCATATGATTGATCACATACATTTGATTGTACATTCCTTTTCGTCGTTTGTTTTGTTTAAGAGTTTATCTCGTTCATATGAATATAGGCGTTGCATCATATTTCCAGTAGGAACTCCTTGACCAACCCACAGGGAGTTTCCTCAACTGTGCGCAATCTTCGACAGGGTAAACCCAAGGAAAAACTAACACTTTTTTCCAGTCAAGGTTTTCTCAGTGGATTCAGCATCCTGAACCCATACCATTTGATATCAGCTTGGGGGCCCCCCAGAATTTTGCCTCAAATTCAAGATGGCAGCCAAAATCCAAAATTGCCGCCAAAATTACCTTTAGGAGATTTATACGGCCTCGTAGCGTTTCCTGTCAAGGTTTTTTCAGCAGTTCCTGCATACTGGACCTATAGCCTTTAAAATTAGCTTGAGGGCCACCCAGGATTTGACCTCAAATCCAAGATAGCCGCCAAAATGGCCGTCAAATTCATCTTAATTATATTCAAACTACCTCTTAGGTTTTCCTGTCTAAGTTTTCTCAGTGGTTCCAACCATTCCAAACCGATGTCCTTTGTTATTAGCTTGGAGGGCACCCAGGATTAGGCTTCAAATGTAAGATGACCACAAAAAACCAAAATGGCCACCAAAATTACCTCAAAATTGATATTTCGTCTTATTTGTCCCCCAGAATACACAGAAGTTCCGTTCTCGGAAAGCAGGGTTTAGGGGCTGTGCAATAATTATGGGACCTGGGGGAGGGAGAAATTTCCAGATGGTGTGCCATTGTCTTGTGAGCCCTTCTCTACAATCCATGGGGATTTGATAACTGAGACCACAATCAACGAGAAGTGAAGGTCAGAGGTGGTCCAATGCAAGGCGGATACAGTACCAATGAGAGCACAACAGACACATTCGTCAAGACCAGTCATATCAAGGCTAAGATCAGAGCTACACTGAAGGAAAGGCTAAATATCATCACCTCCTCAGCCCACAAGGAGACCACAATAGCGGCCCGAATACACATGAAAATATGGTTCATAATCTAGTACTTCAGCTTGACAAATACTTCGACCCATTCCTGAATGGTCCCGCTCGTCATATGAAGACTGGTGTGGAAATCGATCGTGATGTTGTAAGAGGATTGATGTCATCCGCAGAAGCTGGAGAACAGAAATATAAATAATTTGTTGACTTGAGACTCAAAGCCAGTGGGGAAGAACGAGTCAATTTCTTCGACAAGATTACCAAGCTCAAGATCAAAACCAGGATGGAGAAGGCCAAGAAAGACCCAAAAGTTGTTAATATCCTGAAAGAGACAGACAGGCCTTCGGTTACTGGTAGGCAAAGCAACATCTCCAGAAGAGGCACATTCATATCCCTTGACTACTGTCCCACGAACTCTAGCCACACCAGAGAGAGATTTGAGACAAGGTTCAAAGCAGCATTGAGGAACTACCTCATAGAAGAGTCTGAATCAGTCCGTGAGAACCCGCCACATGAAGGAAATGGGCTTATAGATGGAATGGCTGCTGTGAAATCTGTTCTGCTCAGCAAACTTGGGAAAATATGCACAGTCCTGTTGAAATTTTGCTTGCCAGCAAGTGACTCCAAACCACAGCAACTGGAATCATATTTGATTATACAGTACAAGCCACAATGAAGGAGCTACTCAACGTCGCCATGGCACACCTGGAAGAAGAATTCACATCACAAGCTCTGAACAGGACATGCCTAAATGGAAAGATTGGGACTCGTTTCTGCGAAACTCAGAAAATAAGACAGAACTGATGAGATTTCTAGTCGATTACTACAAGACCGATGCTGTGAGATCCAAGCTGAAAGGTCCACTAACTGTGACAGAGGAAGATAATATCTGGTTAATAACGCAACTCAAATCGAGATGCTTGACTCCTGCAACCACCACGAAGCTGACACCAGACTCATCCTCCATGCATCCAAGTCAACAAGATCCTGTAATTGTCAGGGCGACAGATACAGATGTCTTTGTTCTTCCTGACCTATGCTTATTCTGGCATTAA
>CM068952.1:130947470-130958955 GCA_035128595.1 Eptatretus atami | reverse complement strand
CATTTTGGTTTTTCGTGGCCATCTTGCATTTGAGGCCAAATCCTGGGTGCCCTCCAAGCTAATAACAAAGAACATAGGTTTGGAATGGCGGAACCACTGAGAAAACTTTGACAGGATAAACCTAAGAGGTAGTTTGAATATAATTATTGGCAGCTATCTTGGATTTGAGGTCAAATCCTGGGTGGCCCTCAAGCCCCTAATCTTTATAGGCCAATATAAGGTCCACGTAATGCCGGACTTGCTGGAGAAAACCTTGACAGGAAACACTACGACGGCAGTATAAATCTCTCTAAAGGTGATTTTGGCCGGTAAGATTTTGGATTTTGGCCACCATCTCTGCAAGGCTTGAGGCTAAAATTCTGGGTGCCCCTCCCAAGCTAATATCAAATGGTATTGGGTTCAGGATGAATGAAGATTCCACTGAAAAACCTTGACCTGGAAAAAATGTTAGTTTTTCCTTGGGTTTGCCCTGTCTATCTAGTCCCGGCCATAGCATTCACATTGTGGTGTACAGAATGCAGCTTTGCGGTTAACCACATTCAGTCACTATTGTTATCGATTGTGCAATGGTATGGTGATTCAAAGTGGCAAATTCATTTTCTTCCATGGATGGCTCTTCCATGGATCCATGATCTGTGCCATATTTTGGGGATAACATGGGGATTTTCTTTAGGCATTGCTATTACACTCTGGTGCCGGAGCATTGTGCTGTTTGAATTTCAATCAAATCCATTTCAATCCAGCTTCACAATGATCGCCCCGTGCCAATCTGTTCAGCATTTTGTTGTCATTGCTTGGCAGAGGCTTCATGGATGATTTTGAGCAAACAGTACTGCGACAGATGTTTCCAAACTGATGCCAGTAAGCTACATTCTTTACAGTAATTTTGATTTGTTATAATTACCCTCGCTGAAGGAGAGGGTATTGCGTTTGGGTCCGTTTGTTTGTTACTTGCAAAATCGAAGATTTTTCAAATATATTGGTCAGTCGATCTTGTTATTCTGTCTGTCTGTTTGTCAATCGCCTAAACAGGTCACAATTGTAAACCGACAGTCATGAAACTTAACCAAGTTGTAGAGGTCCTCTCAACTGAGAAGCCGTCAAAGGTTAAAGGTTTGAGGTCAAAGGTTAAAGGTCATCTTGGGGTCGAATTTCGAAAATCGTCATTTTTCATCCAATTGACTTGGAAATTAAACAGCAATTGCATAGTGCATCACTGAATTGGGAAATAAAGTATTTTCGAGGTCAAAAGGTCAAGCGTCAACTCAAGGTTAAACTTCTAAAATCATCAATTTTCACCTGAAAAATCATCATTTTAGATCCTATTAACTTCAACATTGAACAGCAATTGCACAGTCCATCACTGAATTGGGAAAGCAACTATTTTTGAGGTCAAAAGGTCAACTCAAGGTCACTTCGAAAATCAATTTTAATCTGAAAAATAATCAATTTTCATCTGATTAACCTGAGCTTTGATTAAGATTGTTAATTTTAATCTTAATGAAATGGACAATTTGATGTCATCCATCGGCAAACCTTATGGAGAGGGGATGGATTTGCATGTATCGTGCTCTGCACCGGTCCTTTTTTTTGTTTGTTTGTCTGTCTGTCAGTTTGTTTGTCCGCACAGAACTTTCGTATTTTTCCCCGCAACTGCTTATCAGATTGAGACAAAATTTTTACCATATGTGTGATTACTTATGTAGAATGTTTAAATTATAATTATGATGTCATAAGTCACGTGGTGTGGTGGCCATGTTGGAAAAACGGAAAAACTTTGGACCTCCATCTCTGAAACCGCACCAAGGAAAAAATTGAAACTTGGCACTTGGCAAGTACTCCTCATGGGGAATAAGTGTGATTTTTTTAAATGACATTAGAGGTGCCTTCATTATGATGTCATAATTGCATATGTAGAATGCAACATCTGTTCAGTATGAACATTTTTGAGGGTCATCATGGGATAAAATGGTCCACAGAATTTTTTTTTTAATGATGTCATTGGTCATGTGTGCACATATCTTTTTTTTTAAATCTTCAAAAATGCTTCTCTGAAAGTCTGAACAGATTGAAGGGAACTTTACAGTATAAATGTGTATCATGAGAACAAAACGTTCATAATATATGATGTCCTTGGTCACATGGCTGGCACCTCATATTATGAAGAAAAATATTTTAAAAGTGTTTCTCTTGAACTACTTCATCAATTGAGTTAAACTTCGCAATTATGATATTAATCGTGATGGGAATACATGTTTTAAATTTCACTTGATTGGGCACATGGTCTGGCAGCCAGAATTATTTAATGTTCTGATATGGGTTTTTTTTTTTTCTTTTTGACTGAGCTCACTTGGCTGTGCCTGGATGGGTTTGAGGTACAGGAGTTGCAGCTGAAATGCGAATCCTATCCAGGTTCCTACTGATGACTTCATATTTGCTTTTTGCTGTTTGGTTTGTTCTGATTACTCCAATGCAGATTTTACCTATTTGGTCTTCCATTTGATTGAATAATTTTGATCCATTTGATTGAAATGGTATGCCATTTCTGAAAATGATTCTGTATAGAATAACAGTGAAGATAGAAACAAAATAATGCTTGGAATCCATTTTCTGCAGGTCATACTATAAACACAGCATGGAGACAAACTCCTGTCCAGACATAAATACCACCCTGACATGTCCGGAGCCAAGCTGTCTGGAAACAAACAACCGCCCGGACATTAATCGTAATTAATGCTCCATTGCACACCTGCCTTCCCTCACTACCCCTCCTGCTCCCCTCCCTCCCCCTCCTCCTCCTCCTTACCCCTCCACTTCTTCACTCTCCCCCACTGCTCTCTCCCTCTTCCCCCCTCTTTTTCTCCCTCCCCCCTTTTCTGGGAAGGTATTACCATCTGGGAAGCAACGGTGTATTTGCTATTATAACTAATAGGGACTTGCAGAAATTCCGCATAATGTGAAATGTGACTTCAAGTCCTCAAACCTTGCCCCACCCAAACCAAAGTCCTCAAATCCCCCAAACAACCCCAAAAAAATTAACCCCACTTTCTCAACTCCAAGGCCTCAACTACACCTCTCAACCCCAAGTCCTCAATTCCCCCCACTCTTCCATGCCCAAGTCCTCACCTCGCACACCCAACCCAAATCCTCACCCCCTCCCCCCCCCGCCCCACCACCCAACCCCAAATTCTAACCCCATTCACAACCACAAGTCCTCAAGCCCCCCTTAAATCCTAAATTGTCAAACTCCTCCCCACCCTGTCTTCAAATGCTCTCTCCACTACAAGTCTTCATACCCCCCCCCCCCACCCCAGAGCCCAAACCCCCTCTTCCCAAGTCCTCACCCCCTCTCCCACCCCAAATCGTCAACCCACTCCCACCCCAAAGCTTTTAACCCCCTCTTCCAAGTATCGTCTCCTCTCTGCCCCCACCCAATTCTCTGTTCTGCCCTCCCCCTTTTTTCCTCAAGCCCTCAACTTCCCCCCACAAAACCCTAAGTCTTCAACCCCTCTTCCAACCCCTCAGCCAACGCCACCCAAAGCCTCAAGTATCCTCTCCAAAACACCCCACCCCAACTCTCTGTCCGCCCTCCCCATTTCTTCTTGAAGTCCTCAACAGCCTTTTCCTCCAAAACCTATTTTTTACTGAAGACCTTTATCATGACATGGGTTTTATGATCTCTGGTCGAGTCGCTCAAGAAGAGAAAATCGTTGGAAAGATGGAGAAACAAACAAACAGAATAAGTGTATTATTTATATATCGACTGAAGATAGATGAATGTGCCCTTGAACCATCTGTTCAACTCAATAAGACTCGAGGAACGTCCCATACTCTTTACAGAGCATTATGGCACCCGTGACATGTTGTAAATGTTCCTGTGTATCAAAATGAACCCTGGACAGGTTTTCCACTCTCTTGCCAGGAGCTGCTTTTTCTTTCCTGTGCAGCACAAGGTTGCGGGTAGCATCATTGGCTGAGGAAGTGGCTGTGCCGCTGATGCAATGCCCTCTGTAGGTTAGTGCAGAAATTTGGAATTTCTTTAGATTGCCGGTGATAGCTCACTGACTCTTCGTGAAGGACAACGTAGGATCTTTAACATCCACCAACTAATGCTGGCAGATGAGATGCAGGAAGCTACTGAGTTCGCATTATGGCTTGGGATGTACAGAGAAAAGTTTGTACCTACTTAGCTTTTTATGGATCAATATTTGAACTTGCAATCTCAGGATTACAATGCAAAAACCTGAGTGGTTAAGCCAACTTATCAGCAGTCACCTTCTCCCGAGTTAAACACCAGCTGGTCAACCACATATAATATCTTTCAACCCTGACAAATCTTACACTCTCACTCCTCTCTGAAAAGGACCATCTGGCAAACACTCCCATCGAATTTCTTAACAATCCTCTTGAAGAAGTTCAATCATTCAAACTCTTGGATCTTATGATCAATATGATTTTTCTTGGGAAACCACATTTCTCAGTTGGCTTCCAAAGGCTGAGCATTTTGCGTCGTGCAAATAATTTATTTGGCACACCTAAACTCATATCCACCTACAAGGCCTTCATTCTCAGCTTGATGGAGTCTCCCCTCTCGGTCTCACACCTTGCTCAAATTGACACCACGGAAATCAAGACCCTCAATGTCATTGGAATCCAACATGATTAAGCTGAGTCTATGATCCATCACTTTCCTATCGCTGACAGGTCGGTAGTCTGTCTTCTTCCACCTCCTTTCTGGTCTTGCTCCCACTGCTCTTGCCATGCTCTGTCATCCCCAGGGTTCTGCAGGGCACACATGGTCCATCAGAATCCCCTTTTGGGGAAACTTGCAAAATCCAGATTCACTGCTCATCTCCACTCATTCGTTTCTCTTTTTTTTCTAACCTGTGGAACCAACTTCCACATTCTCTTCAATCTCATTTCTCCCTCCAGGTTTTCAAGACAGCTGTTCACCACCATATCAGATCATCCCCCATCCAAAAGCATGATCTTTTCTACCCCCGTTAACCCTCCCCATGTCCAGCTCTTTCCAAGTTTCCAGTTTGTTCTTCCTGGGAATTTGCTTCCGCATCCATCTTCTCCACCCCATGTGTCCTTCCCTCGCACTCGTTCTTCCCCACATATATTATTTGTCGAAGTCTCCCTCCATTTTGACACTCAATCCTGCTGTTGGTGCTTCCCCTCCTCTCTTTCTAGTGTTCCTTTTGTTCTGTTGCATCCTGAACCTTCTGTGTTATAGTTTTTCCATGATCCTTGACTTTGCATGAAAAAACTGGAATGCAAAAATCGAGCTCACTGAATCACACTTTATGGCTTTTGTGGCAATGATATTTTGATGGATGTATAGGACAGCATATAACTTAACTGGCACTGATAATTTAATGCATTTTTGCACAGCACCACCCTTGGCTCGCACTAACATTCAAATACAGCCTGTCATTCCCCTGGATGTTAAATAGGACACAAGTTAATTCCAAGAAATAGGACAAATAGTGCCGAATATGACAAATCATCAGCACAAATAGGACAAATCAGAGCAAATAATGCCACAGTGTGATTAAAATTAAAGGACAAGTTCATCAGTACAAGTTTTGAAATATTTAACACTGCGGATGAAATCAACAGGACGTTGATCGAGGTATGCTAACCGCCATGGAAAGCGAGGAGGTGGTGACATTTTGGGCATTACCCTTCGTCGGAGGAAAAGTTGTCATATTTTTGTTGAATATAACATCTTCCTGTTGACTCCATCCATTGTCCTGTCCTGTCCACCGGTGCAGATACACACTTGCCAACTTCCTGAGCAAGACTAGTTCTTCATTTTACAAATATTTAATCAATCAATCTACAGAGTTTCTAAAAACTGTGTTCAGTGCAAATATTAAGCAGCACATTTGTTTCACGACTTGAAAATTTATCAAACTTAAGGAAAATCGTTGAAGTTTAACTAACATTACAACAGGCATGACAACGAACCAAAAAGAAGTGAAGAAACATATTTGGATATAAACACTCAAATTATAATCAGCAAATGTAATTTGTCGGTCATATCATTTCACAACAAATATGTACAGACATTTTAAGCACAAACAATGACAACTGTACCCAGAACATATCCTGCAGTCTTCAGTCTTCAGTCTTTGCCATTAACTGCAGAGACTCTATGAACCTACTATGCCTGCACACACTCGTCTCCACCCTACTTATATTGTCCCGGAGCGGCTTAGGATAGCATGCAGTGCTTTTCAGGGCAAACAACTGGCATTACAACAAACACGACTCGCTTGGAGCGCCATCGATTACACGCCACAAATCCTACCAATCTCGGCTCTCCTAAGTATATGGATGATGAGGTGACCCTTTTGGTCTGTGCAAAGTTGATTGTATTTTTTGTATATACAATGGTCACCTATTGTTCTTATAATTTATTTTTTCTTAAACAACAACAACAAAAAAAACAGGTGTTAAATCAAACGAAGAAAAAAAACAAACTTTGGGCAAATGTCTTTGAGGTTTACTTAAACAATGGCATGTGGGAGGAGACAATTCATTACACAAGGAGAAAATTAACTCTTTGAGTCCCCCGGACTCCGTATAGAATTGATTGATGAATTTTGTGTGGACAGTGGCGTGAAAACGGGAAAGCAGGGGGGGCCGAAAAACACTCAAATGGATAGGTTATGAGCTGTAGTTGTGCACCTTGACACTGGTTTTTTGACAGACATGAAGATGCGAGGAAAAAAACGGTATTTTTAATCGCGCTAATATATTATATTGCGAGACGCCAACCATGATGACGCTGCTTGTTTAATACACGTTTAAACCTTTAGCCTTTTTTTCTGTGTTCCCATAACGGCCTTTAACAACGAGAACGATAGCTTCATGGTCCTAGGGGACTCATATGTTCAAAAGAACATACCCTTATATTGTTTATTATTTTTTCTCTTGTTCAAAAACCTCAAATAATCATTTGAAATACTGTATGTACAACATTATTGGATTGACACAAATTAGCTGCGCTTGTTGGAACATTATCATAAGTTAAGAAAATTGCATCACAGTTATTGGAACAGGCCCAAAGGTCATGCAGCTCAACTGTTCTTGCCAATTTTGAAGTTTGTTCGGTCTGGTACAGAAAATAAGTTCTTCATCAGTTATCATCAAAATTCCATGCGTAGTATCAAGGACACCCAAAAAGGCTATTTTCTCAACTTTTGACTTGTATGATGTCCACTGTGAGTTGAGGAATAGCTTAAACAAACTTTATAATGATCACTGCAAGGAACTTTTGCCATATTTTGTGAAAATCACACCATCAATTTGAGAGAAGACGTTTAATATGTTAAGTGGAGCGAAAGATGATGTGCCGTGGTATAGCAAAGTTACAAGTTCAACAAGACTGACTATTTAGCAACCTTGAACCTCAACAGGGTATATAGATTACAGTATATCTCAAAATGATCAACCCATGTTAAAGAATATCTACATGCGGACTCACACACTCACTGACACACAGGCAAATTACAATAACCTCTCCCATCTTTTCGGGAAATGGTGAGGCAATCAAAAAAGCATGGTCAAACGAAATAACACATTAAAGACTGCCTTTTTGAGCCTTTAAATTAACCTTGCATTATAACCTCTCTGCTCATCATAAGATATCATCAAAAACACAATGCTTTCAGAATGAAAATATCTGAAAAACGAATCGAAATACGTAAGCATTACATTGTCAGAAGCTGATTGTGAATTCACACTGAACTATCTTTAGTCTCGTCCCATTCCCAAAGGGATGGGAGAGACAACTGTAATAGGTCTGTGTGTCTGTGAGCGAGTGTGTGAGTCCACACGCAGAATTACTTTAATACAGCATCTGCGGTCACAGCAAATTGTGCTTCAAGATAACATTTGTAGCATTTCTGTCAAGCCTTCGACTGCACCTCAGATCATGAGCTCGACAAGCAAGACTGGATGGCCTCAATCAGATTTCCATCTGGTGAGTCGAGCCCATCGTGCGTGGTGAGCTGCAAGGCCTGAGGGAAATTGCTCCAAATGTTCTGTTGAAATACAATTTGCTGTGACCCAGATGGTATATTAAAGGAGACCTGCATGTGGACTTACACCCATACACACACTCACTGATACCAATTATAATTGCCTTTCCCATCCTTTCGGGAATGGGAATGCTATTGCTGCTGTGCATCAATCAGTGAGTTAGTGAGTCCACACTGGCTCAAAGGTACACTGTAAGCTATATACCATGGTGAGGCTCTGAATTGAAATACTCTGTCCTGTTAAAACATGTGAGTGCCATTGATCGCAACTTGAAAACTGCCCGTTTATCTTCATTAGACAAAAAAATGCCCGAATAATCCCAGCTGGTTAAAACTAAGGAGGTAGTGTTCATACGTGCAAGCAATACAGAGTTCAGCCCTATGTTTATGCCAGTGAGCTATATAATAGTCTCTTTGTCATTTTTTGTTTCCCCCAACGACCAAACTCTGGTGCATAAATATTTAAAGAAATTAAGGAACCCAGCAGCGGACATACAATGCTCAGAAAATAAAAAAAGGAAATGGATGTTAGATTTCCATACTTCTGAGTAAACAAAAACATTTGATGAAAATATTTGAATTTTTGGTAAAATAAGGGAATACGATGAAAAATATTGAGTTTTAAACCACAATATGTTCATTCATTTCCAACAGCAACATGCACATCTGCTGTCACCTTTGATGAACAACACGATTAAGACTTACAAAGAAAACCCAATTTCAATTTCAAAAAGGACCTGCAGCTAAAATATTTCAAGCCAGCTGAAGACAAAGAAAGGATATGAAAAGACTGTGAAACCTCGGATTTTCAAAACAGCAGCAATGAATAAGGGATTACAAAAGAACAGCAGGTGAGTTGACCACTCGATGCACAGTGCACCAGACGGTGCACTGGTCAATGAAATGCTTCATAAACGATTTTGAAATAAATATAAAAATGGCATAACATACTGTTAAAACAACGAGGTGTAAACTGTAAATTTATTATTTTATCAAAGTGCATATCATTTCACAAATTTAGTGCTTTGGAGAGTGTGTACGGCACAGGTATCATGATAATTGTACGTGGAAACTGATAGACGATTGTTCATGGTGTATATCAAAAAAAGCTAAATGCAATTATTCAATTCAAACCCACAATTATTTCGTCTTAAAAGAAAGAACTCATCGAATAATCTTATTTTGTATGTACGTGTAAGAGGGACATTCAAAAAAGTTATCCGATCGAGATGCTCACGATAGTCTACGATACACCAACTTTTGTATCTTACAATGTGTAAGTACAGTATGCATTACAATTATAATAATGGATGCCCATACTCTTGGCAAATCTTTGGACACACGTAGATGGAAAAACACAGATGCAGACACACAGACACAAAGGTGCATGGACACAAGGCGAGCAGACAAAAATGTGCAAAGACACAGGTGCATAGACAAAAATGCGCAAAGACAAAAGTGCATACAGATATGTACAGGCACACAGGAGACAGAGGCACACAGAGATGTACAGGTGCAGAGAGACAGAGGCACACAGAGGCAAAGACACACACACACACACACACACACACACACACACACACACACACACACAATTGTTTTTAAATAAATCAAATTTATCACATTATTAAGACAATAATTAATGCACAAATAAGTTTCAGGTGATTTTACCCATGCTTTACATTGCAGAGAACATACCGTTGAGTAGACAGAGGAGGTGCTTGATACCAGAGAAAGTGATGAACCATGCACTGTAACAACATCACAGCCGTGAAATCAAAACAATGCAAATCTATATTACAACAACCGGTCATTATCCTGAATTAGTATAGTTCTTCAATACTCAGCACAGTATTATAGCTCTGGATGATCAAAATTAAGCAAAAACACAGCGAGTTTGCCAGAATCTGAAACAATAACTACAGAAACTGCCCTCATCAAGGCATTTCGGATTAATATGGCTACCATCAGGAAATAACATTTATCAAGCAATAGTCATAGTGGCATTACGGAAGGTGCCTGAACACATTCTGACAACATTATGTAATTTCCATATTTTGTGTGCCCTGCCTCTCCGACAAGGTCAGAGACAGGGGACATTAAAATGAGCTCTGTCCGACCGACCGGCCGATCTTCTGTCCATGTACTTTTGTGTACACGATATTTATAAAACAGTTGAACATTTCGCTTTCATATTGCAGATATCTATTCCTCATGAAATTATCTCAACCTGATTAGTTCAGGCTGTGATTAGCTGAATTATGTTGCCATGGCAACCATCTCAGTAACCTGGCTTGTGTATGTTCGGCGATATTTCAAAAACCGGTCAAGATTTCGCTTTTATATTAATCAGATCTGTTCCTCATACCGCCCAAAAGGTAGAGACCTAGAACGTCAGCTCCTTGTTCTTTTTTTTAAACCTTAACCCAGGTTTTTTTGTTTGTTTTGTATACCTTGTCGAGGCTCGTGAGAGAGCTATGACACAATGCACAGCAAGGGGGGCATGAGACAAGAGGGGCGGGAGTGGGAAGGACAATACAGTGGGGAACAGAGACTTAGAAGATCCTGTGGAAGGAGAGGGATGGACGGGAACATGGGGATAGAAGATGGACATTACAGGGACTTTCAGGAAGGAAAGCAGGAATTTGAAGGAGGTGGGCTTGGGTGATTATCGGGGTAGAAAAGATCGAGGATCTGGATGGGGATGATAAGAGGTGGTGGTGAACAGCTGTTTTGAAGGCCTGGAGGGAAGAATGGGATTGAATAGAGTGAGGGAGTTTTCCAAAGGCCGGGAAAAAAGAGGAATGAAAGAGGTGAAGGTGAGCAGTGATTCGTGATTTTTGTAGTTTTACCAGAAGGGGGTTGTTGGCGGACCTTGAGCGCCCTGCGAAATGTGGTGGGATAAATCACAGAGAGAGCAGGGGGGCGAGGCTGGAGAGGAGACGGTAGAAGACAGAAAGACCACCGACCAACCTGCGGTGATTGAGTGAGAGGCCCAAAGACTCAGCCTCATTGCGGGAGATGCCAATGATCCGAAAAGCCTTGGTTTCCACAGCGTGAAGCCGATAAATGTGAGAGGCAGGAGCACCAGCCCAGAGGGGAGAGCAGTACTCCATCAGGCTGCGAACGAAAGCTTTGTAAGTGGTCAGGAGCTCAGGTGGGCCTAGGAAGGACTTTGCATGACGGAGAGATTCCCAGTCGGCGACTGGCTTTGGAGGCGAGGTTTGAAATGTGGCTTTCCCAGGAAAGGTCATGGCAGATAATTATGAGACCCAGAAGCTTGAAAGAAAGGACTTCTTCCAGAGGATTGTTGAGAAAGTGGATTGGGGGGGTTTTCTAAACGGTCCTTTCGGAGAGACAAAGTGAGACTGTGAGATTTGTCCGGATTGAAAGACATGTTCCACGTGTTGGACCAGTTTGTGATTTTATCC
>CM068952.1:130921032-130938588 GCA_035128595.1 Eptatretus atami | reverse complement strand
GAGAGAGATATGACTTTATAGATGTACTCACATCATCTAAATTGTACATACTTTATAGACGTACTCACATTCTAATTATCATACTTTATATATGTACTCACATTCGTAAGATTGTACATACTTATAGAGATGTACTTCACATTCTAATTGTACATACTTTATAGATCGTACTCACATTCTAATTTGTATAAATACATACTTTATATATGTATCCATTCTAATTGTATATACTTTAATAGAATACTGACATTCTAATTGTACATTCTTTATATATGTACTTACATTATAATTGACATACTTTATATATGTACACATTCTAATTGTACATACTTTATAAATGTACTCACAATTATAATTGTACATACTTTATAGATGTACTCACATTCTAATTGTACATACTTTATCTATGAACTCACATTATAATTGTACATACTTTTATATATGAATCACATTATAATTGTACATACTTTATAGTATGAACTCACATTCTAATTGTACATAACTTTATATATGTACTCACATTATAATTGTACATACTTTATATATGTACTCGACATTATAATTGTAGCATACTTTATATATGAACTCACATTATAATTGTACATTATTTATATGTACTCACATTCTAATTGTACATACCTTTATGTATGTACTCACATTATAATTGTAATACTTTATATATGTACTCACATTATAATGTCATACTTTATATATGTACTCACATTAATATTGTAGCATACTTTATATATGTACTCACATTAATAATTGTACATAATTTATATATGTACTCACATTATAATTGTACATACTTTATATATGAACTCACATTATAATTGTACAATACTTTATATATATGTACTTCACATTATAATTGTACATATTTATATAAATGTACTACATTATAAGTTGTACATACTTTATATATGAACTCACATTATAATTGTACATACTTTATATATGTACTCACATTCTAATTGTCATACTTTATAATATGTTACTCACATTATAATTGTACATACTTTAATAGATGTTACTCACATTCCTAATTGTACATACATTATAATGTACTCACATTCTAATGGTACATACTTTATAGACGGTACTACATTCTAATTGTACATACTTATAGACGTTACTCGCATTTTAATTGTACACAATTATAATGTGAGTACATATATAAAGTATGTACAATTATAATGTGAGTACATATATAAAGTATGTACCATTATAATGTGAGTACATATATAAAGTATGTACAATTATAATGTGAGTACATACATAAAGTATGTACAATTAGAATGTGAGTTCATATATAAAGTATGTACAATTATAATGTGAGTTCATATATTTTTGATCATGGGTTTTTTTTTTTTCTTTTTGACTTGAGGCTCACTTGGCTGCTGCCTGGAGTGGGTTGAGGTACAGTAGTTGCAGCTGAAAATGCGAATCCTATTCCAGGTTCTCTTGATGACTTCATATGGCTTTTTGCTTGTTTTGGTTTGTTCATGATTACTCAATGCAGGATTTTACCTATTGGCTTCCATTTGATTGAATAATTTTGATCCATTTGATTTGAAATGGTATGCCATTTCTGAAAATGATTCTGTATAGAATAACAGCTGAAGATAGAAACAAAATAATGCCTTGCGAATCCATTTTCTGCAGTTCATACTATAAACACAGCATGGAGACACATCTCCTGCCCAGACAAATACCACCTGACATGTCCGGAGCCAAGCTTCTGGAAACAAACACCGCCCGGACATTAATCGTAATTAATGCTCCCATTGCACACCTTGCCCTTCCCTTCCACTACCTCCTTGCTTCCCTCCCTCCCCTCCTCCTCTCTCCTTACCCTCCATTCTTCACTCTCCCCCACTGCTCTCTCCCTCTTCCCCCCTCTTTCTCCCCTCCCCTTTCTGGGAAGCATACCATCTGGGAAGCAAAACGGGTTGGTATTTGCCTAGTATAACTAATAGGACTTGCAGGAAATTCCGCATAATTGTGAAATGTGACTTCAAGTCCTCAATTCCTTGCCCCACCCAAACCAAAGTCCTCAAATCCCCCCAAACAACCCCAAAATTAACCCCACTTTCTCAACTCCAAGGCCTCAACTACAACCTCTCAACCCCAAGTCCTCAATTCCCCCACTCTTCCATGCCCAAGTCCTCAACCTCGCAACCCAACCCCAAATCCTCACCCCTCCCCCCCCGCCCCAACCACCCAACCCCAAATTTTAACCCATTCACAAACCACAAGTCCTCAAGCCCCCTTAAATTCCTAAATATGTTCAAACTCTCCCCACCCTGTCTTCAAATGCTCTCTCCACTACAAGTCTTTCATACCCCCCCCCCCACCCCCAAGGCCCAAACCCTCTTTCCCAAGTCCTCACCCCCTCTCCCACCCCAAATCGTCAACCACTCCCACCCAAGCTTTTAAACCCCCTCTTCCAAGTATTCTGTCTCCTCTCTGCCCCACCCATTCGTTCTGCCCTCCCCTTTTTTCCTTCAAGCCTCAACTTCCCCCACAAAAACCTAAGTCTTTTCACCCTCTTCCAACCCTCAGCCAAACGCCACCCAAAAGCCTCAAGATCCTCTCCAAAACACCCAACCCCAACTCTCTGTCCGCCCT
Organism: Eptatretus atami; assembly: GCA_035128595.1. Classification (NCBI taxonomy): domain Eukaryota; kingdom Metazoa; phylum Chordata; class Myxini; order Myxiniformes; family Myxinidae; genus Eptatretus; species Eptatretus atami. Next base: position 130,935,957 of record CM068952.1, on the reverse strand, counting down.
CCCCATCTCTTGAAGTCCTCAACAGCCTTCCTCCAAAACCTATTTTTTACTGAAGACCTTATCATGACATGGGTTTTATAGATCTCTGGTCGAGTCGCTCAAGAAGAGAAAATCGTTGGAACAGATGGAAGAAAACAAACAACGAATAAGTGTATATTTATATATCGACTGAAGATAGATGAATGTGCCCTGAACCAACTGTTCAACTCAATAGACTCGAGGAACGTCCCATACTCTTTACAGAGCATTATGGGCACCGTGACATGTTGTAAATGTTCCTGTGTATCCCAAAATGAACCCTGGACAGGTTTTCCACCTCTCTTGCCAGAGCTGCTTTTTCGTGTGGTGTGCGCGTGTGCAGCACAAGGTTGGGTAGCATTCATTGGCTGAGGAAGTGGCTGTGCGCTGATGCAATGCCCTCTGTAGGTTAGCAACATTGGAATTCTTTAGATTGACCGGTGATAGCTCACTGACTCATTCTGAAGAGACAACGTAGGATCTTTAACATCACCAACTAATGCTGGCAAGATGAAATGTCATGGAAGCTACTGAGTCGCATTATGGCGGATGTACAGAGAAAAGTTTTGTACCTACTTAGCTTTTTTATGGATCAATATTTGAACTTGCAATCCTCAGGATTACAAATGCAAAAACCTAGTGGGTTAAGCCAACTTATCAGCCATTCACCTTACTCCCGAGTTAAACCACCAGCTGTTTTCCCCTTCCCAAACCACAATAATATCTTTCAACCCTGACAAATGTTACACTCTCACCCTTCTTGAAAAAGGACCATCTGGCCAAACAACTTCCCATCGAATTCTCTTAACCAATCCTCTTGAAGAAGTTCAAATCATTCAAACTCTTGGATCTTATGATCAATATGATTTTCTTGCGGAAAACCCACATTTCTCAAAGTTGGCTCCAAAGGGACTGCAGCATTTTGCGTCGTGCAAAATTTATTGGCAAACACTCTTAAACTTCATATCCACCTACAAGGCCTTCATTTTCAGCTTTGATGGAGTCTCCCTCTCGTCTCACACCCTTGCTTCAAATTCACCACGAAATCCAAAGACCCTCAATGTCATTTGGAATCCAAACATGATTTAAGCTGAGTCTATGATCCATTCACTTTCCATCGCTGACAGGTCGGTAGTCTGTTCTTCTTCCACCTCCTTTCTGGTCTGCTCCCAGCTGCTCTTGCCATGCTCTGTCATCCCCAGGTTCTGCAGGGCACACATGCGTCCATTCAGATCCCCTTTTGGGGAAACTGCAAAATCCAGATTCACTGCTCATCTCCACTCATTCGTTCTCTTTTTTTCTAACCTGTTGAACCAATTCACATTCATTCTTCCAATCTCATTTCTCCCTCCACGTTTTTCAAGACAGCTTTCACCACCATATCAGATTCATCCCCCATCCAAAAGCATGATCTTTTCTACCCCCGTTAACCCTCCCCATGTTCAGCTCTCCAAGTTTCCAAGTTGTTCTTCCTGGGGAATTTGGCTTCCGCATCCATCTTTCTCCACCCCCATGTGTCCTTCCCTCGCACTCGTTCTCCCCACATATATTATTGTCGAATGTCTCCCTCATTTTTGACACTCATCTGCTGTTGTGGCTTTCCCCTCCTCTCTTTCTAGTGTTTCCTTTTGTTCTGTTTCCATCCTGAACCTCTGTGTTAATAGTTTTTTCCATGATCTTTGACTTTGATGAAAAACTGGAACTGCAAAAATCGAGCTCACTGAATCACACTTTATGGCTTTTTGTGGCAATGATATTTTGATGGATTGTATAGGACAAGCATATAAAACTTAACTGCGCACTGATAATTTAATGCATTTTTTGCACAGCACCACCCCTGGCTCGCACTAACATTCAATACAGCCTTGTCTTCCCCTGGGATGTTTAAATAGGACACAAGAATCCAATAATAATCAAAATAGCCTGTAAACTAATATCATCAGCACATAGGACAAATCAGAGGCAAATAATTGCCACAGATGTGATTAAAATTAAAAGGACAAGTTCATCAGTACAAGATTTGAAATATTTAACACTCGCGTATGAAATCAACAGACGTTGATCGAGGTATTGCAACGCCACTGGAAGCGAGAGTGTGGACATTTTGGGCATTACCCTTTTCGTCGGAGGAAAAGTTGTCATATTTTTTTGAATTATTAACATTTCTTCCTGTTGACTCCATCCATTGTCTGTCCGTCCACCGGTGCAGATACAGCGAGCGTGTGGCCAACTTCCTGAGCAAGAACTAGTTCTTATTTTACAAATATTTAATCAATCAATCTACAGAAGTTTCTTAAAAAAACTGTGTTCAGTGCCAAATATTAAGCAGCACATTTGTTTCACGACTGTAAATTAATTATCAAACTTAAGGAAAATCGATGAAGATTTAACTAACATTACAACAGGCATGACAACGAACCCAAAAAGAAGTGAAGAAACATATTTGGATATAACCCACTTCAAATTATAATCAGCAAATGTAATTTGTCGGTCATATGCATTTCACAACAAATATGTACAGACATTTAAGCACAAACAATGACAAAAACATGTACCAGAACATATCCTGCAGTTCTTCAGGTCTTCCAGTCTCAGTCTTTGCATTAACTGCAGCAGAACTCTATGAACCTACTTATGCCTTGCACACACTCGTCTCCACCCATACTTATATTGTCCCGGAGCGGCTTAGGATTAAGCATGCAGTGACTTTTTCAGGGCACAACTGGCATTACAACAAACACGACTCGGCTGCGAGCGCCATCGATTACACGCCAACAAATTCCTACCAATTCTCGGCCTCTCCTAAGTATATGGATGATGAAGCGTGACCCTTTTTGGTTCTGTGCAAAGTTGATTGTATTTTTTGTATATACAATTGTCACCTATTGTTTCTTATAATTTTTTTTTAAACAACAACCAAAAAAAAAAACAGGGTGTTAAATCAAACGAAGAAAAAAAAAACAAACTTTTTGGGCAAATGTCTTGAGGTTTACTTAAAACAATGGCATGTGGGAGGAGACCAATTCCATACACCAAAAAACAAAAAAAAAAAAAAAAAAAAAAAAAAAAAAAAAAAAAAAAAAAAAAAAAAAAAAAAAAAAAAAAAAAAAAAAAAAAAAAAAAAAAAAACAAAAAAAAAAAAAAAAAAAAAAAAAAAAAAAAAAAAAAAAATAAAAAAAAAAAAAAAAAAAAGAAAAAAAAAAAAAAAAAAATAAGAAAAAAAAATAAAAAAAAAAAAAAAAAAATAAAAAAAAAAAAATAAAAAACGGAGAAAATTAACTCTTTGAGTCCCCCGGACTCCGTATAGAAATTGAATTGATGAATTTGTGTGGACAGTGGCGTGAAAACGGAGAAAGGCAGGGGGGGCCCGAAAAACACCTCAATGGATAGGTTATGAGCTGTAGTTGTGGCACCTTGACACTTGGTTTTTTGACAGACATGAAGATGCGGAGGAAAAAAACGGTTTATTTTTAATCGCGCTAATATATTATCATTTGCGAGACGCCAACCATGAATGACCGCTGCTTTGTTTAATACCACGGTTTAAACCTTTAGCCCCTTTTTTCTGTGTTCCCATAACGGCCTTTAAAACAACTGAGAACGATAGCTTCATGGCCTCCAGGGACTCATATGTCAAAAAGACATACCCTTATATTGTTTATTATTTTTTCCTTGTTTCAAAAAACCTCAAATAACATTTGAAACTGTATGTTACAACATTATTGATTGACACCAAATTAGCTGCGCTTGTAATGGAACATTATCATAAGTTTAAGAAAATTGCATCCACAGTTATTGGAACAGGCCCAAAGGTCATGCAGCTCAACTGTTCTTGCCAATTTGAAGTTTGTTTTCTGGGTCTGCGTACAAGAAAAAGAATTCTTCATTCAGTATCATCAAAATTCCCATGCGTAGTATCAAGGGACACCCAAAAAAGGCTATTTCTCAACTTTTGCCTTCGTATGATGTCCACTGTGAGTTGCAGGAATGCTTAAACAAACTTTATAATGATCACTGACAAGGAACTTTTCGCCATATTTTGGAAAATTCACACCATCAATTTGAGAGGAAGACGTTTAATATGTTAAGTGGAGCCCGAAAGATGATGTGCCGTGGTTATAGCAAAAGTTACAACTTCAACAAGACTGACTATTAGCGAACCTTGAACCCTCAACAGGGTATATAGATATTACAGTATATCTCAAATGATCAAACCATGTTAAAGAATATCTACATTGCGGACTCACACACTCACTGACACACAGGCAAATATACCAATAACCTCTCCCATTCTTTTCGGGAAATGCCTGTGAGGCAAACAAAAAAAGCATGGTTCAAAACGAAAATAAACACATTTAAAGACTGCCTTTTTTGAGCCTTTAAATTAACCGCCATTATAACCTCTCTGCTCAATCCATAAGATATCATCCACAAAAACACAATGGCTTCAGAATGAAAATATCTGAAAAACGAAAATCGAAATACGTAAGCATTACATTGTCAGAAGCTGATTGTTAATTCCACACTGAACTATCTTTAGTCTCGTCCCATTCCCAGGGATGGGAGAGACAACTTAAATAGGTCTGTGTGTCTGGAGCGAGTGTGTTGAGTCCACACGCAGAATTACTTTAATTACAGCATCTGCGGTTCACTAGCAATTGTGCTTTCAAGATAACATTTGTAGCATTTTCTGTCAAGCCTTCGACTGCACCTCAGATCATGAGCTCGACAAGCAAGACTGGATTGCCTCAATCAGATTTCCATCTGGTGAGTCGCAGCCATCGTGCGTGGTGAGCTTGCAAGGCCTGAGGGAAATTGCTCCAAATGTTTCTGTTGAAATACCTTAATTTGCTGTGTGGACCCATGATGGTATATTAAAGGAGACCTGGCATGTGCGACTTACACCCATACAACACTCACTGATACCAATTATAATTGCCTTTCCCAATCCTTCGGAATGGGAATGCTATTCTGCTGTGCATCAATCAGTGAGTTAGTGAGTCCACACTGGCTCAAAGGACACTGTAAGCTGATATTACCATGAGTGCAGGCTCTGAATTGAAATATCTGTCCTGTTTAAAACATGTGAGTTGCCATTGATCGAATGAAAACTGCCCGTTTATCTTCATTAGACAAAAAATGGCCGGAATAAATCCCAGCTGCGTTAAAACTAAGGAGAGCATACGTGCAAGCAATTACAAGAGTTCAGCCCTATGTTTATGCCAGTGAGCTTATATAATAGTCTCTTTGTCATTTTTTGTTTCCCCAAACGACCCAAAACTCTTGGTGCATAAAATATTTAAAGAAATTTAAGGAACCCAGCAGCGGACATACAATGCTCAGAAAATAAAAAAAGAAAATGTGATGTTAGATTTCCATACTCTCTGAGTAAACAAAAACATTTTGATGAAAATTATTTGAATTTTTTGGTAAAATAGGGAATACGATTGAAAAATTATTGAGTTTTAAACCACAATATGTTCATTCAATTTCAACAGCAACAATGCCACATCTGCTGTCACCTTTGATGAACAACACGATAAGACTTACAAATGAAGAACCCAATTTCAATTTTCAAAAAGTACCTGCCAGCTAAAATATTTCAACGCCAGCTGAAGACAAAGAAAGGATATGAAAAGACTGTGAAACTCGGATTGTTCAAAACAGCAGCAATGAATAAGGATTACAAAAAGAACAGCAGGTGAGTTGACCACTCGATGCACAGTTGCACCAGAACGGTGCACTGGTTCAATGAAATGCTTCAATAAACATTTTGAATAAATATAAAAATGGCAATAACATACTTAGTTAAAAACAACGAGTGTAAAACTGTAAATTTATTATTTTATCAAAGTGCATATTTCATTTCACCAAATTTAGTGCTTTGGAGCGTTGTGTACCGGCACAGGTATCATTTGAAATTTGTACCGTGGAAACTGATAGACGATGTTCAATGAGTGGTATATTCAAAAAAAAGCTAAATGCAATTATTCCAATTCAAACCCAGAATTAACTTCTTCTTTAAAAGAAAGAACTATCGAATAATCTTATTGTATAGCTTTTACGATAGTGTAAAGGAGTGCGCACATATTCAACATTAATGTTATCCAAACTCGCAGAGAGTAATATCTTGCTCGAGTACGATATCTAGCTGATAACTAGCCAACTCTAGTATTCCTTACAATAGTGTTAAGTAACCAGTCCCTGCATTACAATTTAATAAGAAGATGCCCATACATCTGGCAAATCTTTGGACACACGTAGATGGAAACACAGATGACAGACACAACAGACACAAAGTGCATGGACACAAGCGCCGAGGCAACAAATGTGCAAAGGACCACAGGTGCATAGACAAAAAATGCGCAAAGACAAAAGTGCATACAGATATGTACAGGCACACAGGAGGACAGAGGCACACAAGAGATGCTACAGCGTGCAGAGAGACAGAGGCACACAGCAGCCAAAGACACACACACACACACACACACACACACACACACCACACAACAATAAAATTGGTTTTTAAATAAATCAAAATTTATCACATTATTTAAGGACCAATAATTAATGCACAAATAAGTTTTCAGGTGATTTTACACCATGCTTTTACATTTGGCAAAGAACATACCGTTGAGTAGACAGAGGGAGGGCTTGATACCATGAGAAAGTGATGAAACCCATCACTGCTAACAACATCACAGCCGTGAAATCAAAACCAATGCCCAAATCTATATTACAACAAACCGGTCATTATCCTGAATTAGTATAGTTCTTCAATACTCAGGCACCAGTATTATAGCTCTGGATTGATCAAAATTTAAGCAAAAAACACAGGCGAGTTTGCCAGAATCTGAAAAAACAAAACTACAGAAACTTGCCTCATCAAGGCATTTTTCGGATTAATATGGCCTACCATCAGGAAATACATTTATCAAGCAATAGTCATAGTGGCATTACGGAAGGTGCCTGAACACATTCTGACAAACATTATGTAATTTCCATATTTGTGTGCCCTGCCTCTCCGACAAGCGTCAGAGGACCAGGGGACATTAAAATGAGCTCTGTCCGACCGACCGGCGATCTTCTGTCCATGTACTTTTGTGTTACGCGATATTTATAAAACAGTCTTTGAACATTTCGCTTTCATATTGCAGATATCTATTTCCTCATGAAATTATTCTCAACCTGATTAGTTCAGCTGTGATTAGCTGAATTTATGTTGCCATGGAACCATCTCAGTAACCTGGCTGTGATGTTCGGCATATTTTAAAAACCGCGTCAAGGATTTCGCTTTATATTAATCCAGATCTGTTCCTCATTACCGCCCAAAAGTAGAGACCTAAGAACTCAGCTTCCCTTGCTTCTTTTTTTTTTAACCTTACCCAGGTTTTTTTGTTTGTTTTGATATACCTTGTCGAGGCTCGTGAGAGAGCTATTGACACCCAATGCACAGCAAGGGTGGGCATGGAGACAAGAGGCGCGGGAGTGGTAAGCACAATACAGTGGGGAACATGAGACCATTAAGGAGATTCTGTGGAAGGATAGGGATGGGACGGGGAACATGGGGAATGAAGCATGGACATTACAGGGACTTTCAGGAAGGAAAAGCAGGGGAATTGAAGTGAGTGGGCTTGGGTGGATTATCCGGTGCGGTAGAAAAAGATCGAGGATCTGGATGGGGGATGATAGATGGTGGGTGAACAGCTGTTTTGAAGGCCTGGAAGGGAAGAATGGGATTGAATAGAGTGAGCGAGTTTTTCCAAAGGCGGGAAAAAAGAGGAATGAAAGGAAGGTTTGAAGTGAGCAGTGATTTCCCGTTGATTTGGTAGTTTTACCAGAAGGAGGGTTGTTGGCACGGACCTTTGAGCGCCCGCCTGAAATGTGCGTGGGGATAAAATCCACAGAGAGAGCAGGGGACGAGTGTGCGAGAGGAAGACGGTTAGAAGCACAGGGAAAGACCACCGACCCAACCTGCGGTGCATTGAGTGAGAGGCCCCAAAGACTGGCCTCATTGCGGGGAGATGCCAATTGATCCGAAAAGGCCTTGGTTTCCACAGCTGTGAAGCGATAAATGTGAGAGGCAGGAGCACCAGCCCAGAGGGCAGAGCAGTACTCCATCAGGCTGCGACGAAAGCTTTAGTAATGTGGTTCAGGAGCCTCAGGTGGCGCCTAGGAACGGACTTTGGCATGACGGAGGATTTCCCAGTCGGCGACTGGCTTTGGAGGACGAGCGGTTGAAATTGTGGCTTTCCCAGGAAAGGTCATGGCAGATTAATTATAGACCCAAGAAGCTTGAAAAGAAAGGACTTCTCCAGAGGATTGTTGAGAAAGTGGATTGGGGGGGGTTTTTCTAAACGGTCCTTTCGGAGAGACAAAGGATACTGTGAGAATTTGTCCCGGATTGAAAGACATGTTCCACGTGTTGACCAGGTTGTGATTTTATCAGATCTGCAGTGATGTGAAAGAAGCTGCGGCTTGCCGGTCTGAGGGATGAGCGATGGTACGGGCAGAGGGTGGCAGTCATTCAGCCAAAGAGATATAGAGGATTTTCCAGAGAGTGGAGATGATCGTTTGATGAAAACCAGAAAAAGAACAGGCCCAGAACGCTAACCTTGAGGAAACTCCAGCCTGACAGGAAGAGAGACGAAAGAACTCCAATTTTAAGGGCCACACCGGTGACTGTGGCAGGAGAGGGAAGTCTCGCGAAGCCATGAGTGGCAGATTGGCCCTGGATACCATAGGGAAGAGAGTTTGGTGAAGCAGGGCAGGGTGCCAGACCGTGTAAAAAGCACGTGATATGTCCAGGATACGGCATCGATTCCTGCTCTTGGCATTGAGGACCTTCCATCCATTGTTGGGAGAGCAAGAAGCAGCAAATATCCAGGTTCAGAGTGGCCTGGTCTGAAAACCAAATGATGATCGTCAAATCAAGCCATTGAGAAGAGGAAGGATTTAAATGTCTTTAGTGATGATGGATTCCATAAACCTTGCTGATGATTGGGAGAAGGCTGATGGTCTTTGTTAGTTAGCAGGGCATCTGTTTTTGCCACCTTTTTATGCAGGACAGTAGTTTTCTGAATTTCCAAGCAGATTGGCAGATGATCTTGGAGCAAATGCAGAGGGTGAATAGAAGAGAGAGAGGGTGAGCAAGAGCAGAAGAGCAGGTTTTAGGACACGTGCGGCTGATGCCGTCTGGACCGGTTGCAGAATCTGAGTCGAGGTTTGGACAGCAAAGCTCTTCACCTTGTCAGGAAGAAAAGGACACCTAGGAGTCCAGGGACAAGTTGGGTGCCGACTGAAAAGACATGCTGCAGTGTATATAATATACGATCCCTTACAAGCGAAGTTCATGTAAGGAGGAGGCATTGGGCCGGATCAAAGCATGTGCTGTTGTTTGCCAACCTATGGGTTGTTGGTCTATGTCTATCCTTTTTTAAATGCTGAGCGTACTATTTTTAAAATCTTTGGTATGACTCGGCCGGAGTTCAAACCACTGAATATCCCAGGACTCAGAGCAGATGCTCTAAACAGTACCCACAAGTCTGGTAGCCGTAGCCATAATGGTTTATGGCATCCCCATTTGAGGGAGATTTTAAATCATGTCATTGTTTCACTGTAAATTAAATAAAAAACGATTGAATAATCGTGGGGTGGACTAAACAAGTGGAAGTTTGGTTCACTGAGACACACACACACACCCACACACACACACACACACACACACACACCACACACACACACACACACAACACACACACACACACACATACACACACCACACACACACTTCAGTTGGAAATTAATTTCTCCAAAAGGGAAAGTCATCCTCAACAATTGGTGACAATTCCAAACCAGAGCTCCAAATCCAGAATGTTTGAATAGTAAATGGGTGAGCCTTGTGATAAAGAAGCATGCATCTGATGTTGGAAACAGGAGGGGGGAAAACGCATACAAAGAGATTTAGGGACTTATGAAAGGGGCAGACAAGAGACCAAGGAAATGAAATACAGATGCAGATTGACTCAGAGATGATAGGAGAAGAGAAAAATGAAAGAAGTTATTATGAAAATAAGGAGGCATTTCAATGTTCATGCCGTTGTAAAGAGAGCGTATCATTTTATTGTCGCCACCAGTGTTTGAAAACGACAGATATACCATTTGATAATTATGAAACAAGAAAAAGGGAGACAATCAGAGATTGCAGACCCTCCGCCAGTCTTGTTTTGTGTGGTGTTTGTGTAGTTTTTTAGTGTGGAATTTTTGCTGTTAGTGTTTGGTACTGGTGTCTGTTACGTAATAAATAAGAGACATAATTCGAACTGCCATTTTAATAAAAAGCTGGCCAGTGATGATCGGCGTACCAAGGACGTCCCGCTTTATGCAACCCCGCTTTGATTCGGGCACCTGACCCTGCACCCGTTTGGGCGGGTTTAATAAATTTATTAAGTTGAATTTAAAATGGATTAAAAAATTCAATTCAAAATCAAATGGAATACCAAATTAGCGTACATCCTACAAGGAGTCATCCAGCAAGGAACCCAAACAAGCAAAAAGCAAAAGATTGAAGTCATCAGGAGGAACCTGGATAGGATTTGCATTTCAGCTTGCTGTTACTCTACCCTCAAACCCATTTCCGGGGCACAGCCAAGTGGACCTTATTCAAAAAAATAAAATAAAAAATTATTATATATATTCAAAAAGAACCCACATCAAAAATATTAAATAATTCTGGCCTTGCCAGACCATGTGCTCCGTTCAAGTTTGAAAATTTCAACCATTGTATTCCTCATCACGACTAGGTGATGTTTGTGCAATGTTTCACATCAATTGGTTAAGCAGTTCCAGAGTAAAACATGATTTATATTTTTCTCATACCAATATGGCTGCCAAAACCGTGTGACTTGATATCAACTATTGCTTAAACTTGTACAAACCCATGAGCTTAGGCGAACATTTGCATGAAGTTTCCCCTCAATTTGTCTACCTTTCTGAGCAAGAATATTTTTTTAGTACGGTTTTAGGGTAAATCCAATATGGCCATGCCAAACCATGTGACCAATGACGTCAACATGTGTGAACCCTTTTGTTCCTTATGGATAGCGTGGCCATACATGTAAAGTTTTTGCCTCGAATTTCTGTTCAGCCTACTTTTCAGAGAGGATTTTTTTGAAGTTTTTTTGAAAAAAAAAAAAAATCTTGGTGCGAGATCATGTGAATCGAATGACCATCAAATTTTTACTGTGGAACCATTTTATCCCTAAAGAATACCCTTCAAAAATTTTTCACACTCATCAGATGTTAGCGTTTATACATCTGCCAATTATGACGTTCATACGGAAGGCAGCCTATGACATTCATAGAAGAATCACACTCATTTTCCGCCATGAGGGAGTACTTGCCCTGTGTGTGCTTAAGTTTTCAATTTTTCCTTGGTGCGGTTTCAGAGATACCAGAGTCCAAAGTTGTTTTCCGTTTTTTCCAACAAGGTCCACAACATGTGACCTGTGATGTCATATAATTATCAATAAAAATTCAAGTCTGGTGTTGGCTCAGTGGTAGGTGGCGGCTGGGATCCTCGGGTCCTGAGTTCAAGCCCCGTTGGCCGCTGAATTATACATCCAGGGTGGTTGACTCAGCCTGTTCATCCTTCCGGAGTCGGCGAAATGAGTAGACCCAGTCTCAGTGTGTGTACTGGTAGATGGGCACTGCATCAGCGACCCACAGTCGCGCCTTCAAGGAAATTTGATAGCTACAACAGCAGCTAAGCTGCCCATTACGACACCAATTAAAACATTCTACATGAGTTAAGGTGCCTCCTATGCGTAAAATTTCGCTCAAATCCGACAAGCGGTTGTGCTCTGAGAAAAAAACACTAAAGGTCTGTGCAGAACAAAAAAACAAAACAGACAGAACAGACAAACAAACAGATCAAGGACAGCCAAACAGACCCAAAATTGTAATAACCCACTTCCTCTGGCGAGTGTAAAAAGTTGCAGCTTCGAGGAAGGGCCACAACTTAACAAAGTGCATTGATTCCAGGTGTGGTTATACACATACCTTCCTCAACGCCATCCCGGAATGAGGCGACCGGCTGATCCCACGGTGTCGTTCGTCCAGTGACGCAGGAGCTATTCGCAGCCCGTGTGTCTCCATACATCTCGTAAGTGCGCCACATGGCGTCGAAAACGACTTGTTCGAACGAATTAACGTTTGGGCCAAGGACATGCTGAAATGAGCAGGTTTGCGACTTGCTGTGGAAACAGAACAACACAAAGGCGTTAATTTGTTGGAGACCTTAAGAGCATTTTTATTTTTCGGATTAAATCCAATGTGAAAGCTTACAAATCTTGGAAAGAAAGTAATTCGTAACACGAGGTCAACAAACTTTACATACTGTTTAAATAAACCACATTTCCATCCAACTACATTTCATTGAGCATATTACGATATCAAATCTACATTGTTTGAGCGATTTTTTAAAAACCTCAGACTCTTCTCGGATTGTAAATTGATAAATGTCAATGACTAAATGTCAGGACGGCTTATAAAATTATGTGCATGATATGATCTCAAATTAGTTAAGTGTGGGTTGAGACTAGGAATTACAGTCAGTGCTTGTTTAACGTTGTAGTTACTTTTCCTGAAAAGTGCGACTTTAAACTGAAACGCATTTAAATGAATCTAATTTTTTCCATAAGAATTGCAGTAAACAGGGCCGTGGTTAGGTTCCACTGCGAAAAAATTTATCACCAGCCAAAAGACATGATTTACATTTCGAGTGTAAGTTTTTTTAAAAAAATGAACAAATCAATTGAATTATATCAATTCTGTAGTTGCTTCAGTCATCAATTATTAGCTCTTCTCTGTGTGCATTTGAGGAAAGTTGTGTAACGTCCGGCTTCTTCCACCTCATCAAACCCGCTTTATTGGCCAGCCGAGGATAACTTTCTTCATAGCGAGGACAACCACTCTCTTTTCAAGTCATTGACACATCCAGGCACAAACTTCCTCCACACACATTCATTGCCACACCTGAGTAACTTCAGCCCTAGGAAACCACTGATGTTATCAATGCCACTTGATGTTTCCATCAGTTTAACATAAAAACACATGGCAGGCTAGTCAGGTGGATCACCACCGTACTTGCACAACACCTTTGAATCAGAAGAGGGGGACGAGCAACCACCGATGTTAAAATCGATGCACAGCTCGGTCGTATATAAGGCCGATACAGCATTGTTACTCTGGGTTAGCTTATACCACCATGTATGTACGGTACGGCCTATACACCGGTATTTAACAGTTATGATGTATACTGTATAGCTCATTAAAAACGAGGGAAAACTATGAGCTTTGGTACTAAAATTAGAGGTTAAAACGACTGTATAATGCGCACGGGTGGAATGACTTTTAAACGAAGATGTTTCTCGAATATATCCAGCGACTAAATTAAACTCAAATGTTAACTGGGACGATGTTAAGCGAGGACTTAATGTCTTTCTTCATGTTTACTGTGTTGCTGTGAATACTTGCAACTCATGTTAGGTATTCATACATCTACAAACCAAATTAGTTGATGCAATTTTGGAGAATTCACTCCGAGTCTGGAGGTCGGGTTGCATTCGAACCTACCCATAATTAACCTACCAAAGACTTACAAAAAATGGTACAGGCAACTTCCATGCTTGATGCTCAGAATTTAAAGAAGAATGCGAACATTATGAGAAAAAACCATTAGGTTGACAACCATAGGGCCAGCTTGAGCTCTGTCAAATGGCCTCCTCGTGCATTGAATCCCGAGAAGGTGATTCGCATTTTATAATGTCATCAATACCACTTCTCGAATTGGCCCCAATTATTACCCTCGCAAAAGAGAGAGTATTGCATTTTGATTCTGCATTGTCTTTCTGTTTGGCCACACAGAATGTGCTGATGTTAGGCCATAAACACCCACCTCGTGGTAGCCCATAGTACACATTCTCATTTTAATCAAACTAATACCCTGAAAATATGCTACAATGTAGATGTGCAGTATATCTATAAAGTATGTAAATTAGAATGTGAGATTATGGTCTATAAAGTATGCTACAATTAGAATGTGCAGTATGTCTATAAAGTATGTACAGAAGTAGTAATGTGAGTACAATCATATAAAAGTATGTTACATAGTAGATATGTGGATAGTCATATATAAATATGTACAATGTAGAATATGGATACATCATATAAAGTAATGTACAATGTAGAATGTGAGACGTGCATATAAAGTATGTACAATTAAATAATGGCAGTAGCTATAAGAATATGTACAATAGAAGTATGATACCTTATAAAGTATGTAACAGATAGAAATGATGTGATAATTATAAGTATGTTACAATAGGAATGTAGATAAATCATATATAAAGTATGCACAAGTATAATGTGAGTAACATTATATAAAGTATGTACATAGTAGAATGATGAATACAATATATAAAGTATGTACAATAGTAGAATGTAGTTGCATATATAAAGTATGTTACAAAGTAAATGTAGTATCAGATGATAATAAAATTAATGTACAATATATGATGTGGAGTATCATATATAAAGTATGTACATATACAAAATGTGAGTTCAATATACTAAAGTATGACAATTATAATGTGAGTACATATATAAATTATGTACAATTATTAATGTGAGTACATATATAAAGTATGTACCAATATTAATGTGAGTACATATATAAAAGTATGACCATTATAATGTGAAGTACATATATAAAGTATGGTACAATTATAATGTGAGTACATACATAAAGGTATGTACAATTAGAATGTGAGTTACTATATTAAATAATGTACAATTATAATGTGAGTTTCATATATAAAGTAATGCTACAATTATAATGTGAGTTAC
>CM068952.1:130872870-130888952 GCA_035128595.1 Eptatretus atami | reverse complement strand
ATATATATATATATATATATATATATACATATATACACGCATATATATCTCGATACATACACACATACACATACACACACACATACACATACACACACACACACACCACCACCATCACCTCTACTGGGCCCTCTCATTGCACACATATGCACACACACAGACACACACAAGTCTTCACGCACACGCATGCACAGTGCTTTGTTTTCACAGAATGTTTTGTGTGTCACAAGCTTAGACAAATTCACTATCAAAAAGGAAAGGAGTGAAACACTAAAATCTGCAGCATGAGTGCAACAGCACAGCGTGACATGGCTAGCGACTTTAGTGCAGATTCTCTATCATGGGCATTTCACTTCTACCGACACATCAAGTTGCATTTCACAGCAAATTCTGCAGCATATAGGTCCTGGTGAATAGATAGTGTGTGGTTTATAGGCCATGTGGTCAAGCTGGAAATGCAGCATATTGCAAAGCCAGATGTTTTGAATGTGCACCGTAAATGTCAACATTTAATGAACAGACACCGTGAGATAAACTTGACAAAGTAAATGATCTTTTTTGATGACCATATTACATGCTAATTAAAGGCAGTCAATTACTATGGTGATTGGAATGATCAAGCCATTAAATATGAAGAAACCTGGTACAGACAAGCAAGACCAAGTGCCAATTGGAAATGGTTTTGTTTGAAGAGGTCTTTTCTGATCAGTCAACTTTCATGTGTATTCATTTATCAAAAGCTAGAGATACAGATTTAACACAAATTTCAACAAGACTATCATTAAAGACCTTTGACTTTGCTTACAAATTTTAAGTTACGGAAAAAAAAAGACGTCTTCTGGATGAGGGTCGGTGGAAGGTGCTCGTCATGTGGAAATGATATGGCCAAAAATGAGAGAGAAGCATGAGCTGCTAATTGTTACACAAAATAACTGCCTCTTTAAGAAACTGCATGTCAGAAAGACCCTTTCACATTACCTGTCTTGCCTCCTAGGTAAAGTGTGGCTGATATATTGGGGGCTAGCAGTAGGGGAGAGAGGAGGGCTGGGTGGAATACAGGGAAAAAAGAAAAGTAAGAAAGATTGAAAAGTCACACAGAACTGTAGATGTGAAACTTACTGAAGTTATTGATAAAGTGAACCTTCCAAAAGTATGTTACCCAGTGTTGCCCGGTGATAAAGAACCCTTCTGATAACAAATTTTCGAAGACACATTCAAATATATAACATAAAGAACACTTTCTTTGTCCAGTGTTACATCATAGGGCTTAGAAGAAATTTCCAAGTTGTTTCTTTCGAGCACAAACCACTATGAGAGGCAGATATTTTCACAATATTCTTTTCTACATGCAAGTAAAAAGTAGTGTAATGATTCGAACTTTACAAATCATGGAATTATAATTAATGCGACTCTTAACAGACCTCACCTCTCAGACATAGTTGACTTGATGCTATTGGTTCGCACGAAGGGGCTCTGAGACTCAGCCTTATTTGCAAGACCGTAGCCACCAGTTGCAGGTGATGCAAGAAGGATCGGTGGGCAAAGTACACTGCCAGAGATCATGCCCATTTCACCAGCTGTTAGCCCAATCATACTGCCTTGGGATTTGCAGGATGGAGGTGAGGCTACCATGACCCCTGGGCTCCAGGGGCCACCATTTGGTGTGCTACAATGACCAGCAGAGTTACTTGGAGTGGACATCTTAGGGCCACAGATGTTGCGACCTGGGAATGCCGGTGGGCCTGGACTTGGAGCAGGGCTTGAACCTCGGCTGCTGCCCAATGGGGAGGGTGAATCTGAGCTTCCACGTCGTACCAAACCAGTGTGAGAGAGAATGTTTGTTGAGGTCTTGTTACAGTCTATGACTGCTTGTTGCTGCTGCTGCTTGTTCACTTTCCCACCAAAAAGCCTGTTTTCAGACATTTATCACAACTCTCAGTATGTATTTGTGCAAATTTAACATGTACAAAGAAAGATATGTGGATAGATTGTTGACTCAGGCAGTTTAACACATGCAATCAGCCATTTGCGTGTTCAGGAATAATGTCTAAAATTCATCCAAATTCAGAGGATGCTTGTAAGACTAAGTGCAATTTATTGAATAGTCAAGATAGTCAAAGTGCATGCAATTAAAATAGAATTATATTTTCTAAGTCACGACATTTACAGCTTAAATCAATGTCTTACTTTGAGGTAAAATCGAATTGTACTTGCTGTACCTGCGAAGCGTTGGTGATGCAGTATCTGCTCCTTTGGCCGTGACTTGAGTTGGACTGGTTGGACATGGAGCCTGTCCTGTCCCAACCTTTGCAAAGCTCGAAGTGCATGTATCTGCAGTTGTTGCTGCCACAGCCGCTGCAGCCTTTTCTCGGTCAGTTTGATTTACCTGATACATATCCTTCTCCAGGGAGTGGCCTGGTTCCTTCTCGTGACTCTGTGCTGTGGCAGGGGGGATGGTAGGAGAGGCAGTACTGCAAGGAGGACCAGTGGTGGGAGGGCTAGAATGTCCAGCACCTACACGAGAAGGAAGTTTCGAACCAGGAACGCATCCTGCAGACTTGGAGCTCAGGTTAGAGTCAATGCTGCTTGTGCTTGAACGGTTTCCAGTTCCGCGTCCACCACTAGACTTTGCAGGTCTTGGCAAACTGCGGTAAGTAAGAGTGGCACGTGAAGCTGTTGGCAGGAAGCTTTCGTCTACTGCACAGCCATCAACACTGGCCTTACGACCATTGCCTGCCCGGCCAGCGATGCCGGCTCGTCCAAGTTTTCCTACAGTCGCGGAGCCACTAATCACCATGGCACCACTGGCAGTCATTATGCTGCCTCCCGTTGGACGCTTGAATCCAAATGACGATACTGTGCTTCCGCCCCCTCCTGAAGGCCTCGCAATACCTGATGGTGGCTTCCTACCTTCATCTCCACTGCTGCGCCCTGCATCGGATGGCGACCGCTGTACCTGACTCAGCTTGGGTGAGTGATGTCCTTGTTCTGAAGCCTTTGCATCATCGGTTTTGCCTTTGACAGAGGGAAAGGATTATTGGAAAGGTATCATGATCATGCATTTCATATACAATCAACACAAAGACCAAGATATTAAATAAAATCTTTATTAAGTTTAAACACAAAGATAGGAAATTAATGGAGTAAATAAACCTCATCAGGATGCATGTAAGATTGATGATAGAAAAATTATAAATAAAATGGAAACGTGACAAGTTCTGAATGACTGACACAATTGCTCTGGAATATCTTACTCGCTTTGGAGCTCTCACTTTTTGTTTTGATTCCAACCCGACTGTAGTCCTGGTGCTTCATTGGTAAGGAGATGTGTGGATGGAAAAAAATCTCGAAGACTACTTTTCCATTGTATGTTTACAGAATATATAATCAGATTCTTATACTTCTTGAGTATGGCAGCTTGGCTGTCGGGTAGCTATCATTTTGTTGGGGCGTGACAATGCCACTGATGCTGTGCCCCATACCAGTATACTGGTACTCATTTTGCTGACCTCAGAAGGATGACAGGCTGAGTCAACCCCACCATGTCTTTATTCAGTGGAAAAAAACAGGGCTCAAACTCAGGACCCTAAGATCCCAAGCCAGCCACCCTAACCACGAAGCCCAAATCAGGCTTCAAAATAATCAGATTCAAAATATATTAAGTCCAGCATACAAAATCTCTCAACTCTCAATGTTGTGTGAAGCACAATTCCATCATTGAACCTCATTATAACCCTTAAACATGAACATAGACAAAGATAGTTACATTTGGATTCAATCACACAAGTACAGAACTCACTCCAAATGCATAATTTAGGATGAAGGACTTATTCCACATACATTAATATTAATGCCAAAAATGTTCAACAACAAAAAAAGCTTTGAATTTATTTTCAAATTGAATATATTGAAAAAGTACTGCTTTGCTATCTTTTTATTCCATAAGGAAAATGTTTGATATTTAATTCTATCCATGGGGGGAAAAACAACTATATTTTCAATGACAATCACACTTCCAATTTGGCACAACCGGGTCCATTTTCAATGACTCCGACACTCCGTTTGAGCCTTTTCCATCAAAAAATGGACTTACTGTACAAACGACAGCTCAGTTCAGTTGGTAGTAGAAATGCCTTGGTCTTGGATTAGGGAGATCGTAAAAAAGGGGTCGACTTTGTTGTGATGCCAAGCTTTCAATATATTATATTATGCTAAGGAGTTGATGTTGTGCATCTACCTCCTTTGGCACTCTGCTGTCCATACTCCATCGTGTGGTTATATGGCCTTCATGGCAGCCTTGTATTTTGCTGCCGATAGTTTTGAAATTTCTCTGACATGATTTAAGGGGTTTGAAAGGCATAATCTGTCTGTTTTGCATGGCAAGTGCTGTCATGCTGCTTAAAGTTATAGTTTTGTCTTTAGAATGTTGTTTCAAATGTATAGTTGTCATCCTGTGGCATACACTGGGAAAGCTGGTTCCTGTATTTTAGTGTATATTGGTAAATATATATATAGTAAGGTTATGTCAGAGTAAGGTTATGGGAATTAATACAAGGTGGGGTTGACTGTGCCTGTCATCCTTCTGAGGTCAGCAAGATGAGTGCCAGCATGCTGGTATCCTATGTCGGAGATGCGACCCATCCAGGATTGTGCCCAATAGCCAAGGAGACTGCTTAGGCAGCACCAATGCTCTGCACTGAGGACACATATATATATATATATATATATATATATATATATATATATATATAATAATATGCAAAAGTAGTATAACAGTAAGGATTATACCAGTATTACCAGTATTATAATAGTGGTGCTAGGATTCATTTAATACTAGAATTCATTTAATTCATTAAAATCATTATTACCATTTTTAATATTTTAATTTCCGTATTTTTTGTCGCACGTTTTGTTTTTCATTACTGTATACCTACTTTTGCAGCCCCCTGTATATATATATATATATATATATATTATATTATTATTATATAATATATATATATATTAAATTATTTTGTAATTTGCTTCCTTGGAATACATGTATACATATATTATATATTATATATATATATATATATATATATATAATATATATATGAATAATATATATATATCTGCTCTTGCTTTTTTGCTCAAATTAGTTGAGTCGATCTAGTTTTTCACCTTTGGTTATACATACTAGTACGTGCCCGTTAAAAAAAAGAAGAAGAAAAAAAAAGAAATTATCAAACCGCGACCAAGAAACAACAACCACACAGGCCGTTCCATCGCTCTCGGCGTGCCCGTACTGCGTGTGGCCCGGAAGTTCGCATATCGCAGTCACGATTATTCGCAATTTAGTTTTAATGGCCAATTATATTATTCAATTAGCGCCAACGTATTTTGCCTTTTCGCAATGTCATCGCAAGGAAAAACACAAAGAGAAGAGAAGAGGAAAAAAAAATTACTTCCTGCTTCGGAGCATACCAGCTCACTCTAATGTTACCGAAATTTATGCACCGTCTAATACGAAAACGATCATAACTTGGGGCATTGTGTTATATCTCTAAATGCGCATTAAGATATCGAGAAATTATTAGAATACACGAAGTCATCACTCTCCGGAAGTCCGTACGTTGTAAACCCGTAATGGAGGACGCGGCTGAGTTCCCTTCCCCATCGGCCACGCCACGCAGCAACGTGTCTTGTCATTGGTTGTAATAAATGGCCATAACTTTTGGGAAAGCATTGTCGATTATATCAAACCTTGAAAAGGCACATCCTCAGGTCCCGCAAATACCTGGCAGTTTCAATTAGATCGGACCAGTGGTTGTCGGAAACAGCGGTCACACACACACACACACACACACACACAACACAACACACACACACACCACCACAATTGCTGGAATTTAAGATAGATGCCAATATATATATATATATATTGTATATATATACATTTCTAAGATACCTGTCAGCTGATCATGCAACAGCCATTTCCACATTTTAAACACCACCACAGGTTTCAGCTCATATAATATATTGTTGCAAGGAAATTATTAACTACAAAATTACGATTGAAAATATGCTGTGTCATGGCCAGTGAGAAAACACGAAGCATTTGTATGTTTTACATGGAGAAGCAGTTTGAAGAACTATTGGTCATATGAACATCAAGTAAATAAAATACCTGGTGTTTTGAGAGAGCTCGAGGTGCCCTTCACTCTTGATGGTATGATACCAGATTGTGCTGTCATGCCTCGTCGCCATGATCCAGTAGACCCAATGGCACCGGGCCTTTTCAAGCCAGAGCAACTCTTCTCCGACTCATCAGACATGTCTGTAGGGTTTCGCTTCCACTTGTTGCTCGGTTCCATCCTCACTCCAGTCTCGGTTTCGCTGCCTGAGATCTTCACATCATCCAGAATTGAGCCATGAGACCAAGTCCCATGGTTCTCTGCCATACAGTGATTTTCATTATCTGTGCGGAAGTGCTGTAAGGACAGTACACCCAGATATTATTGGACATGTCTCACAAAATTAGTCATTTGATGTATGAGTGTGGTACAATGACAACATCAGAAGGAACCAGAAAGCAATAACAAAACACAGCTTTTCAAATACAGGAGTCCTGTTACAAGGAACACTGATAAATGCAATTGTAATGATTGGCACCTTTGGTGGACGAGCCCATTTTATTGAACAGATTTCTACTCAATTGAATGAACAGTGAAATCCAGAAGTTTTTTTTGTCCTCATACTGTATATAAAAATGTTGAATAAGGCAATGTTGGTGTGTCTGTCCCTTATAGAATGCATGACCTCCACAAATTTTTGCATTCCTGCTTGGGGTATCTAGGGTCAGGTTATGGGCATCAGTGCCAATTCCGAAAACAAATCCTATCACGGGAAGCGGGTATGACTAGTTACAAAAAAATAATCAAACATGTTTATTGTGGAGACATGAAGAAGAAAAAAACTCTCTATTATGGTCAAGAGCCTCCGCTCTGAGTCGGGAGGTCAGCGGTTCAGTTTAGACCTTAACTTGTTGCTCGACACCTTAGTAATTTTAAAGGATATCACACAGATAAACCCCATGGTTGGCATCCATGGAGGAGGAGGAGATTGGGACCATACTCTGTGCCGAGCGTTGGTGCTGCTTAAGTCGTCTCCTGGCTATTGGGCACAATCCTGGATGGGTCGCCACTCCGATACAGTATACCAGCAAGCTGGCACTAATTTTTCCGACCTCGGAAGGATGAGAGGTCGAGTTAACCCTACCTGGTATTAATTCAACAGCTGAGCAAGATTTGAACTCAGGACCCTAGGATCCAAAGCCCACCACCCGAACAATTAAGCCAACACCAGGCATATCCATGGGGAGGAGAACAAAAAACATAAAGCAATATCATAGCCAAACAAGAACTGCAGGTGAAATCGTGAAAGGTGAAGTGTGCTTTATGAAATATATAAATTGAAATGGTTCAATATATATTTGGTGAAATATCGACATTTATTTAAATAAAGAGCACAAATAATGCTTGTATACCCTGAATGATATGGAGCACCCTTTGTTTCTATTTTCTTTTTCGAGTTTGTGTGTGGGGAAAAAAGGGGGGGGGCTAGGGCCATTGCCAAACATGGTTCAATGAAAAAAAAAAATTGAATCCCAACCAATGAGGACAATGCTTAGTCACAAACCATTGATCTCCATTTTGGATTAATTGTGGATTCAAATCTGCCATAAAAGCACTTAATCCACTACATTACCAAAAGTATTGTCACAGCAAAACCTGACCTTAAAAGGAACCCTCATAACCTGCATGTGCATATGTTCTCAGACTTCAAAGCAATACCTGCTTTGTAAAGGTTGTTGTGATGATATTTTGGACAGTGTGGAAATACGAGCTTTGATGCCCAATGAATATTGCAGTGAAAGCTCAGATGCATACCCAGCATAACTACACACCTAACCACCCACTGTGCCTGTTAGTAATTGGTTGGAGGATAACGACGTTAAAATAAAATAAATCTGCAGCTGTCAGCCAAGAGATCCAACGTAAACCAAATCAAACCATCGCCCCAATTGGCATTCCCATTTAAGCACATGTTGATTTTGTTCATAGTCACCAGCACCACCAACTAGGATCTCTGTCGAGGAGGCAAGACTCAGGTCCAATTTCATTGTAATGCCTAAAAGGGAAGAGGGTCAGAGTCTTGCCTACAAGACAGCTATACTTGTTTGTGGTGCCTTCATTTTTACCCCGCACAGACCAAGAGAAAAGCGGGGTGAAGCATTTGGTTCACTTCTGTCTGTGTCTGTCTTGTCTACCAACACCAGTTTATGATTGAGGAACAACTTCATTTCAATTGAATATTATATCTGGAACATGAATCTCAAAACGGACGCAGTTTAGCGGTACTTTGGCTCTGAATTTGTCCCAATTGTGCATGCGCAGAGATGAGAGATAATATTTTTTACTCTGTCTGCCTATGAAACACAATTGAAAATCATTCCAAACAGGAAAGTTGCTGTTTTTAATGACGTTGTAAAGGATACAATAAACAGGCACAAATAACTAATGTAACGTGTTAAATAAGGTAGTGTACAAGATGCTGCATCAACAGCAGGAAACTTTGGGAATTTTTTTTTTCTGCAGCCTCTAAAATCTTGATTTATTTCAATTTAATTATTTATATACTTGAACACTGTAAAACACAAATCACATTTTTGTCTCTTTCAAAACCCTTCCGCTTCGTAGTTCTTGGACGAAATTTTACAGCATTTTATGCCATCACGACCAATGAAATTTGCCTTTTGTAGACCCCACCCAGGTTCTTGTTTTTATATTTTTCTGCAGTCATAATATTATTATTATTATTTTTTTTATTATATCATATTTATTTCAAGACTGCACAGGGTAAGGTGTTCTATGAACTCTCTCACTGAATATGAATTTTACCAGATGCAACCAGTTTTTTGGGGAACTTGATTTGGCAGTCGTCTTCTCATGTCGTTGTCCTTTATATAATACGAACAAATACAACCTGTCACTTCATGACAGTGATAATATTATGGTGGGAGGGGGGAGAGAAAGGAGAGAGGAGGAGGATGGAAAGGGGAGAGGAGGGGGGGGGAGAAAGGGGGAGAGGAGGGGGGAGAGGTGGAGGGAGGGATAGAGGACGGAGGGAGGTGGAGGGAGAGAGGGATGGGAGAGAGGGAGAGGGAGAGAGGGAGAGGGTTGGAGAGGGGTGTTTACATGTCACACAACACCCAAAGAGAGGAGAGAGAGAAGGAGAGGAGAGAGGGCAGAGGAGAGAGGAGAAGAGGAGAGAGAGAGAGAGAGAGAGAGAGAGAAGAGAGAGAGACAGAGAGAGAGACAGAGAGAAGAGAGAGAGACGGAGAGAGAGAGTGTGAGAAGAGAGAGAGAGAGGGGGAGAGGGAAAGAGGGATGGGGTGGAGGGAGAGTCATAGTGGTGAGAGAGAGGAAAGAGAGAGGAAAGAGAGGGAGAGGGGGGGAGAGAGAAAAAGGGGGATATGGGTGGGGTGGAGAGTTATAGTGGTGGTGAGAGAGAGAGAGTATGGGGAGGGATAGGGGAGAGAGATGGGAGGAGGAGAGAGGGAGGGGAGAGGGAGGAGATTCTGGCAGATGTGACATCCAGTTTAACACCACACACATTGGTGAATCACCCTGCCTGTGAAACACTGGGATAACAGTTTATTGCTGGGTCGGATTTGATTCCATGCTGCACTGCTTCGAGAGAGCGTGCGTAGCTCTGGGCTATTCTGCTGTGATGTTAGCGAAACGGCACACATATTGATGAGTCACCCTGCCTGTGAAACACCGGGATGGCAGTTTATATCTGGGTCGGGATTTCATCCCAGGCTAGACAGCTTAGATCAAGTGTGCGTACCTCTCAGCTATCCTGCTGTGATGTTAACAAAATGTTTCATTTTTTATATTTGTATTTATCCAAGTAAATGGTTGATAAGGAATGGCTGGCTTGGCAAGCGTTTCAGATCCATTAAATTAAACACACACCTTCTGGAGATGCCCGAAATATCAAATATTTCTGAATTATACAAATGAACACTTTTTTAGCAGGTAAAAGTGCTGCTAAGTTCAATTCTGATGATTAATTTTTGTAATTCATTAATTTAAGCTTAAATTTTGTAATTCGGCTTCGTTTAAGAGATTCCTGAGGTTATGGCATGTGCGGAAATGAAATAAATCCAGAAATGCTGACGTCTTTGTGATATACCCAGCGATTTGTAGCTTTGATGAACAGGTATTGGATAATATAAGTGAGTAAAGAAAAAAAAAAACTCGTTTAGAAATCGTTGCGGTCTGTTCCAATTCTCAAAGCTTGGTTAAGAAAGCCGAACAAAATGGTGAATTAAAACCTGAGCGAGGTCGTGAGGATGCACCTTAAGATGCCAGCAAGGTGGCTGATGATGCACCTGATAAATGATATAATTAAATAAGGCCGTTAATTATTCTTCAAAAGGGGTGTTTTAATTAACCTAAAGACCCAATTTTCACTCATGCACTCCTTTGGCGTTCCCTTATTATGCGTGCAAAGTTTCAGGTTGCTAGGTTTCATGATTTTGGAGTTATGGAGTTGACACACACACACACACACACACACACACACACACGCCTGATAAAGGATATAATTAAATAAGGCCATTAATTATTTTTCAAGAAAACAAACACGACATATTAACCAAAGCTTTTCGTGCTGTCCTTCTCAAGGTTGAATCACAGCAAGAGAACCCGGAAGTGAGATAGCATGCATACATAGGCTTGTCTATGTAAGATCGACACTGATTGATTCATCAGCTATGACATCAATGGTAATCTGAGCCTCCATTAGTTAGCCCACAGTCATCAGTATCTCTGGCTCAGATTGGCTGGAGCAGAGGACAGGGTGATGACTCACCATTCACAACAATGCCTTGGAGGGAGGGGGAAGCCACACCCCCAAAACCGATGACACACCATTTGAGTGCATTTCTTGGACAGCAGTTGGAGCAACAGATTTGATGTTTCCATGTTTAAAGGGAATGAAAGAATGTAAAAATTTCTTATGATGACATTACAGGGTCCATGGAAAGAATGAAGGTTGCTTCCAACATACGTAGATGTGAAACACTCCGACCTCGACTCAATATCTTAAACATATCTGCATTGTACTGGTCTACACAGACAGGGTTGGCAACTAAGTGCCGTGCATTTCAGAAGAACAATAAATGGCTGACTGCCCTTGAACATTCCTACATGTTCACACTGGTTGTGTCCGAACTCTCAAGTTATTTTCTAGAATCGCCAGAGGGACATGCTGTTTGATATAATCAGCCAACCTTTGGGTTGTATGGCCCAAGTACCGAGCTTCACATCGGCACTTAAACTCGAGAATAACATTGCTGATTTGTGAGGAGGGCAAAACATCCTTGGTGACTGATGTAAGCAAATGGCAAAAGGTAAAGATAACTCGAGGTTGTACAGCAAGGTACGTGTTTGATATCGTATCTTTGATTTGTTCTTCAAACCTTCTTGATGATCGTCCTTTCTATGGCATCCTGACACAGACTTCTTCTTTGGAATTGCTTTCTTCTTCTTCAGCAAGTATGAAGGTTGCTTTCCACGTCCTTTCCACAGCATCCTGATCTATTGTATGACTGGATTATGGCACGTGCGGAAAGTATAGACTAGCAAAAGTATCCGGTATTGCCGGGCAATGCTGGGTTCTCCCCCCCCCTCCCCTGCCTCCTCCAACACCACTCCTCCATCCGGACTCCAACCCCACCTCTTCACCTCATTCCTCCCACCATACACCCCTCCATCCGGACTTCCATCTCACCCCTTCCTCTCCCACTGGACTCCAACCCCACCCCTTCCCCTCCAGACTCCCATCCCACCCTTTCCTCTCCATCTAGACTCCCATCCCACCTCTTTCTCTCCCTCCGGATTCTCATCCCACCCCTTCCACCTCCCCTCCCAACTCCTACCCTACGCCACTTTCTCTGGACTCCCACCCGACCCATTCCCTTCCAGACTCCAACCCCTTCCCAATGCCTCCTCCTAATCCACACCCTCCCTCCTCCAACCCACACCTTTTGAAAGATAATCAATTTAATTAAAAATCTACTTTCCGATTTTGAAAAATAAGAAGCACTCAGGTATCTTCATGCAGCAGTCTAAACGGAAACTTTTTACTATTCTACTAATAGCAGAAACCCTTTTGAACTCTGTTCTTCATTGCATGGCCCAAAATCCACTGGCCTAAAGTGTGGCCCCTGATGCGCAGCTGATATAATATATGATTCTGGAAACACCCCATCCTAATCCACCATAAATGCTATCAAATTGACTCAATGGTTTCAAATGAGCGTTCCAATGCAAAGCATTAAAGTAACACAACGACATCCATAGATGGCAGTATACAGACAATGATGCTTGCTGTCAGCAATGTGGCCCTGATGTCCTATCAGCAAAAGTGGCCCTCCTCAACAAATAGTGAAGCTCACTACTTTAGAAGGAAATGAAAGCAGCACTCAAAATTTCGATTGTAATATTTATCAAAGTATTAAAAGTACATGGAAGGAGCACACAAAAAAACAACAACTATGTGTTATAAAATATCCCTTTTTGCATGTTTTACATCATCAGTGATTGTCACAGATAGGTATGTAATATTATGTTTGTGAAGTACTACATGTCTTTTGATGACACCTGCCAGCAAAGTGACAGGAGGCTCACCTTTTGAGAAAAACGACTGTATAAAAGTTTTAAAAGAAAAACGACTGTTTAAAATTTATTAAAAGAAAAACCACTGTTTAAAAGTTTTACAAGAAAGTGACAAACAAACGACGACATCACTCAGAGCTCTGAATGGAATGAAAAACATCTTAAATGAAAGCAGATTGCACAAAAAGGTGCAAACGAACAAACATTGAAGAATACCACAAGTTGAGCAACAGTCATTACAAATATTTAAGCAAAAAGACAAATAAAGCAAAAGGAAGGGTAAGGTAATGGTGAAACCGGGGTGTGTTCCATCACCAAGCAGCTTGTAAAGCGCTTGCCATGTAGCTTAAGCTCTGAAGTAGCCACTCAAACGAAATGGTTGATAAGGAACAGATCAGGCGTTCGATGATATCAGTGAGGAAAGTGGAAAAAAAAAAACATTTTAAGCACTTTATCGAAAATAAACCATTGCGTTCTGTTCCAAGTCAAGGAGTTGTTGAGCAGGCCGAACAAAATTGTGGCTTAAGACCTCAGCGAGCTGACAGAGGGCTGACAAAGATGGCGTGCCACCATCTTCATAAGGCTTGTTTTGTTTACTTGTGATGACCACCTCCTAAATAATCTTCAAAAGGGGTGTTTAAATTTACCCAAACACCCAGTTTTCATTCATGCACTCCCTTGAAGTTCCCTGATTATACATACAAAGTTTGGGGCTGCGAGGTTTCATGGTTTTGGAGTTATGGATGCAACACACTGATTGACTGACTGACATACACTGACATTTATTATTATAGATATGTATGTGCTCATGATTTGGAAGATTTAAAGTGCTGTTACAAATAAGTAAATAAATAAATAAATACCCTTTATGTTACATCTTTTGATGACGTACAAGGCTTGTACTTTCTCTGAAGGAAGAATCACACATATTGCAACTGATATCGACCAAAACTTTGGAACAAAGTGTTGGCAGTGACACCAGATATGAATAATCAAATAAATGGTTTAGAATCAATAACCCTGAAGATTTACTTCCTCTCTCATTACTTTTATTAAGTATAAAGCAGCTTCTCTAAGAAGGTATAATTTGGCAGAAATTCAGTCACTCCAGCATGTGTCATAGTTTGTGACTTAGGATTATCGGCCAAGAAAACACAGCATGTGCAAAGCTTTGGGCCTGCTCAAAGCCATGAGACAAAGCAGCCAAATTAGGACTCTCCCAAAGGAGGCACACCCACAGATGCTCACCGCACAATTAACAACCTCATGCTGAGCTAAGCCAAGGTTAAATAAGGCAACAGTCACAAGATATGGTCATAAACCCCCTAATGCTTGGACATTTTAAAAAGATTTAAACTGCAGTTTTGAGGATGCTTTCCAAAGGCATGGCACATTGAATTGAGCACCGACAGAAAGACATTATTGTTTTGTTTTTTTCACTTTTATACATGATTATAAGATTTCTTCTTTGGGTTAAAGAGTGCTATGTACATTCCAATTTATTTCTATATCTGATACCCAATTTGATAAAGTGATTTCAACAATAATTCATCCCTTGATGCTGGTCAACACAACATTTGTATTGGTATCAAGTGATGCAATGAATCCTCAAAGTGAATGTGATGCCGATATGTCTTCCCACATACAAATGCTAAGAAAAGGTTATACTTTGAACCATTTGCAATTGCAAGTTTCTGACTTCCAAAGAAGAACAAGACTTATCTCCAGATTTCAGTGATCTTCAATGTGTTCTTGATTTTCATCACTGTGTCTTATCAAGGAGGCTGCTTAAGCATTTTTGTGTTTCTCAACATGCAACTTCAAAGAATCCCAATATTCTATGTTGTTCATTAAAACTGAGATAGATGGATGCTGTCAATTGATCAAACTATGTCACGGTATCTTGCAATATATTTAATTTTCTGCTATGTTTGCAACTCTAGTGCTCTTTTTTTCATTTATTCTCAACATTATTGTTTGGTAACTTGTTTGAATTAAAAATGGGCACATTAAAAGTTTTAATTTATAAAGTTTCAAAGTTGGTCATAGAGTAAATTACTGTCATTGGGAAATGGTTTACAAACTCACATCTTGGCATTGCGTAACGAAAACGCATCCTGAAAGGATCAATTGTATACAAACATAAAAACGAAACCAGGCTGAATCAGGAGAGTTTCACAGCAAAGTGAACAAATTAAGACCTGGGCAGACAACAACATATTCTCATGTTTACTCTTGGAATTAATGAAATACAAAAGCAGTTAAAGCATGTTTGTGTCTTCTCGATAAGATAAGCAAGATGACACAATGTGTAGAAGGTGTGAGAAAGATTTTCTGGCCGCTAACCTGTAAAGCTCCCTTCCGGCGAGCCGTAGCGGGTGTGGTGGGGTGAGAGCCAACAGAGGAACTCGTATGAATGTCGTCTGTGCTCACGTTGTCGATGGTATCGCTCAGTCCGCTGCTGATGGAGCTGTCGTCGTCCCAGCTGTGTTGTCATGACAGCCACCAATGTGGGAACACCAGGGAGGGACCACAGGGCAATAATTTGTCTTTGGAATCTCGCCAAGACCTATTTTGGCTTTTGCACTTTCTAAGCATGACAACGGTTCATTACGGGAATAAACAACATATCTATAAAGACAAACAATGGTAAAATAATCTTTATAAAGACTACAGTCTGTCTGTATTGGCATAAAAAAAGACAATGATATTTCTCAACCAAATGTTGAGATAGGTATGCTAACCACAGTGGAAAGGTGAAGCTTGTTCACATTCTTTGACATGGTGGTTCGCATACCTCTCTCAATATTTGTTTGCAAAATATCATTGTTCATGGACAAAGAACAGACCAAACTCTGGGTATCACTGCAACCAACAACAAAGGTCAAAACATATTTAGAGAAATAAAAATGCTTAAAGAGACGTGAACTTAAAGAGACCACGAAATGGCCCTGAGAAGGTTAAGCTGCATTAAAGAGAACGATTCATTATCCATTGAAGCCTGCTGTGTGAAGATATAAGTTTGCATATTTTATGGTGAAATCCAGACATGATGTTTCCAAGCTGGTAAATGATAGGAACAAATCAAGAGCGGGGAAAACATATCCCAGCAATTCCACACATCATTAATCACTTAATGACAATCAGCCATGAACCTGCAACAGGAAAATAATGTAAGAAATTAAAGGCTGACATCACAAGCTCTGGGAGATATTGAAGGATGATTCATTATAGAAAGTTATGATGTCGCTGGTGGGATAAAACTATGTTGAACTGGAAGGGCACTCGGTCGATCGCATACCTCCGCCAGGCTGATTACTTTACCTTTTGTATCCCACTGATAGGCTGGAT
>CM068952.1:130857359-130872860 GCA_035128595.1 Eptatretus atami | reverse complement strand
TTACCTAACCAATTCACTCACCAAGTTTCGTCCGAATCCGTCCATAACTTTTTGAAATATCTTGTTCACAAACAAACAAACAGACAGACAGGCATGAAAACATAACCTCTATATACCTTCTGCGGCAGAGGTAATAATTATGAAATGTATATATATATATATGATTCAAAAGCATTATACTTGAGGCACAAGCAGGATGTTAGTTTAAGACAGGGTCTTTATCAGGAAATATTATCAAATCATTTCTGATTGCTTATCAAAGAGTAACTTGGTTAAATGTCCACCTTTTGGACGGGAAATCGAAGGTCTAATTCACTTTCTGTACTTGCAAAACATCTGGAACTACTAATTATCTGATTGAAATATTTGGCTTAGCGCCCCCGAGAACCCATACAATACAACGCATCACATTTCATGGAAGAGCGAGGCCTTGCGAGAGTTAAATGGGATTAAAAATTGGTCCAAAAATTATTCCAAAGCGTGAAAATACGAGTGAAAATAACGACCGTTTCACTGCACGACAGCCTTCAGCAAAGTCCCCGGAGACAAGATGGTGATAATGAATCCTGGATTTTGCCAAGGCGATGAGCGATAGAGTAGTAACACCTATCGCAGTAATGACTGGATGAAATGGCAAAGGGAAGAGGCTGCAGGTACTCACGTCCCAACAATCTGTGCTCATTATGGTATAGACGCCAGCAAACATAAAATGCATACCACCACGGTGTCCGGGACAATTCACACACAAAATCCATTTGGGTGTCTTCGATTACGTTTATTGATTCATGTGTCACGTATAAAGTAAAGGACTACATGTTTAAAAGGCAAATGGCCTGTTAGTGTTCCCATCTGAAAAACCGGGTCATGATGAAAGTGCATCAGGTTCAAATTTCATAAGCCAAATAAGTGCACAAAAATGGATGCAAGACATTGTCTATGAATGTCCTTATCATTCAGGTTAAAGAACACTGATGTCTTTGCCCTCATTGCGATCCACAGTAGCTACAGTATACAAGATACAGTTTCAACTCAGATTTCCCCTTCCTATTATTTCTGTGTTTCAGCTTCTGTGTAACTTGTTTTCCCCCTGTGTGTCCTCCTCTTCCCCTTCCCCTTGATTTCTCTCTATGTCTGTCTGTCTGTCTCTCTGTCTCTCTCTGTTCTCTCTCTTCTCTCTGTCACTTCTACTCTGCTTTGCTGTTGGTGTTTTCCCTTTCCATTTTGTTCCATTCTGTTCTGGTCTAGTTCTTCCACGGGCCTTGATCGTGTGTACAAAGAAACCGGATCTCAGGGAACGAGACCAACCAATAGGAGATGCGTTTATCGAGCTGCACAAGGAGGGAAATCACCTGCACAAAATAGCGAGGATTTTAGAGGGAAAATGAAGGGGGTGATTCACTGAAATTCAGTTTCTTCACAATTCGCTGAAGGAGGCAAACGTGTGCTGCCAAGGCATGCGTGGCATTTGTAGATATGACCATAGCTCCTAAACAGCAGTTAATATGGTGCATAATCACATTATCTTGTGGGAATTTGTGAGAAAGGATTTTGGAAAGGCACAAATAATGCATTTGCTAAGAACACAGATGTGTTGTCACAACACATCATTTTTTTATCGACAGTTACCTACAAGGAAGAGTGCTGGGTTAGGTCGGGTTATGGTCAACAGCTAATTAGGATATGCCAAAAGAAAGACATGGAAATCTGAACATAAATTACTGGGAAGTTCAATATTGCAATTGTTCTAAATTGGAGAATTTTTTTTTTTTCTTCATATTTGGATGCAAAGTCAAAAAATTTGTTGAATGATAGCGTCTACAACAACCAATTCTCATTTCTGAAATTCGAGATTATTTTCTTCTAACCACAAAGGACGGGAAAAAGGGCTTGGGGTCTGATGATTACACAGTGTGTCATGTGGTAAGGTGGGTATCAGAGGCAGTGTATCAAATTTTTACATCCATCACAGAAGGTGAAGGTGGTTATGTTTTCACCCCTCTCTGTCTGTCTGTTAGTTTTGTCCACATCCCTCCACCACTTTTTGAGATATCCTGCACACAAACAAAGTGGACATGTTGGGTGTGTGGCAAGGACGAATTGATTCCATGTTGGTGAAGATCCGAATCCGGATCTGGATACGAGAATTATTTAATTTCTAAAGTGATTCTTCACCATTGAGCAAAAGTGCCAAAATTATATATAGCATGATATTTCAAAAATGAATTGGGCCCGATATGTTCTCGTAGATCAGGCATTACGTCATGGAGGTATGCGCTCTCCCAAGTACCCTTCCAGTTGACATTGTTTTATACAAAATATAGGCCATGGCCAGAATATTTACAGTAAATATTGTAAGTGAATTAAGACAGCTACATAATGCATATGCAGTGTTAAAACAAGATAAAACACCTCATTGATGAAAAAAACCATACTTTAGCTTTATGAATGTTTAACAGTATCTGTTTTAGCCAATCATTCAAATTAGATAGAGCAATCAACGCACTGTCTGGCAAACCCTCCAATCTACTGTTTTGACAATCCTCTTGATGAAGTTCAGTCATTCAAACTCCTGGGTCTCACACTCAGCCATTATCTTTCTTGGGCAAACCACGTTTCATAGTTGGTCCCCAATGATAGCCGCCAACTGGGCATCTTCCATTGTACAAAGTCCTTCCTCGGAACACCTGAATTCCTATCGACCTACAAGGCCTTCATCCACAGCTTGATGGAGGACTGCTCTCTCTCTTCTGGGCTGGCTCCGCAGCCTCACACCTTGCTCAGCTTGACACCTTGGAAATCAAGGCCTTCAAGATTATTGGAATCTCCCACGATGAAGCTCGGTGTATGGGCCTATCACTTTGCTGTCGCAGACAGGTCAGAGGTTTCCCTGTCTTTTACTGCCTCCTTTCTGGTCTTGAACCCTCTGCACCTTTTGTGCTTTGTCTACCCTGCTCTCCCCCCAGGTTTCTGCAGGGCTCACACAGTCCACCATCAACCCATTTTTGTTGAAACTACCTCAATCCAGAACCAACTTCCATATCCTCTTCAATCTCATTCGTTCATCAAGGCTTTCACGACAGCTCTTCACCACCATATCAGATCATCCCCAATCCAAAACCATGATCTTTTATACCCTCGTAAATCCCTCCTACTTCTAAATTTCCAGTTTTCGCTCCTTGTGGTTTCCTTCTGTATCCATCTTGTCTCCCCCATGCATCCTCTCCTGGCCCCGATTCCTCACCACACCCATTGTTGTCTAAGTCTCCCTCTATCTTGGCCTTTAACTCTGCTGTTGGTGTTTCCCACCTCTCTCTACTGCTCCTTTTGCATGCATGTCCACCGTTCCCTTTGTGTCCTGTTTTGCCTGTTATGCCCTGATCCATCCATGTGAAAACCCTCGAGCCTCGGTTACGGCACATCAATTGTTTGAGAGGTTAAATTGTATAAAGAAAAATTAGATATCTGAATGTGTGCGTGTGCTGTTCGTGTGCGTGGTGTGTGTGTGTGTGTGTGTGTGTATGCGTGTGTGTGTGTGTTTTCTGGAAATTAGCTCTGTCAGTCTCACTGCAAGTTCAGGCTTGGAAGCATGGAATGAATCCCCATGTTTGGCCATTTCCAAGAGACATAATCCATTGACAAGAGGCTTTCTCTGATGCTTCAAAAATCCATTCCCAAAATTATATCTCCAAGCTTGATCCCACCCATAATTATCTCTCTGGAATCAATTGCCAAATCATCTTACCGCAACCACACAATGCTGCACAGTCTTTGTGGTGCTTTGAGAAAGGGGTATAGATGTGGCGAGCTAATAATTTGGTATCTAACCTCATCATTGTGAATGAAATCTTGAGAAAGATAGGCTAACCGTTGTGGGAAAGCAGGTGAAGTAATGTTTCGTGGGTACACACACACACACACACACACACACACACATATATATATATATATAAAATAAAAATAAAAATAAAAAACATTTTCATGTATATAATAAAAATATATACACATACATATGTCTACATATCCACATATCTACATATATATTGGATCACCGAAATAGGTGACCATTAATGTCAGTAATTCTGTCTGTTTGTTTGGATGTTTGTTCGTTTGTCATCAGCATAATTGTATAAACTGGCCGATTTTGACCAAACTCGGGTGGTAGGTACATCTTATAACCTAGTGCTTTGGAAATTGTGATGGTTGCTAGGGACGCTTTGGTTCCCTAGCAACAACAAAAAAACCTTCAAAATCGGTACCGTTCACGGGAAATCAATTCCGAAAGCCATTATCCCACTAGGCTTATGAAATTTGGCACGAATGATCTACAGGTGATGCTCTATCAAATATATCCGTTTTTTGTGATATATGGAATACTTTACCCGCCAGCGCCCCTACAATTAGGGTATGCGCGAAAATTGGCGAAAATTGAAGGGCCCTAGCGACCAGGTGAGTGCATCGATACGAATGAAACTTTGCAGGTTCATGGTACTCAATGAGTACTACAACTTAGCCTCAGGAAATATTGACCGATTTCGCTTCGGTCAGGGTCAAAGGTCAATTAGTGCAAAAATCGATAATATGTGAGAGCTGGAGGTGCCTTCGCGCCAAATGCTACTCCTCCTAGGGTTATGGTCGGATGGTCATGAAAATTCACACTAATCGTCTGGAATACATTGTGCACAAACGATCGAGCCGGATTTTCGATTTAGATCTTTGTTCACCCACAGCACCCCCTCGAACTTTGGGATTTCGATTTCAAACCGCATTTTCGGTACTTTTCATTCAAATTGATACCGAGTAGTTATCAGTAGATGGAACTGGATGAGATTTAGTATGCATAATCTTAAGATGATTCCCTATCCACTATATGACATCCATTTTGCTCTATATCTTATAGTTTCCATGCTCGGCGACCCATCGCCGCCTACCGGCTTGTCTGTTTATAATCCCCCCACCCCGAGACCTCACCACTACTTACAAAGGATTTTTGCACTATATTGGGTTGGAACAAGAACACAGGATTTGGCGAGAGCAGTGTGGGTGGAGAAATGCTCGGCAGTGTGAGTGGACCTCGATGTATATGGCGAGCAGTGGTGATCACCCAATCTTTTTTTGACAATTTGCGGCCATGATAAATGGCTGTCTCAGTGAGCTGTCTTGTGGAGTTTGGAGTTGGACGAGAACCTGCTTGTGCCCAGCTGAGGTGGCGAATGGGCCACGAGCTCGACTGCATGCTCTTTGATACATTGCTAACATTTCTCATCCTCACTGAGATTGGGGCTCTCCCAGGTATCCGTATTAACTTGAACGACATAGCTTCTTCTCCAAAGTCCATGGCAAGGCAAACATGGCTCCCTTTTTGTGTCTTAAATGTCATGTTTCATGTTAAATCTTCACTCTTCACAGAGAATGAATCTATGAACCTGGGGTCAAGGGATTTACAAGCTATACTGTTGTGTTGTTGTTTCGTATGCAGCCTGTGGCTGCTGGTTGTACCATTTTCTGGGGACATGGCTGTGCCGCTAATGCAGTGCCCCTGCTACCAGTAAGCTGGTCCTCATTTTGCCGACCATTGAGGGATGACAGGCTGAGTCAACCCACCTGGTGTTACTTCAACGTTACGACAGGGGCTGGAACTCAAGACCCTGAGATCTTAAGCCAACCACCTTCACCATTAAGCCAACATCAGGCTTGCTATACTGGGTGATAAGGTGTGAAAGTGATGTATGTTGGAAATGGTTATTTGCATACATAATTTGTGAAAACCCTCGAGCCTCGGTTACGGCACATCAATTGTTTGAGAGGTTAAATTGTATAAAGAAAAATTAGATATCTGAATGCAAAGGGGTACAACCATTTATCCCATTCTGATGGTATGGCTCAGATAAAATGGTCATTTGGACTTACTGGTGACAAAACAAAACAGTGACTTCCTAAATTACAGTTGTATGAATTTTTGAATTGTTTTGCTTCCAAAATGGGTTTGATTGTAATGTTTTTTTTTTTATGGCAAATATGGGTAGTGTGCAGATCATTCAGTCAACTTGGATGACGAGGAGCAGAATGTTGAATTGGAGTCAATACCAGTCGAGAAGGGTGGCCAACTTCTTTTCTTCTTTCGAAACTTAATTTTGCAACCATAACATAGCATTGAGGAGGTCAGGCCAGGTCTCTTTATCTAAATGTGGGTCAGTTAACGGTGGAAAATATGGATTAAATGGAAGTTCAAAAAGCTGAAATAACTAATTTAAATCTTTAAATTGATCTTCAGAATGCCAGTATGCAAGTATCACTAATTTTAGCACTACAATGGATGTGAAGTGTGGAAGTGTGAATGCAGAAACTACATACAGGTTTGCAAAGAAACATGAGTGCTGAAATTGCAAAGACAAGGGGGGAGATAAATCAGAAGATTGATAAAACTGAGACAGAGTTAATGAAGGATGTAACTGAGCAGGTGGATAAAATATAAGGGCAAATAAAGTGTGTGAAAAATGATTTGGAGAGAGAAACGAGAAAGAAAAAATGTGGACTGTAGGCTTTAAAATAGCTTTAGAAGTGCAGATATATTGAAAAGGTGAAGGATAAGTATGAACAGCAACAGGTGGAGTTGAAAGACAGAATAAGAAGATGTGAGGAGACTATTTACAGTGAGACGGAGGAGCTGAAGATCAAATTTAGAGAGATAATCTGGCAGGGGGGGGCAAAGGTAAGAGTGCAGAGAAAACTGGTGGAGAGGCAGACGTGGCAGATATTGGATGCAATTCCTGAATTCTCACAAGGGGTTGGGTTAGAATCCCCGATCGTGCAGTTGTGGGCTCATACCATTTCAACAGGGGGTAGAAGTACAAGCTGGCTCACTCTGGCAGATATGACATGTGAGAGTTATAAGAGCTGAAAAGTGAATTTGGAGGCATGTTTGGCATATTTGGGGTCTGTTACAAAATTGAGTAAATATAGTCTACAAAATAAAAATAAATAACTGCTCGATTGATGGCTTCCTTCCAGGTTCAGGCAAGATCAATTTTGGACATACAACCTTGTTCTCAATAATAATTGTTTACTGTCTTTCTACTTTACTGTACAGTACTAGGTAATCATAGTTATTGATGCGCTTGTAATACTACACTAACCGGCACCCCTGCTCTCTGAGCGGGAGTACCCATGTCGGCCTCATTTATCCCTCTCTTCTCCCATGTATGGAACCATCTTCCAGAGGCTGTTTTGTCTCACTCTTCCCTCCAGGGCTTCAAAAGCAAGCATTGCCCCACCCTATCTTGTCACCCCCATTTCTGACCCATGATCTTTATGCACCCATTAACCTTTTCTACGTCACCAATATTTCACTTGCTAGTTTAGATGTTTCTGAGCTCATCCTTCCTCTCCTCCTGCCTTGTTCATTCATTCTCTTGACGTTGTCCCACTGTCAGTTCTGCTTTGTTCTTCTGTGAGCCTTGCCCCTGCTAAAAAGAGGAGGGTAGTGCTACAAGCACCAAACAAGGGCGTACATATTATAATGGTTGTAATATGACTCACTGATTTTGTAAGTGCAAAAAACATGTCTTGATCCTTTCCTGCTGGCTGTTTTGTATTTTTATGGACAAGAGGCAGGATTTTTCTTTCATGTTGTCTATTCATTGGACAACAACTCTGTTCATTCAGTTGCTCTGTCTGTGTGCTCAGATGAGAATGTATGAGAGAGCGAAGTCAAGAGAGGGAATACCATTTTGGCTTCTGTCTCTCTGCGAGACCCCACTACTACAAACAAGAACAAATAATTTTGGACTTTGGCTGGAGAAGTGGGGGTGGGGAAGCACTGAAAACTTGGGGAAGACCTCCATAAATATAAAGAGTAAGTGGCAAATGCTGCATCTCCCCCTTGGTGAGAAATCCTCCTGGATGGAAGCATTGGTTCCAAAGCTTTGGGAGTTTAAAGCTGAATGAGAACCCACTTGCACTTGTCTGGAGTGATGATTGCATATGGCTTTTCTGCCACATTAATCATTCTGGAGAGCAGGGCACATTTCAGACACAGATTTCCATGCTGCGTTGATTTTAATCAGTTGAAAACCGGTCAAGCACAGGTACCGACCAATCGTGTGATATTTAATATGCTGCATGATGTACTCCTGGTGCTTGCCACCCTTCACAAGACCAAGGTCTTCTACATACATAAGGAGAATGGCAAAGCTACTTGTGGAAAATCTGCAACAAGAAGGAGACCTGGGAGAAGGTTCCCTTTTTGAGTCTCAATGTCAACTTTTGCATGAAAATGTGAAAGCATTTTGTTCTGCGCAGAGAATGGATGTACAAACCAAGGCTCAAGTTATTTATACTGGAATGTAAGACCCGTTGCTTTGCTAAAGGGATATCAATCTTTGTGTAATTGCTAAAAAAAAAAAACGGTTGTTCTTAATGGGGAAAAATAAAACGAGGTGTATAGATACCGGCCGAGCTATTCACTCAGGTAGCAAGGAGGGGGAAAGTGTTAATGGGATATTCATCACAGCCATTTTAGACGCTGAATTCCAAATAATATACAACACACTTACAGGAAGATTAAAAAAAAAAATTGTCATCCACCCCACCCCCCTTCCCCTCTCTTCCTTCTTGTGATCAAACTGTCAAGAAACAAACTCTCCTCATGCGTGTATGTGCAGCACGTTATATGCTGCATGTACGTATATGTGTGCATGTGCACGTGTACATGCATGCTGCACTGCCAATTGTGTAGGGGGTACATTATTTCTTGATTAGTGGAATCCACTATTGGACAATTGTTGACGGATGGACGGATGCAGACTGGCGGGGACGGACGCAGGGACACCGAGGCCAAACTACTTTTATATATTACAAAACAATACACGCATGACAATATTATATTAATTATATGTTACATGAGGTCTGACAATAAAGTTCCAGGACTGATGTTTTTTTCTCGACAGGTGGCAGCACTAGCTTTGGTTTCATAATTGGACATGCATTGTAATCTTAATGTCAGTACTGTGTTAGCCGTTGTATTTATCCATTGTGTTTTGTAGCCGTACTAGGGTTTTGTTAAAATTCTAAGTGTTGCAATCATGGTCTGAAGATGAATGACAAATTTATGGAAGAGAGAATCATCATCAGGTTTTTCATAAAGCTGAACAAAAGTGGCAAGGACATTTTCGACGAGTTGAACCTAGTTTATGGGGAAGACGCAATGCCAAGATCACGTGTGTAAGAATGGGCCAAGAGGATTGCAGAAGGGGAAATGGACATGAATTATGACACGTTGTCAGGACACCCATCGATTTCCGAAATGGACAAAAATGTCAAAAGGGTGAGAATGTTGGTACTATCTGACAGACGTCCGAAACTCCAATGAAAGGAACTCATTTTTCTCATGAAAACTCATCTCCAATGAAAGGAACTCAAAAGAAGAGGTACAGAGAGCCATGACCAATGAGCTAAATATGGCCTTTCAGACAATGACTTCCATGGGTGCACTTGTATAGCGACATTGGCAAGCATGTATAGACTCCCAGGGAGATTACTTTGAAGGCGACCCCTAAACACAATTAGTTTTTAAGTTTACAATAAAATGTTCTGTTGCTTTAATCCTGGCACTGTATTGTCAGACCTCTTGTGCTGTACTGGGGTAAAATGAAAAAGTGGTGCATGTTTAAAAAAAAAAAACAAAAAAAAAAAACGAATAAGCACTGAAAAACAAATCAGTGTCCACTTATACCATGAAAATAGTATGAAAATGGTTGGCGGACTGCAGTGTCATCCACTGGACGAGGAACATGCCTTCCACAGCATCAGCTACGAAATGTACCCACATTCTTCTCCACAGATGTAGTTTTGTGGTTGCCTTCGGATAATACTAGTACATCCACCTTTTGATGTCATTTGCTCCATCAAGGCTTCCATGACCTCTATGATGAGTTTCTCCAGCACATTGGTGTTACATCAGGGTTTTCCTTCTCCTAATCTTGCTCTGACCATGGATAACCCACAAGACAGTGGGGTTTGAGGTTTTATGGTGCCCAAGATTTGCTAGGTGATAATTACATCATTGGGTATGTGAAGCATTTTCTAAGGATAACCATTCCACCAGTTAACCCACTTCACCCTCGACAATCACCGTCACATTATCCTTGACAGCTTTTGCAGCTAACTCTCATATCTGAGGGTTGTTCCAAGATCTGAAACCTGTGAATCAGGGTGGTCACTCCCAGGTGTGTTCATATAAAAACAAGGACAAAGTGTCAAAGCCATGCTGTGTCTGAAAAGGTTTTGTTCTCAATCAAGAAAG
This sequence comes from Eptatretus atami, assembly GCA_035128595.1. Lineage (NCBI taxonomy): Eukaryota > Metazoa > Chordata > Myxini > Myxiniformes > Myxinidae > Eptatretus > Eptatretus atami. Next base: position 130,862,560 of record CM068952.1, on the reverse strand, counting down.
AAGAAGAACAAGAAGAAGAAGAAAGAAGACAAGAACAAGAAAGAAGAAGACAAGCGGAGCTCTCTTAGAGCAGCGTTCGCAACGCGACATGGCTAACAAGGACAATTGTGTCCAATAGCCGCGTCAGAAAGGTTTTCCTTCACCAGAAGAAGAAGAAGAAGAAGAAGAAGAAGAACAAGAACAAGAACAAGAAGAAGAAGAACAACGCAGAGCTCTCTTAGAGCCAGCGTTCACAACGCGACGTGGCTAAAAACACCACTTCCATCATGCTGGGAATGACTAATTGCATTCATAATATATGAAGATGAGAAAGTACACAAGGAATATGTGATCAGCTAACCAGATGAGAAGTGTGGGTGAATTTCTCTGCGTAGTTTCAAACAAATGGGTTTATTTTTGCAATCCTGGAATGAGTTTGACTTGTAAACCGTAAATATCTGTCATCCAATAGGTTAAATAGTACAAAGTAAAATTGGTTATGTGACTATGAGCGTCGAAAACCACTCGCCTCAATCTTGCGGTACAGCATTGCAAAAAATGCCATTTGGACCTACAGACGACAACACATGCCACCCGAGAAAGTCAATTGCACTTCTGGTTTCATGTGACATCCGATTCTCGAAAGAGACAAGAATAGACAAAAAGAAATGTAATCTACCCTCAAGCTATATAAAACACTGTGAATATTTGTGTATTTGTCTGTTCCCCTTCATAGGACCATTTGAGTAGGGTTTTAAAGGCCAATCTCTTAACATGACTATATGTTTACTGCGGTCTATATTTTAGGGGGAAAAAAACACGAAAAACATTTTCCATAAAAGAGTAATTATGTCTCTTCTATTGGAATTGTTGATGGTGACGAGCAAACCAAGCCTCAGAGGTAGTGTACAGAAGTGTTTTCAAATAACAATAAATATAAGGTGCAGGTTGCTGAAATTTGCTGCACGTGATGTGCATCGCGTGCAGAGTAAAACGAGTGTTCATTTACGTCTATAGGCTGTCTAAATAAATAAAGAAGATATAAGCATACCTGACACTAGGCCGAGGCTTCAGACGTTGGCATGCTCATGAGGCTGTACTGTCTAAATTAAACGTCCCAGAAGATAAAGAAAATATGGTCATGTTTGTACATGTGTTTTAAAATTGTGCTTCTTGCGACAAAACATCATATCTTCCAGTCTACTTGAATATTTCGAATAAAAGAATTCTAACCCATCATTTTTGAGACTTTTATACGAGTTATTATATATTTAAACAAATATGTGTAAAGAAATAATAAAATATGTGAAGCAATAAATTACAAATACATTCCTCCTCCCCAATGATGCTAACCTATGGGGGTTGTTTGGGCTCTATGCTTTTTAATGCTGAATGTCAAGTGAGGAAGTAACACCTACCATATTTAAAGTCTTTGGTATGACTTAGGCAGGAATTGAACTCCCAACCTCCCAGACTCAGAACAGATGCTCTTTCCATTAAATCACTGAACCTGCCTTGAAGATTGTGCACAGTTATGTATAAAACATAAAAATTATACTTTGCCCTCATTAGCTCTCCTGGACTTTAGTCCGGTAGGCTGATGTGATCGAGCAGTGTCCGTAGGTAGGTGAGTTAATGAGTCTGTACACACTTCAGTCATTATCTCTTGAACAAAACTCTTGATTTCGATGAAACTTGGTCAAAAGCTTCATATATGATGCCTTACAAAGATGTATTGACCGCATCAAAATCTGCACTCATTAACGGGTTGAAATCAGGCCTAAACACTAAAAAAAATTCCTGCCATAACCTACAGGGAGCATTGCATGAGCAGCACAGCCATCCCCTTAGCCAAAAACATGACCTGTAAGTTGTAACCTGTAAAATCATGGCCTGTAAACATGTGTCACTGTAATCAGCATCGTAGGGGCTTCCATTCAACCAATAACATGACCAGATACTGCACATGAACAAAATTTCGATATTTTCTGACATCATTGACATTGCTCCTGATCAAGGTGAGATTCAGGACCTGTGGTCCTATTTTTTTTTTTTATCTAGCAATCTATGTTACATGGACTGATCCGAGCAAATCAACGACCATCCAAGCTATTCTGCAAACTTTACAAGTAAAAATAGCAACATTCATGGAGTATCCATATAAAGTCAATCATATCTGAAGGACGCTGAAAGCAAACGAGATTAAGTTTGCTAAAACCAGTGAGGCATTCGGCCTCAAAAATTAAATAAACAGAGTGCAGACGCTCAGAATAATGCCATTGTGGATTAAAAAAAAGAGAAAACAATCGATCATTAAGAAAAACAAACATATGAGTCAGGCAGGGACATGCCTGCATTTTGAATCAATAGCTGTATGCATGCCAGATGTGATAAATGCAACCATTTTGTCTGATCTGTTTCAGTGCAATACTGCTTGTTGTGCAGTGGATTTGATACGGACATGGGTTTACAGCCATACACAGCCCTTGGCCCTTACCGTTTCATTTACTCTGAACTCCAACTCATATTGCGTGCTCAAAAGTTTACAGAAAAGAATCAATTTCTTTGGGAAGAAAAAAACTTTTATGAGAATTCGATCATTGCTTTTATAGAGTACAAACTGATTATATTCCTTATAGACATTAGATCCTATCAGATCTCTTGTTAGAAGCTGATTGTTCATGAGGCCTCACAAAGCTACATGCAGGTGGTTCACAGGCCAGGAAGAGGCCAAACGAGGAAAAGTGGTTCGACCCATCTGTGATGAAACCATGCAGAGAATTGCAAGTTTGGGAAAGTCATTGTCGTCGATGCCTATGAAGGGTCAAAAGGCATGGCAAATATCCAAAATTGAGTTCAGGCAGACTATGAAGCCATCTTCAGGTCGCCCTTGGAAGATGGCATTTTAAGTCTCAGACCGTGTCAAAAATAAATAAATTTGAGATTCAACATCATACATTCATTATGAGACATTACAAATAAGCTCATCTTACAAATGTGTTTTGCTGGTCAGAAGAGAGATTTGAAAGCAGAATTCTGACCGTGAACACACCAAACCGCAATCTTAACCAACCTGCCATCGATCAAGACGACAAGATCTTTATAACAAAACACAACTGCCATATTCACAGACTTTAAAATTAACTAAGAGTTATGCCATTATAAACCCAAACAATCAGTAAAGATTTGTGAACATCATAGAAAAGAACACTTAAAATAATGGCAGCCAATTAATGAATCATCGACATGACTGCTTCAGCTAAAGTGACGTTTGTACAATGAAAGAGGATGAGCATTGTCTCACACACATGATTCACGTTAAAAGCAGCTAATGCCTGTGTAAAAGTCACCGATTATCCGTGAAGGTCACATTCTGTCTCGAATAACACACTTACCAGAATGTTTGGGGGGGAAAAAAAGCAGGTGTCGTAGATTGTAGTATCAAAGGCTGATAAAACACTTCTGCCTGATTATTAACAGCAAAAGAATAGCACATCACAGGTTACAGTGAATTATGAACTTCTCAACTGCTCTTCTGCAACCGAGCTATAGCTTTCCCTGATTTACTTAAACTTCCCCAAACCTGCAGCTGCCAGCGTTATCTCCTGCCAAATGAAACTGAATCATGGTTCAATGAGTGCCACCACCAACAAGTCAGGAACCAATAGAATGCTGTGATAGACAATTGCACCCGTCGTGCCTTCTGGCTATGAAGTCGATTTTGCCATTGTGGAATGTAACTGAATGAAAGACTGGCTGGCTATACTTACTTAAGGTTCCCAGCTGCGCCCTGCATCTATGATGGAAACAATGGCCGTGCAGAGGTCGAAAAATAAATGCAGAACAAATAAATATTTTCAATTTACGATTAGTGAATGATATTATTAAATATGCACTGAAGGTGGATCATATACCATCATAGGAGGGCACCAAAATCCTGGAATCAACTCCAAAACTGCAGAAACGTCTCTTTTAAAAGCCTAGCACGAACATAAAAACCCTGTGGTTTCCCACACAGTATAATTGAGACCATCAAAACTCCACGAGCCTATATTCCATTGATTTAATAACGGACCTGCAACACCCATGCAAATGACTCGAGGAATAAAGATGGAAATTAAATATGCATGTGCTGTAATTTTATAAGCCCAACCTATCCTATAATTATTGTTTTCTAATAAACATCAACGAATCAACCTCTTTTGTATCCACAAACACACTTTGAAGTCTTTTTTAAAAAATCTCTCCTCCCACCTTACCACATTAAGAACTCCACTCATGACCAATGTGATGCTTCATCCCAAAACTTATTACATGGTGTGGCCAATGAATAACATTCATTAGCACCCTTCCACCAACAACATTATTCGGCGGTTTAATCGAAGATGAGCAATCCATAAGCCTGATGGAGGCAGTTGGACAAGGAAATTGTTTTTGCTTTGCACTGACTACCAAAATACAGCACAGAATACAGTATGAATAGGAAACCTATGTCAAAGTCTTATTGATATATATATATATACTGACTCCTCCCAGACCCTGAAAGCCAAACAAGCTGCATAAAGCAACCATGAAAAGCTACCCAAGGTATGCCCTTTGCTGTTTCAAACCCTTCCCAGAGTTTCTCCAAAGCTATAAAGATGTTCAGAAGTCATACAGACAGAAGAACCACAATTGCTACACACCTCCTCAGTTGCAGAACAATTCCTCCATTCATGGCTGAGAGATGTGGGTGGATCTTCATCTTTTCTATATGTACATTATCATATATATATTATATATATATATATATATATTACACTACAAGTCAAAAGTTTTAGAAACCCCCCATTTTCCAGTTTTTACTGAAATTGAAGCAGTTTAATGTTTCAATGTACTCTGAAATTAAAGCAGAGAACAAATAAACAATTGCAGATAAAAAGAAATATGGAATCGTTTTGTTGAACAAAATTTAATCTAAATTTTGACTCATCAAAGTAGCCACCTTTTGCAGATATAACACCGAACATACTCGTGGAATTCTTTCGACAATGGAAATCAAATATTGTTCGGAAAGTTCTTCCCAACACTGTTGCAGAGTTCCCACAAATGTGTTGCACTTGTAGGTTGCTTTGCTTTCACCCTTCTGTCCAGTTCATCCCAAACCCGCTCGATGGGGTTTATGGCTGGAGACTGTGCTGGCCATTCCATGAGTTGAAGCCTACCATCTTGTTCTTTTCTTC
>CM068952.1:130801404-130829148 GCA_035128595.1 Eptatretus atami | reverse complement strand
TATGTAAAACGCTGGCGTACGCTGAACTATTGATGTTTTTTAAAAAATTTTTGGCGTATTCATAATGAGTTGGACGTATGCATAACGTATTAGTAACGTACACAGAATGTTTCGAATACTTATAGATAACTTATACCAAAAACGAATGCTTAGCGTGTTGTCGGCGTTCCACACGTATGCCCAACGATAGTCTAACGTATGCATAGCGCGGCAGCGTATCGCCGACGATCACGTGGCGTAGCCTATTAAAAGGCTGCCGCTCGACGATTCAAATCATAACCGCACTAGACATCGAACTGTCACACCTTGACGTTTTAGCCAGCATATGCCGACGTATGCAAAATTTGTCTAAAATGCTGGCACACGTCGAATACGTTATGGGTAAGTTTTGTATACGTTAAGAGCACACTGAACAGCGCTGAAGCACGCTGGCATACGTCGTAGTACGCCGAGCACGTCGACAAATTTTCAGCATGTTGAAAATTTTTCGACGTATGCCAGCGTATGACACACGTTCCGCATATGCTGGCCATAAGTTGTAGGCACGTTACGCGATCGTTGACACACGTGACACACGTTACTTGTAAGTTACTCATAAGTCGAAACACATCGAGATAATGTTTAGCTACCCGAAACTTATTTCTAACCTATGAGTAACGTGCTTAACTGAGTAACGTGCTTGAACCTATGTGTAACGTATCTCCAACGCACATTGACGTATTTGATTGATGTCTTCCGGACGACCACAGAACTTACTGAACGTGTTTCTAACTTACAGCTACCATATAATGGCGTATTGGCAGCGTTTAGGGGAATTGGTATATAAAAATGGGCTTCACAGGAGGAACCCGTCAGTGTTCCAGACTCCATGTGTTTTTTTTTTGTTTTTTTTCTTCGGCATGACGGTGATGTTGACACTTTGATTTCTAGTGCGGTTATAATATAATATAATTAATAGGCTCCGCTCAATGATTTAAATCATAACGCACTAGAAATCGATTAGATGCGTTGTGATTTAATTTAATAGTTAGGAGAGCGATCCCAACACAATGGAGACGCCCCTCCCCCTCTTCTTTTTTTTTTGGGGGGGGTCGTGGCTCCAAAAGGTTGAGAACCACTGGGCTAAACATTACCTCGACGTGTTTCGACTTATGAGTAACTTACAAGTAACGTGTGTCGACTGTCAACGATCGCGTAACGTGCCTACAACTTATGGCCAGCATATGCGGAACGTGTGAGTCATACGCTGGCATACGTCGAAAAATTTTCAGCATGTTAAAATTTGTCGACGAGCTCGGCGTACTACGACGTATACCAGCGTGCTTCAGCATGCATCAGCGTGCTCTTAACGTATACAAAACTTACCCATAACGTATTCGACGTGTGCCAGCGTTTTAGACAAATTTTTCATATGTCGACATACGCTGGCTAAATCGTCAAGTGTGACAGGGCCTTTAGCTAAGACCATTTTCTTTTGACATCAGTCCTGAGTTTAAAAGTATCTGTTGGTGCTAGTGCGGACATACATAAATCACTGAGATGCTCAGTTGAGGTGCAAATTGTAACTATAAAAGTGAAGTTGTATACACTGTATATTTGTTAGTTGCAAAATCCAAGATTTTTCAAGTATATTGGTCAGTCGATTTTGTTATTCTGTCTGTCTGTCTGTTTGTCTGTTTGTTTGTCTGTTTCTCAATCACCTACAGGTCACAATTTTGAACCGATCTTCACAAAACTTCACCACAAGGTAGAGTTCGACATAAGCAAGAAGACTATTGTTTGTTTTTTTTTAGGTTAAAATATCAAAAGGTCAACAAATATATTAAATTTCTAAAATCCTCAATTTTCATCCGATTGACGAGAAATTTGGATAGGATTTTCACATCAGCTTTCTGAATTCAACCACCAATTGTTTTTGAGGTCAACATTGGCGAAAAGGCCAACCTTCGCCAAAGGTCAACGACTTAGGTAAGATTTCTAAAATCCTCAATTTTCATCCGATTGACTTGAAATTTGAAGAGGATTTATAGTTCAGGTCACTGAATTCAACCAGCCAATTATTTTTGAGGTCAACATAGACCAAAAGATCAATATAGGCCCAAAGATCAACAACTAAGGTGGTATTTCTAAAATCCTCAATTTTCATCTCATTGACTTGAAATTTGAAGAGGAGTTGCATATTTTTTGTTCATTGAATTCAACCACCAAATATTTTTGAGGTCAAATTTGTTTTATGGAATTTTGCAAGTATCGTGCTTTGCACGATGTCTTCTTCTTTGTTGAGGTACAGTGGCCAGCAAAAGTATTCACCCCCCTCCAATCTTTTCACATTTTGATGCCACCTGAGCTTATTTCATAATGCTTTCAAATCAAACATAATACATTGAGTCATCACAAACTAATCCATAGTGGTAAAGCTAAAAAAAATTCAGATAAAATGTGAACAGGTGAGATTAACGGAGAAAATCAGATGATGCTCAGTTCCACAAGTATTCAACCCTTTTGCCAAATTCATCCTAAATCACTTCAGGTGCAAATTATTTGTTTGAAAGGTCACAAAATACGTGCAATAGGTTTCACCTGTATGTTATAATCAGTGGTTTCACTTAAATATTAAACTCCACCACTTACCTAACGAGTTTTAAGGTGCAACGTACTTGGTCAACCAACAAGGCAAACATGAAGACCAAGGAGCTTTCCAAAGAGGTCAGATGTAAAGTGGTGGAGAAGCACCAATCAGGAGAGGGTTACAAGAATATTTCAAAGTCACTCATTATCCCTTTGAGTACAGTGAAATCCATCATTAGGAAGTGGAAGACGTATCATACCATTCATACTCCACCCAGATCAGGTCGCCCATACAAACTCAGCAGCCGGGCAAGCAGAAAACTGGTTCAGGATGACACTGTAAATCCAACAATGACTTTGAAAGATCTGCAAGCTCTGTGTCCAAGGTGGGAGTCAGTGTTCATCAATCAACAATATCCCATTTCCTTCACAAAGCTGGCTTCCATGGACAGGTGGCAAGAAAGAAGCCATTACTGAAAAAGATGCATCTAAAAGCTTGTGTGGAGTTTGCGAAAGAGCATCTCATTGATACTACAAGCATGTGTGGAAAGTTTTGTGGTCAGACAAGACAAAAATTGAACTTTTTGGTCTAAATTCAAAGTATTACATCTGGTGCACGCTTAATGCTGCACATCACCCAGTCAACACCATCCCTGCTGTTATGCATGGTGGTGGCAGGATCATGTTATGGGGCTGCTTTTTATCAGCAGGGATTGGAAAGCTTGTCAGGATAGAAGGGACAATGGATGGTACAAAGTATAGGAGAATCCTTGCTGAAAATCTGTTTGAGTCAGCCATGAATCTGAAACTACGCAGGAGATTCGCATTTCAGCAGAAAAATGATCCGAAGCACAAAGATAAAGCCACACTGCAGTGGCTGAATAAGAAGAAAATAAATTTTCTTGAGTGGCCCAGTCAAAGTCCTAACTTGAACTCAATTGAGCATTTATGACGAGACTTGAAGATTGCAGTCCATCGACGATCCCTCTCAAACTTGGCAGAACTAGAGCAATTTTCACATGAAGAATGGGCAAAGATTTCACCACTCACTGTGCAAAGGTGGTAGAGACCCACCCACGAAGACTAATGGCAGTCATTGCTGCAAAAGATGTTTCCACCAAGTACTGACCGAAGGGGCTGAATACTTTTACAACCAGTGAATTTTGATTTGTACATGTTTTTTGCAGGTATTTCTGAGATGTAACATCCTTCAACTGCAACAGTATTCAGTTTGATATCTTCAGTTATGAATTAAAAGGTTCATTTGGAAAAAATGTTTCTATATAATTCGTAATTCATCCAAATGTGGCATTATTGGTCGGGGGAGAATACTTTTGTTGGTCAATGTATATGATTCAAATTTTTTTCAAAATGATGGAACCAAATCCAACCAAATTTTGCATGTTGCATAAGAATACCCGATGCATGGTTTCTGCCATGGTAGCATATCTGGTGGAGGGGGTTCAAGATGGGGGGGGGGAGGACCCCAATTCTCTCCATTTACATGTGTAATGTATAGCGCCACCCGGTGGTATCCAGTACTACAAACCATCTTCTTCTTATGTAAAGAAAGTTTAAACAACTTCATAATATGCATTATGGTGATTTTGAAATCTGAATGAGAATAATTCGAAATTTTCAAAATGTTTCATTTCACTCATTTTAAGCGGAGGTTCAAACCAAAGCAAACAACACTGAGCTTAGCAGCGAAGCAGAGGTGATTGTTTTTTTTCTAGCACCACAAAAAGCAGCAAGAATGAATTATGAAGATGGGTGGCAGGATTATTTTATTTTTTTTTGTATACTTGTCCGAGGCTCGTATGAGAGCGAACACACAACGCATCAAGGGGGGCATGAGACAGGAGGGGAGGGAGTGGGAAGGACAAAATAGTGGGGAACAGAGACATTTGGAGATCTGTGGAAGGGAGAGGGATGGGATGGGACGGGGAACATGGGGAATAGAAGATGGACATTACAGGGACTTTCAGGAAGGAAAGCAGGGAATTTGAAGGAGGTGGCTTGGGTGGATTATCGGGGGTAGAAAAGATCGAGGATTTGGATGGGGTTGATAAGAGGTGGTGGTGAACAGCTGTTTTGAAGGCCTGGAGGAAGAATGGGAATGAATAGAGTGAGGGAGTTTATTCCAAAGGCGGGAAAAAAGAGGAATGAAAGAGTGAAGGTGAGCAGTGATTCGTGATTTTGGTAGTTTTACCAGAAGGGGGTTGTTGGCGGACTTGAGCGCCCTGCGGAAATGTGGTGGGGATAAATCACAGAGAGAGAGGGGGGCGAGGCGGAGAGGAGACGGTAGAAAGCAGAAAGACCACCGACCAACCTGCGGTGATTGAGTGAGAGGCCAAAAGCTCAGCCTCATTGCGGGAGATGCCAATGATCCGAAATGCCTTGGTTTCTACAGCGTGAAGCCGAGAAAGGTGGAGGAAGGAGCACCAGCCCAGAGGGGAGAGCAGTACTCCATCAGGCTGCGGCAAAAGCTTTGTAAGTGGTCAGGAGCTCAGGTGGGCCGAGGAAGGACCTTGCACGACGGAGGATTCCCAGTCGGTGATGGCTTTGAGGCCAGGTTTGAAATGTGGTTTCCCAGGAAAGGTCATGGCAGATAGTGAGACCCAGAAGCTTGAAAGAAGGACTTCTTCCAGAGGATTGTTGAGAAAGTGGATGGGGGGTTTTCTAAACGGTCCTTTCGAAGAGACATAGTGAGAGTGTGAGATTTGTCGGCGATTGAAAGACATGTTCCACGTGTTGGACCAGTTTGTGATTTTATCCAGATCATCAGTGAGCGAAGAAGCTGCTGCTGCCGGCTGAGGGATGACCGATGGTACGGCAGAGGTGGAGTCATCAGCAAAGAGATATAGAGGATTTTCCAGAGAGTCAGAGAGATATTGATGAAAACCAGAAAAAGAACAGGCCCAGAACGCTACCTTGAGGAACTCAGCCTGGACAGGAAGGGGGAGGGATGAAAGAACTCCATTTAGGGCCACAACGTTGACTGCGACAGGAGAGGAAGTCTGCGAGCCATGAGTGGAGATGGCCTTGGATACCATAGGAAGAGAGTTTGGTGAGCAGGGCAGGGTGCCAGACTGTCAAAAGCACGTGATATATCCAGGGATACGGCTCGGATTTCCTGTCTGGCATTGAGGCCTCCATCCATTGTTGGGAGAGCAGAAGCAGCATATCCAGGGTGAGTGACCTGGTCTGAAACCAAATTGATGATCGGAAATCAAGCCATTGGAGAAGAGGAAGGATTTAATGTCTGAAGCGATGATGGATTCCATAACCTTGCTGATGATGGGAGAAGGCTGATTGGTCTGTAGTTGCAGGGATCTGTTTTTGCACCTTTTTTGCAGGGCAGTGATGTTTGCTGATTTCAAAGCAGATGGCAGATGACCTTGAGCAAATGAGAGGGTGAATAGAACAGAGAGAGGGTGAGCAAGAGCAGAAGAGCAGGTTTGAGGACACGTGGGCTGATGCCGTCTGGACCGGTTGCAGAATCTGAGTCGAGGTTTGACAGCAAGCTCTCCACCTTGTCAGGAGAAAGGACACAGAGTCCAGGGACAGTTGGGTGCGACTGGGTAAGGTGGGAGAGAAAGTGATGGGTTTTGGACACAAGATTTAGCTGCAAACACCGAGTTTAGGCATCAGCTTTTTCACGTGCGGTATCTGCAGTGCGGCGATTTGAGGTAAGGGAGGGATGGAGGGGAACATATACCAGAAACAGATTTGATTAGAGCCACCAGGATTTTGAGGAGGGAGAGAGGTTTGAAGTTCAACTTGATATAGAAAGATGTTGTTTTCTGGCTCTCCTGAGGGTAGATACACACTTGTTCGAGCTTATGGAAGGAACTGAGATTGCCCTCATTGGGTTTGCTTTACATGAGGCAAAGGCAAGTTTTTTTCAGGACAACTGCCTCCCACAAGCTTCAGTGAACCAAGGGCGGGAGGAAGGGTAGGACAACTGAAGAGAGAGGGATAAATCTGTGCATGAGGGAGAGCAATTTTCTTTGAAAGAATTCCAAGATGAGTTGATGTTGAGAAAGGAGTGATGGGAGACCAGTCTATAGTTTGAGGGCTGCTTGGAGACTCCTGCCAGTCAGCTTGAGTGAAATCCAGACTCGAGGCGGTGAGGTGGTTCTCTGATAACAGCCAGAGAGATGTCCACTTTGACAAGGACGTGGTCAGAAGAACCGATTGGAGCGGAGGAAGAGCACAGATATTGTCAGGGAAATTTGTCAAAATCAGATCCAGAAGAGATGGAGTACCATTGGTTGAGATCCGCGTGGGAAGTTGACCGATTGAGTCAGTCCCAATGAGTCGCAGAAAGCTTTTGCTGAGGTGCCATGACAGGTGAGAGAGGTACCCACACTAGCCAACTGGCATGATGACAATTGAAGTCACCATATGAGGAAGAGAGAGTTTGGATGGGAAGATAGAAGTTGGTCCATGTTTTCGGATAGTGAGGTGTAGATGGAGTCATCACTGTTAGGTGGACGGTACAGTACACATATAACATGAGGTGGGAGTTGAGGGGAAGCCAGCCAGAGGTATTCCTGGGGGTGTGGGGGAGTGAGAGCAGTGCATGGAGGTGAGGAATAGAGTCTTTGATGAAGAGAGCAACTCCTCCACCAGGACGAGGCTCAGGTCTGTCATACCAGAGGAGGGAGTAACCAGGGAGAGATACTTGGGAGTCAGACACGTCTTGGGGGAGGAAAGTTTCTGTTAGGCAGATTATGTCTGGTTTGTCAGTAGCAACCTGTATGGAAGAGCTGAAAGGTTTCAGCGAAGGCCCCGGATATTTGAGGTCCATACTTTTAATGAAGAGGTAGGGGAGGAGGCTTTGGGTGCAGGGGGTGGGGGGGAGGGTAGGACAAGGACGAGGGGGGAGGTAGGAGTGTTGTTGAAAGAGTGTGGGGGATTGCAGAATAGCTCGGGGAGGGGGCCGAATGAGGAGGAGAAAAGGCTCTGTGGTGCTGGGGGAGAGGGGGGACAAGAGAGGGGGAAGAAGGCAGTTGAGGATTTGAGGAGGTGGAGTGAAGAGATGGAGTGAGGGCAGTGGAAGGAGGCAGCTTTGTGGATGGAGGGGGGGCAACTTTGGGAAGGATGAGTGAGGGGGATGAATGGTGGGAGAAAGGTGAGGGGGAGTTTTTGAGAGGTGAGAGGGAGGCTTGGAGGGAGAAGAATGGGATGGTTGCTTTGAGAGTGAGGGTGAGAGGAGTGAGTTGGCACTGGAGTTGGAAAAAAAGAATGGTTGATGGAAAGCGAACATTCATAGCAAACTGGGGTTTTTAAAAGTTTTAGGTCAGTTATGTGATTAAACACATTTCTTGAGGGATGCAATAAAGGCGAATTCAGAGAATGGAGAGAAGAAACGCTGTAACAGTTGGATTTTTTAGGCAAGGTATGAAGGAAAGGTCGAATTGAGAGCAGTCTGTTTAAATAGCAGAAGAGTAGTGCATTATGATACAGTAAAGAGTACCACACGTGTGAAAGAGGAAGATGAAGCATTATAAGAGATCGTTTTTGTTATTATTATTAATGTTTGAGAGAGTTTTCAACAGATTAGGTCATGGAAGTGTTGTAGAAAAAATCGAGGAAGAAGAGGAGGAAGAAGAAGAGGAGATTAAGAAGAAGAAGAATCAGAGAAAGGTCGCGTTTTATTATTATTTTTTTTTAAAGATAAGAAATAGAGTGATTAGTTGGGATGGGGGACGTTAAGAAAGTGGGAAAGATAGAAATTGAAGATATTGGGGAGAAAAAACAATAAACACGATCGTACACCGAGGGGAACAAAGGGTAGGCCTCAGGCCTCAAGGATAGGCCTCAAGCACCAGTAAGAACAAGTTCGACGAAATCTCACAAAATAGCACGATTTTTGAAACAAAACCGAACTAGGAACACACAGTAACATGAAGGTGAGAAAAACAGTTAAAACGGGACAGTACAGACCGGAAACTTAACTTTGAGATCGTCAGCAGGGAGCCCCCAAGGAGACCTGCCAATGCTCCAAACCCAGAACCGGAAGTGATTGACTGCATTCATTCCAAGTGATGGCCTTGAGGTATGCACGCTCACCTCTAAGCTGTCTAGCTTGGGTTCGATCTCAGTCCAGATAAAAACTGTCATGTTGGGCTTTCACAGGCAGGGTGTGTGCCATTATTAAATGAACGTCCCATCTGCCAGCATTATTTGGTGGACATCAATGATCCTACGGTGTCCTTCATGAAGAAAAGGTGAGCTATCACCGGCATCCTGAGCAAACTCCAAATTCCTGCACTAACCTGAGTCAAACATCAGGCTGGGTAATATATAGTAATACATCTCAATGCAATAAATAGCAATATATAAATACATGGAAGGAACAAAGAAATAGAGAACCACAACCACCCTCATCTGTTACTTCATTTTACAACCTCAATGAGAGTCACAGATAGACATGCAGCATGTTTGTGAAGTACAACATGCTATCTTTTGATTAAAGCAAATCGACGGGAAGGCAGAAGCAGTGATTCCTAAATTTGATTGGTTTATTAGTGCTGCACATAGATACGGATAGTTGATTCTCATGTACGGTGGAGGGGGAGTCGAGCATATACTGGTGTGGGCTTTCAAGATCCTTTTTTGTGCATTTCAAAGTGCTCTTCTTATATATTCCTTCATTTGGCATTATGTATGCTGTATCTACTTATTGACGCTTTCTACCACCAAGAGTTATCAAATTGTTTGATTGTACAGTATGTTCCATGTTTCTGTGCCTGCATGCATTTTATTTAGTCTTCTTCATGCGTTTTGGAACTCTGCTCCATGTGTTTGAGAGAACTTACCATTTTTACCTCCGCCACTGAAGGTGAAGGATGTTATGTTTTCACCCCTTTCTGTCTGTTTGTTTGTTTGTCACTTGCAAAATCGAAAATTTTCCAAGTGTATTGTTTAGTAGATTTTGTTGTTCTGTCTGTCTGTCTGTTTGTCGCCTACAGGTCACAATTTTAAACCGATCTTCACAAAACTTCACCACACGGTAGAGTTTGTCATAAGGAAGAAGCCTATTGCTTGAGGTCAAAAGGTCAAAAAGACGACTACAACCGGCTAAAGGTCAACAACTTAGGTGAGATTTCTAAAATCCTCAATTTTCATCCGATTGACTTAAAATTTGAAGATGATTTTCATATGAGGTCACCGAGTTCAACCAGCGAATTATTTTTGAGGTCCAGATCAGCCAAAAGGTCAACATAGGCTAAGTTTCTAAAATTGACAATTTTCATCCGATTGACTTGAAATTTGAAGAGGATTTATATTTCAGGTCACTGAATTCAAACAGCCAATTATGTTCGAGGTCAACATAGACTAAAAGGTCAACATAGGCCCAATGTCAACAACTAAGGTGGTATTACTAAAATCCTCAATTTTCCTCTCATTGACTTGAAATTTGAAGAAGATTTGCATATCTTTTCACTGAATTCAACCACCAATTATTTTTGAGGTCAACATTGGCCAAAATGACAGCATAGGCCAAATTTATAAAATTGTCAATTGTCATCCGATTGACTTGAAATTTGAAGAGGAGCTGCATATTTGGCCATTTAATTCAACCACCAATTATTTTTGAGGTCAAATTTGTTTGATGGATTTTGCAAGTATCATGCTCTGCATGACGTCGTCTTCTTGTTTGTCTGTCTGTCTGTCTGTTTATTCTTGTTTGCTGGTTTGTCTGTCTGTTTGTTTGTTGTTTGTGTACAGGATATCTCAAAAAGTTGTGGACGGATTCGGATGAAATTTTGTGAACAGGTCCTGTTGGGTGTTTGATAAGGACGAACCAATTAGATTTTGGTGAAGATCCGGATCCGGATCCGACTATTGGAATTTTTAAAGTGATTCTTCACCATAAAGAGACAGGGCCGAAACCGATATATAGCACAATATCTCAAAAAGTTTGTGACGGATTCGGATGAAACTTGGTGGACAGATTGGGTGTGTGACCCCGACGAATTGCTTCGATTTTGGTGAAGATCCGGATCCGGATCCGACTACTACAATTTTTTAGTGATTCTTTCACCATTGAGTGATTGGACTAAAATGATGTATAGCATGATATTTAAAAAAAATGTATTGGGCCAGATATGTTCGTGTGGATCAGGCATTACAGGGTGGAGGTATGTGCTCTACCAAATGCCCTTTTTGCTGTGAATATGTTTGTGCTGTGCAGGATTGTAGTGTTCATGTCATTTGCCATCATTTATAAAAAAAATATTTATGCTTGTTTGAAATAGATGGAAAAAAGTGGCATTCAAAAGGTAGAAGGAATAAGGAAAATGCAAAATATACTCATGGTGAGTTGAGAAAGGTCGGGCAATAAAGCCCCTGGTAAGACAAGTGGAGCAAGAAGCTCCCCCTATACCTATACACCCCCTTGGTGCTGCTGTTCAGTACACTGAACGTTTTTCATTTGAAATTGCCCACTAAACCATCAGCAAGAGAGCCCTCTGGTGCGGATGTCCGGGATACTTAAAATGTAACCAGGACAGAGAAGGTTAAATCAAGAGGGGAAAAAGGGGGGGGGGCATCTGCCCCACCTTAATCTACAATGCTCGCAATGATGTATTAGACAGAATAAGATGCAGACAGAATAAGAAAATGATGATGTAGACAGAATGATGTCGATAGAATAAAAAAAAGAGAGCACTATGGTGAAAACCTTATGGATAATAAAATGTGTCATTTGAAATATAAGTATAAAATCATATAGAAATGATATGAAGTACAAGAAATCCGAAGATACATAATACCTCAAAAATGACGATGATGGCAAAGAAAGAAAGAGGTGATGATAAAAATGACGTTTTTATGGCATTATTGCAAGCACGTGTCTGGGACATCACACCCTCACTCCTTTCCCACACCAATCCTCTTTCCCCGTCCCCCTCCTTTCCTATCCACATCACTCACCTCCTCCTTCGTCCCAATCCTTCCCCCTCAATAAGTATATCAGAGCTTGGTGAATGTGTCATGCATAGAAACAGACAAAGACCACTTTGTAGTTGAAAGGTTGGACCTGAGCCTTGGTCCGTGAAATAAATACGCTGGTTATTTATACTTTCAGTTTCCTGAATAGATATCCTTTTCGCGACGTCTGATAATTATTTTCAGAAATAATAAATAACTATAGTAGGTGAAGGAAATTTTTCCCTTCAGCCTCCAGATTAGGCATATAAGCATTTTTTTTTTGAACTCGTAAACATTGCAACAAAATGACACGATTCAGTCAGGACATGACGTTAGGAATGACTTTGGACAACTGCATTGCAAGAATACATACAAACAATTCAGGTCTTTTTGAAGGTCATTGGGTCCATAGAGTGTGCTGCGGCATACTCTGCAATGTTATTGATTTGGTGATCGTAACCATTAGAGCAGAAGAGGGTTGGTGCTACAGGATCTCTCCATAGATTTACCAAAGACAACAATGCCTGAAAAGGAAGTATGCACACCTGTATTTTAAACATCATGTGTCTTGGACACGAATGTTCACCTCCAGGCATCCTCAGCAAAATGGAACAATCTGTTGCTTAATACAGATTAGAGATGTTCAATCACAATTGCAAATGCGCCATCATTTTGGGGACCACCGTGATTGGTCCACGACCAAACATGCATGCTGGACTCCTTACGGATTACTATATTGTACCAAAGAGGGTGAAAGAAGAGTAAAAATGCACCAGAAAATAACTAGTTTCCCAGACCTGACTCATTTCATTGTCCATCTCCAAGAAAAGGGAGAAAGGGAGACGATTGGATTCTCGTAAATACATATACATACTTTTTAACTCAGTGCATTAATTCAGCAAATGCTGTAACGATTGTTTCCGTCTCAAAATGGGAGATTTTAATTCTGAATCTGTCTGTCACACACCTGTCAGCATCTCCAACTGCCAGTGGAACGGTGTCCCTCATGGCTGTCAGGCCGTCCGGCCTGCGGTGCAGTCTCCGAGAGTAAAGACTCAAACCTCCATCTGTCATGTACCTGTGAAACAGAGCATTGGGGTTGATAGACGTTTATAGCTTCCCCATCACCTTGTATATTATAAAGTGTGGAAATATAATTTGCAGACTTTATTAAAGTTTTATTGCCAGAGGGACAATTTTTTAACTTCTCAAGAAATGATCTTTAGAAGCAACACACCTAACCCTGTCATTTTGAAATCGTTAAAATCAATGCTGCAAAGCCTCCAGTTGAATACTGGGCAGCTCACTTGACAAAGAATATTTTAATATCTTCAATGTTGTTGTACTAATGTTGTTGTTCGTCTTTCGGCTGCTCCCGTTAGGGGTCGCCACAGCGGATCATCCGTTATGATCCGCATACTGATTTGGCACAGGTTTTACGCCGGATGCCCTTCCTGACGCAACCCTGGTCGCCTCTTACGACACAGGGATAAGGATTGGGTTTCGCCATGATTCCGGGCTGCCCTACACCCTCTCATAGTGTGGCCCAGCGCAGAGCTCTCGTCCTCAAGCGATCCTCCAACCCAAGCCTCTGAGTAGTCGGATTACAGGCGCACGCCACTACGCCCGGTGTTGTTGTACTAATGGTGATTGTATATTTTTCTACAATCTCAAGTTTGGGGAGTAGACTTTTAAGGGCCATCCAGGGTGTTGGTGGAGCTTGTACATAAATCGCATGCAGGGCATGACCACTTTCCAAAAACGAGTCTTTCCAACTCCTCCCTCCAGGACATCAAGCAGGCAGTGCACCACCACCTCCTCCTGTCCTCCTCCATCCTGACCCTCCAGGACATCAAGCAGGCAGTGCACCACCACCTCCTGTCCTCCTCCATCCTGCCCCATAGTCTTTATTACCGGCATTAACCCTTCCTGACTATGCTGGTTTCAGTGCTTCCTCTCGCTCTCTTCCTTTCTTGTTTGTTATTCCCTTTCCGGTTGTGCCCAACTGTCACCTCACTTACCCCCAATATCAATTTAACCTCGCTCTTCCATGAGCCTAACTTTTCCCGAGAAAAACAAAACGAATTATAAGGGGTGTTCAAAATGTCCCCATGACAAGATACTCACAAACTGTCCAAGAAACACCCACTGTTTATTTATTTATTTTTCAAATATATGTGTATGATTGGTAAATAATTCATTTTCTTCCAAATGAGATGTGTGTAGGGATTCAACAATCATAAAAACGTTGCCATTTATTGGACTATTTTGAGCGGCACATTCCAATGACCTTTCAAATGTCCCGAGTACAAGGACATGAGTAGACAATTCGTTGACAAATAAACATTGTCCAGGTGTATGCGATTTGAATCTGAGTTTCCAGCACCGTGAGGCACCGGTTCAGATGGAAGCACGAAGCAGGTCAATGCAAAGCTTTGACATGCATTCCATGAGATAAAATGACATAAGGAGACAGCATCCTTTTACATTATAAGAAATTTGAACCTGGTTTACATAATCATGAGCTATGTGCTCAGATGCTCAGATGCTCAGATGCTCATGCCAGAAATACCAACCGTAGTACGGAAGGAAACAAGAGAAGTAACACCGCATGACGGAGTACGCGAATAATAGACTGGTGCTCACGTTAAAAAAATCAATGGACAGACACGGCCTTGTGTGAAGTAGCATGGTCGTGGAAAATAAACGAACCTCGGTGGGGGCACGATAGATTATTTGGTACCGTGCATTTGCCATCAAGTCGTTTAAACTGGGTTTCATACCTGAGGATCTTGGGCTCAACTAAAAGTTAATTTTTTTTATTTTCAGTGCTGGTTGGGAGTGCTCCATCAGCATCCTGTTGCTCAGACATGCGTGCAAAGGCAATTGACGAGTCTGCACTTCAGCTATGCATGATTATCACCCCACAGTTACATTCCAAAATATGAGAGAATTATATAGAGCCTTATAATTAAACATGAGCCAATTAGATCATGTATTTTTTAAAAAAAAAAAAGGAAAAAAACTAGAAGGGCACTCAGCAGAGAGCATACCTCCGCCAGGCTGATTAGTTTATGTTTTGTATCCCACCGATAGGCTGGATCTGGATTTGGACCAGAACTAAAGTTTTATCGGCTTGTTCTTGTCACTTAATCAACTCACCCACAAAATTTCGTCCAAATCCGTCCACAACTTTTTTGAGATATTTTGCTCACAAACAAACAAACAAACAGACAGGGGTAAAAACATAACCTCCATCTACCTTCGGTGGTGGAGGTAAAAATACTTCTCCAAATATTGTTCCAAAAAGACCTGGACAACTTTGGTTGTTAATATATTTAGGACCACAAACGATATACAATGATACCCTTTGTTTTATATGATACAGAAACTCATGAAGTTTTTTTTTTCAGGTCTGGAGGTGAAAGAAAATGGCAACTCTGCACGAGAAAGCTCAGTGCATCAAATGGTTCAGAGACGAGATCCGACAAGCAAGTTCAGTGTAATTTCTGTACGAGGTATGGAAGGAATCCACCGTCATGGAGTAGTATCAGAGAGTGGAACAAGAGGTTTAAGGAGACTGGAAGTTGTCAGAAACAGTAAAGTATTTGGTCAACCAAGCACAAGTGCAGCAGATGTTGAACGAGTGCTTGAATCATTTCAGCAAAGTCCCAGGCAGTCAATTTGACATGCATTTCGAGAACTGGGACTACCAACCACCACTGTACACAGGATTTTGCATAAAAGACTAAAGATTTATGCCGACAAGTTGCAGATACTGCAGGAACTGGAAAAGGTCATGTTCACAGATGAAGCTTGCTTTCATGCATCGGGGAAGGTCAACCGGCACAATGTGAAGATCTGGGGCTCTGAAAACCCCTCATGGTCATTGAACACATATGCGACAGTCCAAAGGTCAATGGGTGGTTTGACCTTCTCCATGGCTGCTTGGTGGGTCCGTTTTTCTTTGCAGAGGATACAGTGACCTCAACGATTTACATGAATATGTTGGAAGGATTTGCCTTCCCACAGATTGAAGACCTGCAACCTGATATCATTTTTCAACAGGATAGCGCTCCCCCTCATTGGGATTTAATCGTTCGAGCCGTCCTGAATGAGACATTTCCAGGTCGCTGGATTAGCTGAAACGGACCGCCCGCCTGGCCCCTATGATCACTAGACATAACCCCCTTTGATATATTTTCTGTGGGGGTTTGTTAAAGATGTTGTCTACACCACTAAGGTGGCAAAACTGCAGGATCTTCATTCTCGAATCACAGGTGCATGCACACTGGTGGACGCAAACATGCTGAGCTGAACATGGCAAGAGCTAGTGTACCGCCTTGATGTCCTGCACATGACAAACGGAGCTCACATTGATGTGTATTGATGGTGTGCACAAAACTTCATGAGTTTCTGTATCATATATACCACAGGGTTTCATTGTATCATTTGTGGTTCTAAATATATTAACAACCAAGGTTGTCCGGGTCTTTTTGGAACACCCTGGGTGTTCACAATGTGTAAATAGATTTGGACTAAAGTTTGTAATAGTACCAATAATATCAACCAATTAAGTCACTTGAACGTAAATATACTATTAAAAGGAGCAGCGTCCGTCCGTCCGTGTGTGTGTGTGTGTGTGTGTGTGTGTGTGTGTGTGTGTGTGTCACACTTCATTATAAAGGTTTCATACTGTCATAGAATAATAAAATGATACTGTTGGAAATCTCATAGTCGATTTACTTCGAAAAATTTTTTCAAAGTTTTCAAACATCGTGGCCATTTAATCATAAACCCGTCCTTTAAGCAGGACTTGGAGCTTAATGTAGAGGTTCCAATGGTATGAATTTCATTATTCCATGACAGAAGGAATAGTGGATTGGCTGCCAGGAATGATCGTGAGATGCTGGCCCAAAGCACCAAATTTGGCACAGTTGAACTCCAGTACCATACAAAAGTTTTGACAGCGGGCTGTCCCATTTCAAAAGTCATGGTCAGAACAAGGTGAAAGGTCAAATTATGTGTTTGTCATGATTTTGCCATATCCAGCTCTTGTCCGACAGAGAAACATGATATTGGTATCTAAGCCAACATTTTTAGGATCAAGGAATCCATTTCTGTCATGGGAAATACCCTCAGGTTATGGCCATCTGGGATTTCAAGGTCAGGTCAAGGTAAAAGGTCAAACAATGTTATCATTACATTTGTACCCTATCTCGACAGTTAAATAACATTTTCGAGTACTTTAAAAGGCTATATTATTTTTTTACCCCTTTTCCTTCTTATTAAATATTTTTTATTTGCATTCATCCAAAATGGCTGCCACAGTGCCAAAACGAACTACGTTTGCTGTTATTTGGGCCTTCCTGTGACATCACACAGCATGTCGTGATATCAGTTAAATTTGGACTTTCGCCACTCTACTAACACTGGCACTGGCAGGCTCAGATTACTGCTTTTGGCAGCTTCAGAATCAGTTCCTTATTTAAAAAAAATTCTGAAATACAATCACATCCCTGCATATGAAAATCAATGCTTCCTTTGCTTTTCAGATGGATGTGTTGGTGACGGCCAGAGGCCCTGTGCATAAAACTGTTGATACTCATGATTTATTTTGTTGTTTGTGACTCAATATTAATGTGATCCTTTTCGTCATTTCAGGAGGCCTGATGACGGCGAGACTGAACTATGGTAAGGGAAGACAGCAATCTAGTTAATAAGAGGAGAGGAAGTTTTAATTTTACTGGTCAACATGAACCGGGCAAAATGTGTTGTATGTGGAATGGATGATGGAACATTTAAATGTCCTGTGTCCGGACAAGACGGCAAAGGTCGACAATCATATGAGGACTTTATACATTAAAGAAAAACATAGCAGGGTTAGCCGGTGTTACCCGGTCAATTTATTTTGTCGGGGATCGTTTAATATTACCTTTCACATCGTTACAAAGGCTTTGGCACTACAGAGAGATTTAAAAATGGCCCGTCATGGTCACCTGTCCAACTCACAATCCCGTGAGATTTGCGGAAACCCCATGGAAACCCCGTGGAATTGCAACAGTCAAACGACCAAGATACCCAAAACCAAGAGATCGCAAAATCAACTTCCCGCATAGAAAGTTTATATTTTATGTTTTATGATTAAATGTGTTTATTTATTTATTTACTTATTTATGCATATGTGTTCTTGAATATAACTTTCATTAAGTTCATCAAAAAGGCTTCGGAACGATAAAGCAATTTTTTAATCCCAAAAATACTTTTTTTCTTTTCAAATACTGCATTTCAATTTTTTTTTTGGTCAAAAACACTCCCTGGCACTCATTAATGAAGCCCTGAAAGTTTGCTGAAGATCCATTCAGCCATCTCTGACAAAAATGGCAACACACACACACACAGACACACAGATACACAGATACACAGATGCACAGACACACAGACAAATGGCTCACATAGTATAAATGTAGACAGTTTCAGAGAGCTACTTTCAATGGCCGTTGATGTATGTTTTCAAGATTATGTTAATGCAAAGGACCTTCGTACAAACCAGGCAAAGCGGCCCCTTATGTGTCAGCTAAAATTAGCTAACTCAAAACTGCAAAGAACACAAGAACACAAGAAAGACATGCCAGAAAGAGGAACATTGGACAGTGTGGTGATGGTACTGAACAAAGGACATCAACATGCTCAACCCTCCCTGAGGAGTCAACGTGTGGGAATATGTGGATGTTCTGTAAAAATATAAAAATAAATAAACAGAGGTACTTTATAGTTGTACTACACTAGAACTAAACACAGAGCTCAGATAACAGGCCAAGAAAATGCAGGATACCGATTTGTTGGCCACTACAGCAAGTGGGGACATGGTTGCCATTGAGGCGAAATACCACAAGCATTGCATGGATGTGCTTAGAACTCGTTACAGAAGTATGCAAAGAGCTCAGTCAGCACCCTCAGACTGTAATGATCAGCCAATGACATAGCCTGGTGTTGGCTGAGTGGTTCGGGTGGCAGCTTGGGATCCTAGGGTCCTGAGTTCAAGCCCCGTTGGCCGTTGAATTAAAATACACCAGGAGGTTGACCCAGCCTTCATACTTCGAGGTCGGCAAAATGAGCACCAGTGCACTGGTAAGGGACACTGCATCAGCGGCATAGCCGCGTCCCAACCAATGATGCACCAGCAGCCACAGGCTGCACTCGATAGAGAGAGAGAGGAAGAGAGAGAGAGAGAGAGAGAGAGAGAGAGAGAGAGAGAGAGAGAGAGAGACAATGACAGAATGAAGGATATTGGCTGAGAAGGTAGGTATCCTTCATGATAGTAGTGTGAGGAGGGTGCTTACATATTCCGATTAGAAGACTTGCACAAAGAATATGAAATTCGCCTTGCTGAATTAGGGGATCAGAGAACAATAAACAACACATGGCTTAAAACACAAACTTCTGATGCACGACCCAGATAAGTGCCAGGAACAGTCCGATGGTGAAAGTACTCTCAATTATATCTGCCAAAAACGAGAGGAGGACAAAGCTATTGCTCTGCCATTTTGACATGCCTTCTCCGGCTCTGATGCAACAACACAGTTCAGTGATAAAGACAAAGAGTCAGCTTGGAAAACATGGAAAGCTGAGCTGACAGCGACAAAAGGATTCACAATCAGGTCCACAGGAAATTATATCTGCAGCATTAGTAATGATTGAGCAGTTTAGCTGTACCACGTTGATAACATGACCAGACGTGTTAAGGTGAACGATCTTCGAGAGAAGCTGTTCCCAAGGAGAGTGAAGCGAATGGAAAAGCTTCCTCCAAACAGGACGGCACTGCTCCATCATGTAAACCGATGCCTGTAGCAAGCCATATTTGGAGAGAGAGTCTGAAGCCCATCATAGCTGCATCAAATCCTGAAGGCTTTGGGTGGACCAAAGCCGACACCAGGTGGTATCCAATCTGGACAACCCCACCAGCTGCTGCTGTTGCTTGTCAAGAACTAATGAAGTATGGCTGCAAGGTGGAACCCAGTTGTTCAGAGAATTGCAACTGCAGGAATGCAGGGGCTGACATGCACAGCACTGTGTCTCTGCCGCAGACATTGTGAGGGATAAGAAAAGACTCGTGTCATTGTAATGGAAGGTATTAGGAGACGGTCACTGTATTGTTTGTTTACCTCTTAATCACAAATATTTATAATATGTTGAATAAAGTGGGATGAATGCCACTGCCTCTATAAATGTTGGCACGCATTGTCTGTCATTGTGTTCAATGTCAGATTACATACCTGCAGAAAAATGTCTCTGTGGATATATACAGTACGTATTTGTTCATTTTGGCATCGATTGTCGAATTTCATGTTTATATACCTTGACCTGACCTTGAGATCCAAATTGACTGTCACCGACGGTATTTCCATGAGCAGAAGTGGATTCTTTGACCCCAAAAATGTTGCTTTAAACATCAAGATCATGTTTTGTATGTTGGATATGAGCTGGATATGACAAAAACATGACAAACACATAATTTGACCTTTGACCTTGACCTTTAAAATCAGGTAGTCCCCTCTCAAAAGTTTTTGCATGGTTCTATAGTACAAATGTGCCAAATTTGGTGCTTTGGGTCAGCATTTCACATATCATGACCCCCGCCCACCAAATGGAGGTTGTGTTTTTACCCCTGTCTGTCTGTCTGTTTGTTTGTTTGTTTGTTTGTGAACAAAATATCTCAAAAAGTTGTGTACGGATTTGGACGAAACTTGGTGAGTGAGTTGGTTAGGTGACAAGAACTATCCGATTAAATTTTAGTTCAGGTTCGAATCCGGATACAGCCTATCAGTGGGATACAATACATAAACTAACCAGCCTGGCGGAGGTATGCGCTCGACCGAGTGCCCTTCTAGTTTAAATTTGGACTTTAGCCACTCCACTAGAACCTTTCATAATAAAGTGTGATGTACACAAAAATAGTACACAAGCAACAATCACAGCAACAGCAACTGTTATAAACGCTCATTGTTTTTGTGTTTCACTTCATTTTACATTCTCATTGAGACTCACAGTGTGCATATTCAATATGTTTGTGAAGTGCAACATGTTGTCTGTCTTTTGATTGAATGCGTCAGTGAAGAGACAGGTCTGACATGCTTATAGTGATAAAACCGATAAAATACAGATTTGTTTCATGATTATTTACAGGTTCTAAGGCTCATAGTGGAGCAGCCATACGTACATCTCACGCACATTGACATACACATGAATACACGAGACAAAACACAGGAGCTGTGCTTGGGGGAAGTGTCATTGTTTCCCAGGGCACTTTGGGTACCAACGATGCCACAACAATGGTGCCGGGACTGCCGCCCTTCTCACCGCTCTCAGCGGGACATTTCCCAAGGTGGAAATTCTTCCTCCCCATGGATGCTAACCTATGGGGATTACCTGTTCTCTTGCACCATTTTTAAAGTGTTTGGTATGACTGGTTGTGTTTTGAACTGCTGACATTCCAGACATACAGAGGATGATCTAATCATTAAACCACCGAGTCTGATAATATTACATATGCCAGTGACAGTAACCCCAAAAATTCAACTAAGCAACACATGTAATGGGATTTTGTGCATCATTTGAGCCTGATGCTTCTAATGAATGCAGTATAACTCAGTAGTTACATTTCTAATGGAGACAAATCACTTACACCTCTTTGGAACAACACGGTCCTATTTGTTATGATGATCATTGGACGTAATGGCTCCCCCCTCACTCACATTTGCAGGCTTGCAGTGCGCATGATTGCTGCACGATTTTCTTGCGGGAAATAATGTTTGATGGTCAGCGTCATCATACAAAATTGTCTCCAATAGAGGAAGTGTCATATGAGAAAGAGAATAATTATTATTGACCGCAAACGTCAACCATTTGCCTCGTCTGATTTATGACGACGTGTAGGACTTGTGGCAATTTGGATAATTGGCCAACCGTGCTCTGTATTTGAATTAACGAACATTTATCGGTTCTCTCATCACATAAGCTACCAAGTTGAATTTCTGTAACTAGAGAATTTTTCTCCACCACAACCTACTACACCAGCATGAAGCAATCTCTGCAAGCTTCAATCACTGTTCTTTTGATTAAATTGCAAGTGCAGGAGTTGAATTGAAAGTTTATCTTAATTAGGCCTAGGTCACATTTGCCACGGCGGCCGCGTGGGGGTCTCCAAATCTGCGGCCACTAGCAATTATAGGGCGGCCGCAGTATTTCCACGGTCACACAATGTAGCAGTCACATGTTTTTATTTTTCGGTAGCCGCACGGCGTATTTATAAATCGTGGAGACCAAAAACGTGGGGTGGCCGTACGGTCTTTGATTTGATGTCGCACGTGACCTTAGGGCGTCGCTGCGGTGGCCATAGAATTTTTCAAGGCAGACGCAAGGTGCCGCAAGGGGACCGCAGGGGGGCCTAAGGCGAACGTGCGGCTCGACAGAGGAGTAACGTAGAGTGGTATATATACCAGTTCTTTTTTTTACTGAAATAAAAATATACCAGTATATATAACTGAATATACTATAGCTATAATATACGTGTGCCTGCCACCAGAATCCGAACGCCCATTGTTTGAACAAGAGATCCGAAAAAAAATATGCCCTAAAAACCTAATACATTTTAAAAAACCGAACACAACGTAGCGTTCATGTTTGTTCACGTGTCTCCCCCACCTGTTCGAGCCGCATCTTCGCGCTTTGTTCATTCAGTTCGTCGGTGAAGTACTCGTGAAAGCATCTCTCGTGTGTCGATCGATACTTTAGGCCTCAGTCACATTTGCTCTACGGCGAGGACGGCGGCCGTACGCCCTCTGAATTGACAGAAACGTGCGGTGGCCGAGGAAACTGAGGTGGCCTCAGGGTGGCCCTACGCCATTTGGCTATATTTTACAGGTCGTAAGGTCGCCTGGAATTATAACGTGGAGTTATAACTTTTTTCATTTCTACGTTCGCCGGAGAAATTCGACAAGCCGAAACAAAGAACTGGTAAAAAAAAAAATTAAAAAAATTAACCCATTCGTTACCGTCCGTTGGCGCACGTTCAGCTTAGGGCCCCCCTGCGGCCCCTGCGGGCACCTGGCGTCTGCCTTCAAAATTCTATGGCGCCCGCAGGAACGCCCTAAGGTCACCGTGCGACATCAAATCAAAGACAGTCCGACACACCATGTTTTCGGTCTCCACAATTTATAAATACGCGTGCGGTCACCCCAAAAATACCAAGGACAAATGTGTCCAAGAGAGCGTCCAAAACCTAAAGGTTTTGTCGGCTAAAAAAAACAACAACAAAAACAACTTCGGATATTTCGTCACGTACCTTCATTAAGCCAATAGGAAACCCGTCATAATGTATTTACGTATTTACGATATATCGTGTATTTACGAATTACAATACGATAAATGGAATAATCTTTAAATAGTAACGTCAACTTTTCGAAACTTTAAAGCAATGTCCGAATATATTTAAAAGTTCATGATAGACGCTCTCAAAAGGCACCGTCATGTGAGGATGCATGTGCTCAGTATTTAAGGCGATCCGGATCTTGTATATACAACAGCCGAGTACGAGAGATTAAGGTTTTGTTTCACAAGAAGAAGAAGAACGCCGAGCCTCTCTCGCAAGCGTTCGCTACGCGAGACGCTGCCAAAACATATGTGACTGCTACATTGTGTGACCGTGGAAATACTGCGGCCGCTTTATAATTGCTCGTGCCGCGTACATTTTGTAGACCCTCCGGCCGCCGAGCCAAATGTGACTAGGCCTTACCTCGTGTTTTCACCTTCATTTGTGATGTTTTTTTTTTTTAATCATCTTGTGTTTTAATTAATAACAAAAAAGCAATCCGATCACGTGGTGTGACGGACTGTCGGGCAAGGATTGAATTTCACAGCAAAACCGTTGTAATTTGGAATATCCATGTTACGTCAGCCCGATGCGTTTGATGAAAGTGATTGTGGTTCTGCGGGCATCATGTTTGATGAGCTGCCCTGGGGCAGCGCTCTCGCAGAGTGCGCGAGCGATCGGAACCCAGGCGGAGCACGAGCCTGTGTGGACCTTTGGATGTGGTGATTGTACCAGTTTACATACAATACACCGCCACTGAAGGTCATTTACTCATCTTATTTTACCTTAAACATGGGGAATTTCAGTTTAAAGTGTCTTGAAAGTGGGTTTTCTTTGGGTCCACGAACGGATTAATTCACTCCATTATTTCTTATTGGGAAAATATTTTTGGAATCCGAACTTTTTGCAATCCGAACAGCCTCCTGGAACGAATTAAATTGGGATTCTGGGGGCACCACGGTATAGGCAAACACTATACTCCGATCTCTAGCGAGTGCACGGTGGACGCACAGTCGACGCAGACTGCCACGGAGGCCGCACATAGGTGCAGGGCGGGCGTAGGGGAACGTGCGTCGACTCTGCGTTGCCCGCAGGTAGTCACACAGACCGCAAGGCCACCGTACGGCGACCGTGGAAATAGTGCGGCCGCCGTAATTTTTGGGGGTTGGGAAATTCATTTTTCATTGAGAAGAGCTTACGGCAGCCGCACGAATAACGCAAGCCACCGTACGCCCTACGTACGGTGCGACGTGGAACACATCTACGTCATAGCTTGGCTTGTCGAATTGCTACGGCGAACGTAGAAATGAAAAAAAGTT
Organism: Eptatretus atami; assembly: GCA_035128595.1. Lineage (NCBI taxonomy): Eukaryota > Metazoa > Chordata > Myxini > Myxiniformes > Myxinidae > Eptatretus > Eptatretus atami. Next base: position 130,804,944 of record CM068952.1, on the reverse strand, counting down.
ATAACTCCGCGTTATAATTCCACGGCGACCCTACGGCTGTAAAAATAGCAACGGCGTAGGGCCTCCCTGAGGCCACTCAGTTTCTCTGCGGCCGCCGCACGTTTCTGTCAATTCAGAGGGCGTACGGCGCCGTATCCTCGCCGTAGAGCCAATTGTGACCTAGGCCTTAGCTCCACCATCAAAGGTGGCCAGAGGTTATGTCTTCACCCCTGTCCTGTCTGTCTGTCTGTCTGTCTGTCTGTTTTACTTTTTGACACTTTTGTAGCATTTCCATTTTAAGTATCAAAAATGCAGTAACATGACATATGTAAAAAAAATAATTATTCAGGGATGGTTAACCCTTCCCAAAATGAGAGGTGTGTAATACAGCAGCCACAAACATTTTCTCCCCTTTACATTTTCAAACTAGAAGGGCACTCGGTAATGCGCACACCTCCGCCACACAATACTTGATCCACGAGAACATACCGGGCCCAATACATTTGTGAAATATCATGCTACACAGTACTATCTCGTTTTCTATCTATCTAACAGCTTCACCAGAATCGAATCAATTCGTCCTTGCAACACACACAACGTGTCCACCAAGTTTCGTCCGAATACATCCACAACTTTTTGAGATATCCTGCTGTATATCGGTTTAGCACTATCTCTCAATGGTGGAGAATCACTTAAAAATGATCAGAACCGGATCCGGATTCAGATCTTCAACAAAATTGAATCAATTCTTCCTTGTCACAAACCCAACATGTCCACCACGTTTCATCCGAATGCGTCAACAACTTTTTGAGATGTCATGCTTATGTATCATTTTTGGCCCAATCACTAAATGGTGAAGATTCACTTAAAAAATTCTAGTAGTCGGATCCGGATCCAGATCTTCACTAAAATCTAAAGAATTCGTCCTTGTCAAACACCCAACCTGTACACAAAATTTCATCCAGATCCGTCCACAACTTTTTCGAGATATCCTGCACACAAACAAACAAACAACCAAGCAGACAGAAAGAGGTGAAAACATAAACTCCTTCAACTTCGGTGGCGGAGGTAATTAACCACGCTATTTACCAACAGCCCCAAACTCCAGCCAAATAACTTACCCACTGGGCATTTCTTCGCCCCTGAGACTCTTCCCCAAGACATCACCATCACTCATGTATCCTGCCACATCTCCTCCGATTGCAGGTGCTCCAATATCTTCTCCCTTTCGTTCTGAGGAATCTGTAGAGACTCCACCGACTTGGCCTGAGGGGCATGGGCCTCGTCTCAGGAAGCGTCCTACTGTTGCTGGAGCACCAGCTGCCACTCCCGTCGCTTCTGGCTGTGCAAACCGGTTAGCATTGGTACGGGGAGGGTAGCCATTGCCCAACGAGGGTGCATCCCCAGCTTGCAGCCGAGGACTGGCGGCCTGTGCCAAGCGCCATGACAAGGGGGCTGTGGCAGTGGTTCGACCTCCCATGCCACGCCCGCTCACCTCTGTTGTGACACTGCTGTCAAAAGTCGTCTCAAGTGTACTGCAAGGGTTGTGGAGGAAAACATTGTTAATGAGATGATTCAACTCCAGACACCTTTCACAAATTATGTAATATTTGTGGAACCGTCCCGATGAGGGCTTTGCTGAGAGATTGTAAGATAAGTCATTGGCGGGCAGTTTTCAGGCTCGGCATATATTATGCTCATATTTTCCAACGTAACTGTTCTTGCATTTACAAAAAGACGATTTCAACCAAACTGCTTATTTGTTTAAGACGGATCTGTGCTCTGAGTGTTGTTTTTGCCAACATTAATGTGCACAATTTGCTTTTAACTTAAGTTTGATGATAGTCGAAGATCGAACAGTCAGATCCATGGTATCAAGACCGCTCTCCTTTTACAAGAACAAAAAAAAAGGGAACAAGGATGAAGAAAAGCAAAACAACAACTGCCAATCATGCTGTTATTATCGCAACGTGAATGGGTTGGACTTTTGTTTACATTCGGACAATTTAATGTTGATGAAGTCTGTTATTTTGCATACATGTCAAGGCTCGTATAAGAGCTAACACACAGAACATGTAACAAGAAGAGCAGGAGACAAAAGGGGTGGGAGAGGGAAGCACAAACGAGTGGGGAGCAGAGACAGTAGGAGATCTGTGGAAGGGAGAGGGATGGGGAGGGGAACATGGGGTATACAAGATGGACACCACAGGGACTTTCAGGAAAGAAAGCAGGGAATGTGAAGGAGGTGGGTTTGGGGTGGATTAACGGGGGTAGAAAAGATTATGGTTTTGCATGGGGGAAGATAAGAGATGGTAGTGAACAGCTGTTTTGAAGACCTAGAGGGAGGAGTGGGATGGCTGAGAGTGTGGGAGTCTGCTCCAGGGGCAAGAAAGAAGAGAAATGAAAGAGTGAAGGTGAGCAGTGATTCTTGATTTTGGCAGTTTCACCAGAAGGGGGTTGCTGGCAGACCTTGAGCACTCTGCAGAACTATAGGTGAGACAGACAGGTGAGAAAGACCACCGACCTTCCTGCGGTGAGAGAGGGAGATGCCTAAAGACTCAGCTGCATCATGGGAGATACCAATCATTTTAATTGCCTTGGTTTCCACAGAATGAAATCTAGCCAGGTGTGAGGCAGGAGCACCACCCAATAGGGGAGAGCAGCAGTCCATCAGGCTGGGGATGAAAGCTTTGTATGTGGTCAGGAGCTCAGGTGTGCCAAGAAAGGACTTTGCGTGACGTAAAGATGCCCAGTCGACGACTGGCTTTGGAGGCCAGCTTGGAAATGTGCCTTTCCCAGGAAAGATCATGGCAGATAGTGAGGCCCAAAAGCTTGAATGAAAGTAATTCTTCAAAGGGATTGTTGAGAAAGTAGATGGGGAGGTTTCCAGATGGTTCTTTCGGAGAGACATAGTGAGAGTGTGAGATTTGTCAGGGTTGAAAGACATGTTCCACATGTTGGACGAGCTTGTGATTTTATCCAGATCTGCAGTGAGCGAAGAGGCTGCTGCTTGACAACCTGAGGGATGACCGATGGTACGGCAGAGGGTGGTCATCAGCAAAGATGTAAAAAGGATATTCCAGAGTCAGAGAGATCCTTGATGAAAACCAGAAAAAGCACAGAGCCAAGAATGGTGCCTGGTGTTGGCTTAGTGGTTCGGGTGGCGGCTTGGGATCCTGGGGTCCTGAGTTCAAGCCCCGTTGTTGGCTGCTGAATTAACTAACACCAGGGTGTTGACTCATCCTGTCATCCTTCTGAGGTCAGCGAAATGACTACCAGTGTAGCAGCCAAAAGGCTGCACAAGAAGGGAATGGGTATTGATGGATATATATTTAAAATGTGGTATTGGTGTGGTTTTGACATGATGGGCCGAATGGCCTCCTCCTGTGCAAACATTTCCTTGTAAAGAACACCGCCTTGAGGAACTCCAGCCTGGATAGGAAGAGGACATGAGAGAACTCCATGAAGAAAAGTTAATCTGTTAATCATGAAGCAAGTGTTACCTGACAGCCTTGTTTTCATTACTTCTCTCCTTTGCTTTTTGAGTTTTTTTTTTTTGCA
>CM068952.1:130787470-130799985 GCA_035128595.1 Eptatretus atami | reverse complement strand
GAAAATTTGCAGAACAATCACAAATAGAGTGTAAATACAGTATAGGGATCGGTATTCATACATACGCTACAACGTCAACCCAATTCCTGTCTTCCTGCATATCCACAATGTACATACGCACTCTTGCCTGAACCTATCTCTCCCCAAACACCAAAATTATTCATTGTTCAATATAAATAAATAATCCGACATAACTTACGGTATAATATCTATTTTATATAAAAATACGCTTATTAGTCTCCTACCGGTTTCACCGGAGGGGACTATAAGTTTTCTCTCCGTCCGTCCGTCCGTCCCACCCGTGATTTTCCAAACTTTTCCCCCATACCCTCTCACTTATTCAACTGAAACTTGGTACATCACTTTATTACGATAAGTTACAAAACATAGCCTGGTGTTGGCTTGGTGGTTCGGGTGGCTGGCTTGGGATCTTTGGGTCCTGAGTTTGAACCCTGTTGGTCACTGAATTAAAATCAGGTGGGGTTGACCCAGCCTGTCATCCTTCTGAGGTTGGTGAAATGAGTACCGGTGTACTGGTAAAGGGAGGGGCACAGCATCAGCGGCACAGCTGTGCTTCCAAGAAATGAAAGCTACCTGGCAGCCAAGCTGTCACATGCAAGAACAGAACAGTTACAGAACAAGTTTGAGTTTTGGAGAGTAGAATCAATTTTTCACAGAGTTACGCCCTTTTTGGACTTACAAAATATCACATTGGAAGGGGGCGTGATTCCAAAGCAATACACGTCCCCCCCCCCCACCAAAGTAATTCTCATCTTGTTTCCATTTGTTTGTTTCTCTGTCCGTCTATCTGATGATTTTCTCTTAGACTACTCAACCAGGGACCATAAAACCCATTTCATTATCAACATCTTTGTCCAAGGAGTTCCAGTTGCATAATATTTTTTCCATTACTCATGACCTTTTAAGTTTTTTTTTTTACCATTTAGCTTATTATCCACTATTTCTACTGAAGAATCACAAGCTTTCATTACTGTGATGAAGGTGGTGGTGGTGTGTGGTGGTGGTGGTGGTTGAGGCTTTTTCGGGGGGGGGGGGTATTGAGGACTTGGGGTTGGGAGCTGGGAGGTCTGGTTGAGGACTTGAAGAAGAGAGGGGTGGGGAGGACAAAGTTGGGGTCGTGGGAGCAAAGAGGAGATAGAGTTGGGAGAGGGGAGTTGAGAAGATTTAGGAGAACTTCTGACTTCTGGAGAAGATTTAGGACTTCTGGGTTAGGAGGAGTTGTTGAGGACTTGGGACAAAGAGGATTGGAGGGGGGGAGGGGGGGGAGAAGATGATAACTTGAAGAAGAAAGGAGGACAGAGAGTGGTATGGGGGGCTGAGAGGGGACAAAGTTAGGAATGGGTTTGAGACTTTGTGGGAGGGTTTGAGGACTTGTTTTGGTGGTGAGGTGGGGGGGGGGGTTGAGGATTTGGGGTTGGGTTGGGTGTTGAGGACTTGGGGTTGGCTGGGGGTGGGGGGATTGAGGACTTGAAATCACATTTTTCATTACACAGAATTTCAGTGGGTTCCTGCAAGTGGGTAAATAGTATCATTAAAGGATGACTGTATAAGCAATGCTTTTCAACTACCATACTTTGAATGGACTTGCATGAAATAACCAATTCCTAAGCCTGATTTGAGACAGTGATGCCAACATGTGAGCAATCCAAAGAGACCTCCAGATGCCAAATAAATAAAAATGAAATGACAAAAAAAAAAACATGACAGCCCCAATAAGCACAGCTCATCCTCTGCAATTATCTCATTTGAAGATCATCAGGGTTCTATTCAATTCTCCTCGGCAGTATAATAAGTCTCCCATGTTTTGCTCATGCTCAGCCATGCCCATCCCGTTTCAAAAAGTGCTGACTGTTTCAACAATCCTTTTTTGGTTTCGGCCAGCAGGATGACAAGTGTGACATTGTTAATGTGACCGACCTCCGTGAGAATTTTCGAGTGCAGTATTGTGGCGTTCGAGTTCGTCTACGCAAACGAGATGGTGATTGTAATTCACCGAGGAAGTAGTGACAAACTGAAATCCTAAGAATATGCGTTGGACTTGGCCGAATGAAAGTGGAGGTGTTGGACTTGACAATTCCCACGTGCTACGATAAAGTAAAGTAAATTCAGGAAGTTGCTCAGTTTACCGCCGCAGCTACACTGTCAAAATGCCCAGCCGAGCTGGAGCATGCCCAGCCAAGCTGGAGCATGCCCAGCTTACATTTTGCTTTTGAAGGGCAAGGGCAGCTGTGGTCTTGGAGAGCTAAAAGCAACCTCACAAAATGACAACAGCTGCACATAACCCTACCAACAACATTCCATCAATAAAATAGGGTTCAATTTGTCACCAATGTGATATTGTGGTCATCTACATATTGTGCATGCAAAAGGAAAGTATTTTAAACTCTCCGCAAAAAAAATTGGTATTGAAATTATGATAATTCAATCATTATCACTGTTATAGTTTAGTAGTCTTCTACTTTATGTTTCAGGTCTGTGTGTGGCATACATAGTCCATTGTGGATCCAAACACATTATTAAACAACAAGAAGAATAAATAGAAAAAAAAAACCCACAAAAAAACCCAATAAGTATTCAAACATATTTAATTTATTTAAAGCCCCCGCTGCAAGCCCTGCCCCCTCCAGTCCTCCTTCCTTCGCCACTGCCTTAAATATTACAGAACATATAGTATTTAGATGGCATCAAATAAGTTTACAAAAGATTTGACCCTCTGCCCATTATTATCCATCTCTCCCATGAGTTTGATGCTGTAACTCAATAAACAAAACTAAGAAAAATTAAAAAAAACCGGATTAAAAAAAAAGTGTACAAAAATGAAACTTTAAAACTTTGCTCAAAATTTACATTATTTACCCAAATAAGCCAATTACTCACCTGTGTGTAATCTGTGTTCCCCGAAGACTCGACATGGTTTCTTCGAGATTCTGCCGCAGATCGGCAATGTTCTTCACCGTCCTCATTCTCCTGACTTCTGGGTCTTCTCCTGCAAGAAATGTTTACCCCATTATCTGTTTCTACTAATAAGCTTTCACAAAACTGCAGAAAGAAATTAAAGCTCACTAATTGACTAGTAAAAGTCCTTCTCTTTGTGAAGTTTTAGATCGAGGCTCATGGAAGACAAAGGTGTGATGGAGGGTATGAACTGACAGTAAAGCAGTGGGACAACTCAAACAAAATCAGCAAGGGGATGAACAAACAGGAAGAGACAAGAGAAATGAGGGGTGGAAATACTGTAACTCGCAAGTAAGAGGGTGCATCAGGAAGGGTTAATGGAGGTAAAAAATATTGTGAGTATGGACGGTCGAAAACATGAGATGGTGATGTACTTCCAGCTTGAAGCTCTGGAGGGAAGAGTGGGATAGTGGAGCCTCTAAAAGGCATTTCCATATATGGCAGATGCAACGAATAAGAGAGTTAAGGTGTGACGTCAGCCTGGATTTTGTAAATTTAACCAGGAATGGGTTACTTGAAGAACTTGCGTCCTCGAGTTCCTACGGAGGTTCAGCGGCTGAGAGAGCATGTGGAGCTAAACCAGAGGAGAAGTAGAAAAAAAAAAACAGAACCCACGAAGATGTCTGTGGTGCTTGAGCATACCTTTTGCTTTCGGCCTCATTGTGGGAGACTCCATTAAATAATAATGAGAATTTCAGATTCCACAAAATCGGGGAGAGACAGATGTGATGCGAGACCTACAGCATCCTCGCTCATTAGGGAGAGCAGTATTCCATTGAGTTACAGACAAAGGCCTTACAGACTGCAAGTAGTTCTGATTTTTCAAGAAAAGACTTCGAGTAACAATGGATGCTGAGTTTAAAGCTGGCTTTGGAAGCTAACTTTACAATATGGGTATCCGAGGAAAGGTCATGGCTGATTGTGAGGCCTTAAAATCCAAGGGACTGCACCTCATCCAGTGGCTGACATGAAAATAGGATAGGTGGGTTAATTTGATAATCCTTCTTGAGCAACGTCGTGACATTGAGATCTTCCAGAATTGAATGACATATTCCATTAATAAAACCAACATTTAATCATTTCCAGATCAGCAAAAGGTGACAGCTGCTATTTGCCTCTCAGGTATGTTGAGATACAACACGGCATAATGTGGAATCATCTGAAACTAGAAGGGCACAAAAAGGAAGATAGGATTTTCCAGAGCATTTAAAGAGGTTGCTTATGGATATTAGGAACAAGACTTGGCCCAAGAGGCTGTGTTGGAGCACTCCAATCTTCACTCGGAGAGTACTGGAGAGGATTCCAATGATAGCAACCTATAGACTGCACCAGCTGGGGGAGTTAAAAGTCTGATATGAGTGTTGCCTTGTATGCTACATGTAGTGAGCTTGGTAAGCAGGGCAGGATGCCAGTGTCAAACCTCCTCGATATATCTAGGTGGATGTTTCTGACCTCTTGTTTGAGATTTAGGACTTCTGACCATTATAGATAGAGAAACATGTCCTCAGTTGAGCCACTGGGATGGCTTCCAAACTTGTGTTGAGAGATCAGACTGCTTAAAAATATGAGACTTGACGTAAACAGTAATTATGGAGTTCATACTTTGCTGGTATTTGAAGTAAGCACCCTCCTTGTGAATGGGAACGGCCTTAGCTTACTCCCAGGCAAACAGGAGGTGGCCAAAGGACAGGCTAAAGAAAGCAGGCAGCAGATCTAAGATCATTTGCAATGATGCTATCTAGGCTTGTCAACAATATATACGGTGCCTTCAGAAAGTATTCACACCCCTCGACTCTTGTCAGATTTTGTTGTGTTACAGCCTGAATTTAAAATGGATTACATTTTTAAAAATTGTCACCGATCTACAAAAAAATACCCCATAATGACCAAGTGAAAACATGTTTCGACAATTTTTTGCAGATTAATAAAAAATGAAAAGTTGAAATATCTTTCGTCAATAAGTATTCAGCCTTTGGCAGACAAGTATTCAGCCCCCCCCCCCCCCCCCCCGAGTCAATAATTCGGAGAAGCGCCTTTGCAGCGATTACAGCTTCGAGTCTTCTTGGGTATGTCTGTATCAGCTTTGCACATCTGGATTTGGGGATTTGCACATCTGGATAGAATAGAGGTCTATGTTGTCTGAGAAAGCCGGCTGTGAAACTGGTGAAACGTTGCCTAGACGACGGGTCTGCTCTTGCATTTTTGCTGAAATTAGCGGAGTCGATCTAGTTTTTTAGTTTTGGATGGAAGCGCCTTCTTCTTCTTTAAAAATGTGTAATCCTAACCACCACAATGTTGTTTATATGTACATACATATATGGTTTTGAATACATAGATGAGGGTTGTGGAAGAGCGAGCACACTGAAAGGACCAGGACATAACAGACAAAAACATGCAAAACAGGACACACAAGGAGCTGTGAAGAGAGGAGGAAACACCAGCAGCAGAGTTGAAGGCCAAGATAGATAAGAGACTTGTACCAAGAATGGGTGTGGGGAAGAATGGGTGGGGTGGGGGAAGGAGAGGACGGGATGCATGGGTGGACAAGATGGACACAGAAAGAAACGGTAAGGAGGGAAAACTGGAAATTTGGAATAAGGAGAGATTGGAGTTGGGTTGTGGGGGGTTGGGGGGTGGCTTAACGAAGGTAGAAAAGATATTAATAATAGAGACTGAACATAACCTTTTCTAGTTTCTCAAGTATGAAAGACAGTTAAGTCCAGAAGGCAGTTAGGGTGTGAGAGGGGTAAAGTGTGGACAGAGCATGATAGGTTGGGCACACGAGATGTGGAGGCAAAAACCCAGTTGAGGCATTATGCCTCATCTCGAGCAAAGTCCGACTTGAGGCCATTTGAGGCAAGTGAGTAAATTGGGCTGGCTCATACATCAGGGATGTCATTCTGAACATAACTTTAATCAGCATGTTTGTGCAAAGCATTTTCAAGTTTTTTCAGACTTAAAGTAACCAACATAGTGGGCTACGTAGAAGGATTGGGCAGGTTATATATTTTTTTGATTTTGGCCAGTTTTGATTGTAAACAGAAGTCTCAGGCCCCACAAGGAGCTTATACATTCAGTGTATTACATGTAGGATAGCATTCATAGATAAAGGAGAAATCAACAGAGTAGGTGGAATTCAAACTGGAGATTTCAGCATTTCGAGTCATGTGCACCGAAGGGAACTTCTTCCAGGCTAACCCAAAATATTATGGCTTCGCTCTAACTTTTAGCATTGGGCGTTCATTTCATGGCTTTAAGCAGTAGGAACCGTCAGTAAAGAGGAAATCCAGCTCACCTGAAAGATCATCTGGTGACTGTTGCATTGACTTATTGAAGAGAATTGAATCTGAGGGTCCGGTGCTTGGTCCAGCTTCCACTGCTAAAGGCATACTGCCATCACCCTCTATGTGCGTTCTATACCAAACACAGTTTGGTAAACACAGGAGTGAAGAGACATAACAGCACTGCCAGGAGGATATGTGCAAATTTCACATCTTCATCATGCTGATAAATGCATGTTTCAAAAAAAAAATAAACCCTTGAGGACCACACACATCTTGAAAATAATGTTCAGACACAAGACCAATTTTATGACGAGTTTGGCTAACTTTCAATTAAAAAAAAAAATTGAAATTCAAGAGCATTGCAAGATGAAAACAAAACAAGTTTTTTCGGATAATACAAAAAAAAAACAAAAGAAAAATGATGGAAATGACAAAAGCTCTTCCCCAGGTGAGGGCCTCACTGCTTGCCATTGCACAAACATAAATTATTCCAAAATTGCAGAGAAAATATCGGAGATAAACCACTTTAAAGTTTAGGGACATGGTGCCCCTTGTGGTTGTGGCAGGTGCCCCTTGATCCTTAAATGGTGAAGGAACAATTGTTGTTTTTCGAAATAAAGCTGTTGTCACTGAGACCTGTCAATTTAATTTTTTATGTGGGGGATTGATCGAGGACAAAACCTTGATCTCCAAAACTTCAAAAAAAATACAACACCATGCTGGTTGAATAATTGGAAGAACATATGTCTCAATATTTACGGCAGATTTCATTACACCAACCACAATGAGATCGTTATGTATTACTAGCAGGGGCTACCCGGAATTGGCCAGGAGAGAAGGAGGATGTGGTGGGCACTGCCCGATTGGGTGAGCTTTTCCCGCCGGTGGTTTGGACCTGCTGGACATTGAAAATCTATGGAGTTATTGGCCTCATGGTGGTTACCTTTAGCCTATGGGCCGACAGCGGTACTGCCTGACCCCACATCCAAATATCCACTTTATAGTGGCCTCTGTTGGCCTTAAAACAGATGTCAAGGCCAACGTTTGGTAACTTAAGAGCTTGCACAGATTCTGAAGTAACTACACCCAAAATGTGGGGCCTCCAGGTAGTATGGTTCAACCGTGAACGAATAACGCACAAACAAATGCACAAACACTTGAATTTTTTTTAGAGATACAGATATAACATTTGTCTCATATAATTGTCAATTTTGTTCAAGTGATGAGATATCTCACAAATGATAGGTTACCTGTAGAGAAAAGGGGCAACAGTGGCCATGTTGGGGTGATTGTATTGTTGTTGAGGATGTGGTAACTGCACCCCCACTGTATTAATGCCCGTTGTCTGCGTTGTGCTTGTCGTCATGGTCACAGGGAGACCAGAGCTCGGAGATGTGACACCAACAGGTGTGACAATAGTCCCACCACTCAATGGTCTGGTTCCAGAACCTTCTGCTGATGAAAGGCCTGAAGACCCTGCTTTGGCATCAATCTGTGGTGCATGGGCAGTAGTTTTGGTTGGTCGTGTCCGTTCTCCCTCCCTGTTATGGCCAACAACTGATTTGGAAGCAACACTCTTGGTACCTGGTTTTGGAATGCCACTTGAGCCTGGCCCTGAGGCTCCAGCTACTATTCCTGTTGTGGCAGGTGTACCTTCTTTCTTCACAACTGGGCCAGTTCCAGTCTTTCCACCCTTTGGGATGAAGCTTGCAATCTTTGAGCCTTTCTTTGCTGCTTCAGTGCCAACATCAGTTCTACAATCTTGTGCCTCAATACCTTTCACACTTTCCATAGCTGCAGGGGTCGTTTTGCTTTTTTCCTTTTCTGTGAGTCTTCCTGTCACCTTTCGGTTGTTACTGAGGGCCCTGCTAATAGTTCGTTGTGCAATTCCCTTAAGTGCAATCTTAGGGCTACTGCCCACACCAGGTGTCGCCTCACTGATGTCCGATGCTTCAGCAGAAGCAATATCCTCAGCAACACCTGCTTCAGCCTTACCACCCTGCTTTAAAGAGTTGAAAAGACGGAATTTTTCCAGCACGGAGCGCTGTCCACCACTGGCAGTACCACTACCCACCACCCTGGAGAGATCAGTTGTTTCTGTAGAAGCTGTACCTGCTTTGGCACCTGGTACTGTGGATGCAGATGTATGTTTCATTCCAGCAGGTTTTCCACGCCAAGACTTCACGGTGGCAGCACCAGAGCCAGTCCCAGCCTGAGGTATCACAGAGCCTTGGGCTGTCATAGTGCTGCCATTCATCCCCACAGTGTTCTGGATCACGCTTTCAGCTGCATCTGAAAAAGTGTGAGTAATAAAACGACTTCAAATCCTTGGAGTGAAATTAAAAACACAAAAAAAACTTCATTCTTTTGCGTCAAAATTAAAGCTGTCATAGCAAATAGCTAAATCTAATATTCAAATTCAAAACTCGAGGCCGATTGATTCATTCATATGCAGCACAAAGCTGTGGGGTGGCATCATTGGCTGGGGGTGTGGCTGTGCTGCTGATGCAATGCCCTCTGCTGGATAAGGCAAAAATATGGAACTTGGTCATGGTCATGGTGATGGTGATGGCAAGAGCTCGCCGACTCTTCATGAAGGACAACATGGGATCTTTAACGTCTATTAACTAATGCCAGCAGATTGGACGCCCGGTTTAACGTCCATCTGAGGGACAGCACACACACACTGATGAATCACCCTGCCTGTGAAACACGGGGATGACAGTTTATAGCTGAGTCGGGGTTCAAACCCAGGCTGGACAGCTTATATGCGAGCATGAATACCTCTAGGCCACCCCAGCTCATTTCCAAAAGGGCATTGCTTCAAAACGGTGAATCCGAGTCGTTCACGTGCAGTGCTAGATGGAGGTTTGAATGCCCGATTCAAACAGGTTAAAAATCTGCTCAGAATTTCACAGTGGATAGCAAGCGATCATTTATTGTAGAAATTGCAAAAAATATAATGCTGATAACAATTAACAAGACTGGTTCAGAAATATCTCATCCCCGAGTCTGACAAATAAAACAATTGTCTTCATAGAAAGAAGCAATCAATTTCTCCGCAATTTCCCATTAAGTACAAGTGGGGCTTTTTGATGACTGCCGCCAGCCCTGCATGCAAATCACGAATAACATGATGTTACCTGTTCTGGATAGAAAGAGCCACTATTTTTATGACTCCATGATCACCCCGTATCTTGGTCATTTCATTCTCATCAAGGTTCAATGACGCACATCCAATTGTTGGCATGACGTACAATTCAAAGTTCCTTCAATTTCCAAGTTCTCATGTAGATACATTCACCTGCAAATACCTTGTCTCCAAGCTCGACTGGTCTGCTCCAAACAACCAAAGCTGTCCAATAATCCATGTGTATAATCGATGTCTCAAGCACGACGGTCAATACCGATAAGACAGATGAAATGAATGACAAAAAGTGCTCACTGGTTGGATTCCCATTACCCAATCAAGTGTCACCTAAAATGGGTGTTTTACCGCCATTGCGTCGCCAAGATTGCCAATGAATCCGTGGTCACTGACGGTTCAAGAAGCGTGGGAGAGCTGTGTTGAGCGAGTTATGTGAACAGTGTTTCAATGATTCAAACCTCAGCATATTGGTCAACAATTGTGCGTGTTCAGGAATTTATCGACGTCTGGACAATGATTAAGCAGTTACAACCCCATGGCCTATGGTTTGGGAAACCAGAGTTTGCACGTGCCATAAAATTTACAAAATGTTGAATACCTATGTGGTTTAAGTACAATTTCATTTATTTAATTATATTTTCACCAGCTACAGCACATATTTCCCCCAAGTTTACTTTTCATAGTTTTTCTTTTTTAATGCAGATGTTTAGGATCATGGAAGAACTGTAAAGCAGATGGCTGAGGAGCATGCACATTCACAGTGGGAAGAGAAAGGCAACAAGATTTAAGGAGTGGCCTGAAGAGTCCAACAGCTCACAAGTCGACAAAGCTTCGAACATTAGTTGTTGTTGTTAAGCTACCACCTTATATTACTTAAGGGAGGAGCAGGCCTTGATAGAAACTGAAGACTCCACATAATTGAGAAAGGGGGGGAGGGAGTGACAAAGGATTGAAGGTGAGCTGTCAACCTGAATTTTAGGTAGACAAATAAATAGGATATCATATGATGAGCATGTTCGGTTGAGTGCAAGACCGGTAAATAAATAAATGAAAAAAAAAACAGAGGCCTGCAATCTGCAGCGGCGGGATAAGAGCAAGTCTTGAGCCTCAGCATTATCTCAGGACACACCAATGATCCCCAGAGCTTTGAATCCTATTCCATCAAGTGCCAGGTGAGAGGCAGTGTCTCTGGCCCAAAACAGAGAGCCATACTCCATCAATATTTTCATGGCTGAATGGTATGTTGTGAGGATGAGTTTGATCATTGTACCAAGTAAGGAAAGTTATGACAGAGAATGCACCGAAATACAGCAAGCCATAAATACATCCATTTATTTTGGAAATGTAGAGTCACACGATAAACCCAGACATTGATCTTGGAGTAGCTTATTATAACTGCACTTGTTATAACCCTGAGCTTTGTGGAACCAGGCTGTTAGTATTTTGGACTCTTAGTCTCTCCCTAGACACCTGTACCAGACAAAACTGTGTGCTGTCTGCAGGCTGCCAAGCTTGTGCTAATTTGCACTATTCTTGAAAAACTGCTGGCAAAGTCATCCGAAATGCCAAATTATAATCAGCAGAGCAGCCAGGAACATTGCTACGGAACCAGTGACGTTAACACATTTCTTATCTCTGTCCATTAATCAATTTCTCTCCTCCCTCTCGACCTCTCTCTCTCTCTCTCCCTCTCCTTTCCCCACCTCATCCTTCCACATAATTCTTGAAAAAAAAAAAAAAGCACTCTCTGCTTGCTCATTCCTTATTTCATTCCCAATGTGCACAGGGGTCATGCGCTTCTCATGGCCTGGCACATTCACGCTGGCTTCATGTAAATTAACAATGGTGCATATCCCCTCTCTCTCTCTCTCTCCACTTCACTTCTTTTGATAACTTCTCTTTCCTTCTGTCCCTCTCCCTCCATCCTTTCTGATAGAGTTCCAAACATATAACCCACATCCCATCACATTCATACAGCATTGCTTTAATGTGGGATTTCAACTACCCATCTGTTTATCCTGGTAGTTTTGTCCAAGTTTGTGTTGTTGAACTTGGGATGTAAAAACTCAACCTGAGAAGAGCTCAGGTGGAATCAGTTTATGATCGTGCAATGCTGCTGTTAATTCTTCTCTGTCTGTTGTTTAGAACTTGTCCTTTACATTATGCAATCTCCCATGTCCTCAGTAGCTAATGACCATCACTCCCAGCCACAATAAAGAAGATGCAAATCTGGCACGGCCTGTTCGTATTCCCATTTGAGCACTTGGCTTATGATTCATGTAACCCTGGTTGAAGATCCATATTCAACAAATGCTTGTCCATTGTCTACTAATGTCCATCTAACACAGGTGGAAGCACACTGATATCCACTGTCTTTGTCCTCCTCGGCCACCTCACTCTCTGGTGTCTTAAGGCGTTTCCTGGGTAACCTCGCTGGGGTCTGAAGACACAAAGTTTTTGGGCCTGTTCAACTATGCCTTGACTTGGAACAGGCCGCAACAATTGCTTCATGACAAAGTTTTTTTTTTTCACCATCATCACTCATACTATCGAATGCCTTTTCATCATAGCTACAAATCGTTGTGTACATCACTTTTGTAAGTACTATAGTATTCAAATTAGGAACTTGGAGCGATTTCATGCATTATATGATACGATTTTCCACGATGTACACTCACGGACTAATTAAAGTATATCATCAAAATATTATTACGGTTTTGAGGATCGGATATCGTTCTGTTCCGTTGGGACCGTGCAGAGCGTTGGTGTGCTTAAGTAGTCTCCTTGGCTATTGGGCACAATCCTGGACGGGTCGCCACTCCGACACAGATATACAGCAAGCCGGCACTCATTTTGCCGACCTCGGAAGGATGACAGGCAGAGTCAACCCCACCTGGTATTAATTCAACAGCCAAGTGGGATTTGAACTTAGGATCCTAGGATCTCAAGATCACCCCTAACCATGAGCCGCTCCAGGCATATCGAATATTGTCCGGACTAAATAAGTGTCGAAATCTGTTGTGAAATCTGATAATTTAAAGAAATAATGAGTTTTATAACTAAGCCAATACAGTGCTCCCTCGCTATATCGCGGTTCACTTTTCGCG
>CM068952.1:130762988-130782528 GCA_035128595.1 Eptatretus atami | reverse complement strand
ATAAATAAATAAATAAAAGCTTAAAGGGGAACCCAAACGCAAAAAAACAAACAACAACAAAAAAAAAACATTTATAATCATTAATCACGGTCTAATTTGAAAAGGAAAAAGTTTTGAATATATATTTATTTTTTTGCCAATCATAAAGTGACGAAAAAAAAAGCCCTAAAATGTCAATTTTCGGTTTTCACCACTGACGTCACACTCAGAACCCACCTTGATCCAAATGGCGTCTTACATCGAGAAACAGTGCATTTCGAGCTCGGATTCAGATACCGATTCCACCATCCTTAGCAACTCCGAAGGTTCCCAGTATGATGAAACTGATTAGTGGGCTTTCGAAGAAACTATTGGAGACAAAATTAGTGATGGAAACGCTTTCGGGGGAATTATCGAGCCACATCCTTTTGAGCCTTATGCGAGTGATTCAGATGAAGATGGCGACAACGGAAGTGTTAGTGGAGATGAAAACGCTGGTCGCTTGTTCACTACAGATTAGTCGGTTTTGTTTTTTCTGTTTAGTTGATGGTTTGTAAGGGATTTTGTATTCATTGATAAATCAGTTATATTACTCCAGCAGAAACATGGCATGGTACGGACACTAGGGATACAACTTTTTTGCAACTCCATAGTCCTGTATCATATTCTGATGAGCTTTTGCTAGAAAACAATGAAAATCAATGTTTTTTTTGTATTTGTTCAAAAAAAGTTCACCCATGACTAACTTTGAAATTTTTATACTCGGTTGCATTTGGGTGGATTTCCAAAAACTAGAACCCTGTTTAATTATTTATTTAACTTTAAAAAAAAGCCTTACTACCCTGCAAGACTGCTTTGAAATCCTTGACAAATCACTGGAAACAAGAGCCATCAAAACTAAACATCAGCAGAAGCAATCAATGCTGTGAGCGAGCAATTAAGGTCATGCAAGTCATGCAAATTTCAAAGTTAGTCATGGGTGAACTTTTTTGAACAAATACAAAAAAAAACATTGATTTTCATTGTTTTCTAGCAAAAGCTCATCAGAATATGATACAGGACTATGGAGTTGCAAAAAAGTTGTATCCCTCACGGACACAGCACGGACACGGCCACAATGCGGACACGGCACAATATGGACATGGCCTGACACAGCATGGACATGGCACAACACAGCACGGACACCAGCCAGGCACACTTGGACACCGCAGACAAACTGGGCAACTCAAGCTTTGTCCCACCATCGCAGGCTGACCAGGTATCCTGGATGTTACGGGATCATCCCATTTCATACTTTCCGGGGATGCCATTTGTGTCTGTGGCCGTGCCGTGTCATGTCCCACCGTCATGTCTGTAACAGTGCCGTGTCGATGTCCCGGTCCGGTGGAGGGGGAGTGGTGCTCGGAGGAAGGTGGGGTGTGGGGTAATGATTGGCATTGTTAGCGAAGGTGATGGTTGATGGGGATTGAATGGGGATGGTAGAAGGATGAGGGGGGGTTGGTGGTGGTGGGTATTGTGGGCGTGATGGTCACCTGTCTACATGTTCTGGTATCTGGGTAGAGATGGTATTGTAGTTTAGAGTGACAGCTGTTTCTTCCCCTTAATCGTTGGGACTAACCACAATATCTATACATCTCTGTTGTTTCATAACAGTTATTTGTACCATGTTCAAACACAAAACCAAACATTTTGTCGGCCCGGTCCACACTCAGGTATTTTGAACTAACCTCGTCAAATTTCTGGCAAACTTAGGGTCTTTCAGCCATTGGTGTCGCATGAAACCATCTCAGTTTGTATTACTACAACCACCAAGGAGGCATCGACTCAGCATATCCGTGGATAATAGAAAATTATTCGCCGCCTGAGTTAAATCATAACACGATGTATCCTGGAGACAGTACAGATATGGCGGTCAACTCCCAAGTGTGACATGACAGCTATGCGTGAAGACGAAGATTTTGACTTTTAATCGCAAAATAACTCACTTTATAAATCGGAAATCAGAAAAAGAACACATCATATCAATTTTGGAGGGTATCAAGGGATATATTAGTGTTGAGGTGGTCTGAGTGTTTGGGTTCTCCTTTAAGTTATCACATCCTACAAGGCCTTTGCGCATCGATCGATTGAATAATATTCTCCATTTTTCTCCTAGTCTTGTTAACCTCCGCCATCGAAGATGGATGGAGGTTACTGTTTTCACCCCTTTCTGTTTGTTTGTTTTTGTTTTTTGTTTGTGAACAGTATTACGGAAAAACTCCTTGACGGATTTCGACGAAACTTGGTGGGGGTTAGGTATGGTCCAAGTGATCATGCCATTAGATTTTGTACTTGGTCCCCCTCCCCCCCACAAAAAAAAAATTGTTAGAGAAATTTTTTTTTCTGCATTCTTACATGTTTTAAGTGATTTCCAACCCCCCCCCAAAAAAAATTGTTACCCCCCCCCCCAAAAAAAAATATAGAATTTTTTTGTAGGCATTCTTACATGTTTTAAGTGATTTCCAATCCCCACCCCCCCCCCCCATAAAAAAAAAATGTTAGATGAAAAAAAAGAATTTTTGCAACTTATTTTCAACAAAATTTGTCGATTTCTTTTGTTTAGCGTCTACATGTTTTAAGCGATTTTCCAACCCCCCCCCCCCCCCCCAAAAAGGATGTTGGAGAGCAGAATAACTATATATTCAGCACTGTGTGACGGTCATATTTGTAATGAAAAGATATAACGGGTTCACTTGAGTGACCACAGCAGTATTGCGCGGAGGTTTTGCCACTCGTCCCGATTGTGCTCCCCCTCTAGTTCTTCCTGCTGTTCCAAATGTTTCCTACGCTGCCCCCACCCTCAGGCGTTTCACATTCTTTCTCGTACTCTCTCTTTATAAATCCTCCAAAATTCAGGATTAATGATCACCTTAACACCTTTGTTCATCTTTACGCCAACTTGTGGAACTGTCCTGCTGAGTCAGTACAAACCTTCTCTTCCCCTCCACAACTTCAATATGGCAGTACACGGTCATGTCATGTCATCTTCCATTGCTTCCTACAATATTTTCTACTCCAATAATCCTCCCCACACTCACCCCTCGAACTTCATCTACATGCTTGTCTGTGTGTTTGTTTTACCACCAATCCACAGTCAGTATATTTGGCCATTCCACTTCCATCCTCATTGGGATTGCTCTTCGATGAGTCGCCGTTTAGTAAATAAAACAAGTTGCAAATGCTTGATACAACTTGCATGCGCACTCACTTCATTGTGAAAAAAACACTCGATTTTTGAACTATTTAATCAGCAAATCTGCAAGCCGAGAAAACCTTTGGGATATGGCCATGTTAAATCAATCAACAAGTCTTTCTCATGGGCTCTGTCTGTCAAACATTAGCCCAATTTTATCAGTTTCTGAAAGCAGCTGCTGCTGTGTGTGTTTACACAGAAAGTCAATATTCATGTCATTTTAAAATCAGCAAATTGATTGATTCCCTTTTAATGCATTCTTTGGCAGATTAATTATATGAGCTTATTTGACTAAATAAAGGAAAACCGAAGGACATTACTGAACTACTCCCACGACAATTATAGATAACTTCATGAGATTTCCTTTGGGTAGCAGATTTTTTTTATGCAATTAAAAAATAATAACAATGTAAAAGATAAAACAATAACAAGAATAACTAGAAGGGCACTCGGTAGAGCGCATGCCTCGGCCACGTAATGCCTGCTCCATGAGAACATATCGGGCCCAATACTTTTTTGAAATATTGATGATGATTGTGATGTAGTGGTCGGGTATAGTAGGTTACAAGTTATGTAGTATATATATTATATATATAGTTAGTAGAGTTAATATTATACTATCGTTGTGTGCCTCTCTCAATTCTCTCAATGGTGAAGAATTCACCTTAAAAATTAAATTTTTCTGGTATCGGATTCTGACTTCATCAAAATCAAAACCATTCATCATGGCCACAACCCAATCTGTCACCAAGTTTTCATCCAATCCGTCCACAATTTTTGAGATATCGTGCACACAAACAGACAAACAGACAAACAGGCAAATGGAATTGCTCTGTTGAAGCAAGAATTGCCGGAATAACTTTGTCATATCTCCATGATCTCTGAAAAAACAAACCTGAATCAATTTGGTTTTATAAGTCGATAGTTCTAATGTTTAATGAGTTACAGCACTTAGTTTGGTCATGATCATCTATCTTATTTCAGCAATGTGTGGTGTGTGTGTGTGTGTGTGTGTGTGTGTTGTGTGTGTGTGTGTGTGTGTGTGTGTGTGTGTGTCTGTGACCGCTTTTCTCGCCAACCACTGGTCCGATCTAATTGAAACTTGCCAGTATATTCTGGGGACCTGAGGATGTGCCTTTTCAAGGTTTGATATTAATCGGACAAGTGTTCCCAAGTTATGACCATTTATTTACCAAACCAATGACAAGACACGTTGCTGGGTGGGCGTGGCCGATGGGGAAGGGAAGCTCAGCCGCGTTCCCATTGACGGGTTACAACGTACGGGCTTCCGGAGAGTGATGACTTCGTGTATTCTAATAGTTTCTCGATTTCTTATGCGCATTTATAGATAAACACAATCCCCAAGTTATGATCGTTTTCATATTAGACGGTGCATAAATTTCGGTAACATCAGAGTGCTGGTATGCTCCGAACCAGGAAGTAAATTTTTTTTTCTCTCTCTTCTCTTCTCTTTTTGGTTTTCCTTGCCGACATTGCGAAAAGCGAAATACGTTGGCGCTAATTGAATAATTGGGTATTAAAACTAAATTGCAATAATCGTAACTGCGATAATATGCGAACTTCGGGCACGCACGTACGGGCATCGAGAGCGAAGAAACGGTGTGTGGTTGTTATTGGTTGCTGCGGGTTGTGATTTATATTTATTATTTTTTTTTATTATTATTTTTTTTTTTTACCGCACGTACTAGTAACTTTAGAAATCAATCAGACTTGAAATGGCGTTTTTATCGCAATTTGAAAGTTTTGACCCGACCCCCTGACATTCGACCCGCGACGCTAAGAAAGGGTGTTGTGTGTGACACCCACAATGAGACATATGGTTGGTTGCAGTATTGGAAGATGCACATTTTGGATTTGGTTTGAAGTCGATACGACCATTTTAGCGGAGTTTATGCGTTAAAATAAGAATTTCGGTTTTTCGGTGACCTTGACCTTGACCTTCGACCTAGATTCACCAAAAACGACGAGTGTCTAAGTTGGATCATGACCGACGTCTGTACCCAGTTTGGTCATGATCGCTGAAACGGTGTGGCTGTTCCAGGGTAAACAAACACACAAACAAACAGACAGACAGACGTACAGAATGAGACACACAACCGACCAACATAATTGCCGAAATCCGAAGGATTCCGGCAATTAACAAGTGGACAAATAGGGGTAAAAACATAACCTACTTCCCCCTTCAGTGGGGAAGGTAATAGCAATATAAAAGGATCCGAGTTCCTCCGTCCGTAACAATTCATTCTAAAGGGTTCCTGCTGTTGTCGAATAACACAAAAGGTACCGTTGGAAAGGTAGCGATCCATTTTCGTGGTTGGAAAGCTAATAATCCATTTACTTGGAACAAAAATACATGTCCGTTTAATCACATCCTTGCCTGTTTTAAAAGCCCATGTTTCTGTGATTTCGGAATTTCGGACCTTGAGCTTTCATGTAGCAGTTCCAATGGTAACAATTATTATTATTCGACGAGAGCAGGAACCCTTTAGAAGGACATGGGAGGAGCACACAACAGGAAACCTATAAACTCGTATTTCAGAGTGAGCTGTTTTTGTAAAATAATTTGAATAGTAATACTTCTCGAACACATTAGGAGCACAAAAAACAATAATAACAACCACAGCCACAAAAATGACGGGATCCTTTTCCGTGCGTTCTACTTAATTTCACATCCTCATTGACACTCATAGACAGACATACAATATGTTTGTGAAGAACAACATGCTGTCTTTTGATTAAACCTGTCAACTAAGTGAAGGTGAAGGTTAGGGATGATGAGTAGTAGTAGTAGTCGTATTAATAATAATAATAATCATAACAATGACATGTTTGGGTTGAACAGATAACTGCTGGTGATTCTCATGATCATTAAGTTAAATGAAAAGGAAAGTATCAATCACAATACATTGGTAGAAAGATACATCATGTTTTGAGGTTGTGAAGCAAATGATTTGCAAAATATTGTTTTAATACCAATTTGGTGTACTTCATAACTGAATACTGTAGTTGTGTTAGCAAACAGAGGGAATCAACGTTTACACATAAGGAGGTGGTAGGAGGATAGGGGAAGGGGATGAGGATTGGTCGTAAAAGTATGGGAAGGAAGATAAGAGCATAGTGCACATTGGGGAAGGGGGCAGGGGTCACAGATTGCACCATTTTTTGCAAATAATGTGTACAGGCAAAAAGCAATAAAACTTCGAGTCACCAGTCCTTTTACATTTAGTCAGGGAATACGAATATTTCCACGGATATTTGTATGAATAAAGATAACAACAAGACAGCTGTTGAGACAGCCAAGGACATCAATCTCTGCCATCTTACCACACTGCGATGGAGACGCCACCTTAGCTTTCTCATGCACATTGAAACTCTGACTCCGACGGTTTGAGGTTCCACCAGTGACTGCTCTCCCCTTTGCTTCACAAACAGATCCGGTTGCTCGTGAGGCAGGAGCAGGGAGCCTGCAAAAAAGGGGTGGTGCTGTGTCATTAGTCTTCACGCCACCATTTGTCGAATAGCTAAATGCAAGTGGGAACTGCAGCAGGATAGGAAGGGTTGGGGGAATTGGGTTAGCCATCGTGCTTGTTGTCATGCATGCGCTATATGGAAACCACTTTAAAGAGACAAGGTGAAATCTTTCTCACTCGCACACCACACAAACAACACTCACTCTACACAACACACTTGCGCCACAAAGTTCATCGTTATTGATCAATTGATTGTTGAACAAAATTTGATGTAAGTGATGACATCTCTGACTACGTGTCAGGCTCTGCAAATAAGGCATCATCCTGAATCACTTCGTTTCCTGGTACCATACATGTTAAATGACCATGGATAGTTTACTGTAAACTTTGCATTTTAAGTGGTTTTGACTTGATTTTGAAGCAATAAAGGTAGAAATAGATGTTTAAGATCGGTCCTTAAAATTCCGAGCATGAACATTTCCTCTTAACGGTTGTTGTCTAGATATCGTTCTCTCCCCCTCTCTCTCCCTTTCCCTTTCCCTATCCCCATCCTGCTGTACCACTCCCCTCCTCTCTGAAATGAAACACATCTTTACATGCAATTCAGATAGGAAACATCAGGTGGCAGGATAATTTTATGCTTCGGCGAGAATGGTTTGCAAGTTTGCAAAATGATGTAGGATTAGTGCTTTTGGGAAAAGATAGATTAATTAGATTTCTGTAAATTCCATGAGAATTAAATTTTAAAGATTCGGAGCACTGGAAAGGTTATTCCAGAAGGTTGATAATGGAGCACATCACCATCAATGTTTACATTGGGAATGTTTCAGCGCAATAAGATTTTACATGATGGTTTGAATTAAAACAACTTTGGTCAAAAAGTTAATCACAATGTAACGGAATGAGTTAAAATTTCCCTTGTTCAAGTAATTTGCGTGAAACTCAGAATATTCACAGCTCTAAGAACATGGAACTAAGAAATAAATTCATGTCATGGCGGTAATATAACCACTAACTGTTGCACCACTTTTATAAAATGGAGTCAAAATAAATTTCACCGTGATCTAGAGGGAAACAACACGCAAGTTAGTCCTTTGCTATACAGTTTCCAGCCAATAATACGTAACTCCCAGCAGTGGGTAAGTCTGATCTCTTTGTGAAGAAATGATTTTGGCTTTGAAACTTTTTGAAAAGGGAAAACCTTTTGATTCCCCCCTCGGAGATGATCGGAAACAGTATTTCACAAGAAAAGTGCTCAGCATGGAATAAAGGTCAGTGCGAGAGAGAATGTTCTTTGTGTTGCCCACCTCTCATGTCATGTGTTTGAGTGCATGTATGTGTATGTATATATGTATATATGTATATATGTATATATGTATATATGTATGTGTGTGTATGTATATATTATATGTATATGTATATGTATATGTGTCAGTGTGTGTGTGTATCTATATATGTATATGCATATGTGTAGGTGTGTGTATGTATACATGTATATGTGCTGGTGTGTGTGTATGTATATATGTATATGTATATGTGTATGTGTGTGTGTGTGTGTGCGTGCGTGCGTGCGTGCGTGTTTGTGTGTGTGATACATTTTTGTCAATTAATTACGTATGTCTATTCATTAATTACACACGATTGGAATGTACCTTTTGACCCTTTACACTACTGAGACCCCATTTGAACTTTGAAGACTCTTTAAGATGCCGAAGATCCTTTAAGACCCTGAAGACCCCCAAAAACCCCGAAGACGCCAAAGACCCCCAAGACCCTGAAGACCCTAAAAGACCCCGACAATGCCAAAGACCCCAAAATAACCTCAATGCCCCAAAGACCCAAAAGACCACAAAGTTACCAAAGACCCCCATGACTCCAAAGACTCCAAAAATACCCCAAGGCCCGAAGTATATTGTTACGGCTGTGGAAATTTGCAATACACCAGAAAGGTCCTCAGAGTCAGGCGCGTTACGCGGACATTGCGGCTAGCCCGCCATCGCGCCACGAGGGCGCGGGTAAGACGCCTTCGGTCCGTGGACCTGGCCGATCACCCAGGTCCCACGTTCATTTGGTCCAGACCTGTCTGCCTCCTTGCCTGTGAGGGTGGCTTGTATTCTTTTCTTTTTGTGTAAATGTTGTGTGTGGCGCCAGTCTATTAAGTAACCTGTAAAGTGCTTGTACATTGCTTATTCGGTTTTAGCTCTGCGTTGCTTTCATTGCTTTGACTGTTTATATGTGCATTCTTACTGTATGGCTGTGAATACGTGCTTGCCTTGTGTGTGTGTGTGAAATAAAAGTGCTTGTTGAACTGTTTTCCCGTTTCGTTGCGTCCTTCCTTCGTTTGAAAGTTCCATCTTGCATCACGTAAGGGATTGGTAGTGGGTTTAGACACCCAGTAAGTAATCTGAACCGTCGAGTCGGCGATAACTCCGCTCGGTTTCCTGCAGCAGGAACGAGCCGCTTAAGGGTTCGTGTCCGGAGTCGACCTGCGAGTGGTAAAACTCCTCGGTACGCTACCGCGCGGGTACTTAGGTATATCGACATTCGGCGATTCACCCTATTTCGCGCGGGTAGAATGCGGACTGGGTTGTGGTGAGGTTAAACCCCACCGTGCGAGCTCTTGGCGGTAGTTCCAAGAGGGTCACGACTGAATTGTCCGACGCGTCGCGATTTGAGTTACGTGGCCGATCGCACGCCGGGCGGGCGAATTCGTACAATATACATATATATACATAATTACTATATATATATATATATATATATATATATAATATATATATATATATATTATAATATAGCTGAAGTACCGGTAATACCTGGGAAATTTGCCCTATTTTCCTCACACTAGTTAGATGAGGCAATAGTTGTATGGAGAAAATTAGGAAGGCTTCTTTTATTCCTCAGATTATGGAAGGAAGGCTTTATGCTGCCATAATCCTCAGAGAGGTCATGTTGAAGGCGGCCTTGAGCCACTCTGTTCTAGCAGCAGTGGCAACTGTCTTCGATGTCCTGCCAAACCCGGACCTAGAAAGCTGGAACGTGAGTTTTGTGCTTCTCTCGCCCGTCGGTGTGAGCTCTATTTGCAGTTAGGCGACCGCTCTCTCTCTGCAGCCAACTCCGCTTGCCTGGCTCGTTTATGAGCAGATCTATCAGCAGTTAGCTGTTGCCGTGCGCGTGCAGTTTCTCGAATTCAAATAACAGGAGGAGATGTGTATGTTTAAAAAGTCAACGAATACGAACATTTTTGTTTTCAAAAAAACCCTAGCGTTTTTAACCATGAAGCCTTTTGTTACGATTAATACGCCGGCGCACTATTTGAAAGCCATTTTTTTTATGGAAATGTTATTTTTTTTTATATATATTTTTCATTTTATGGAAGCCACTTAGCGCATCCTGGAGCTGAATGTTAGCTCTATATGTGTGTAAAGTTTCATCAAGATCGGTTAACTGGTCTAGGAGCTTATTGGTTACAACAAACAGACAGACAGACAGACAGAAGGACTGCCATTTATATAGTAGAAGATATATGTATATATATAATATATATATAATTTATTAATGTCCATACACTGATGAGCCAAAACATTATGACCACCTGCCTAATATGCTGTTGGTCCTCTGTGTGCCCCAAAACAGCGCCGACCCACCGAGGCATGGACTCCACAAGACCCCTGAAGGTGTCCTGTGGTATCTGGCACAAAACATTAGCAGCAGATCCTCAATTCCTGTAAGTTGCGAGGTGGAGCCGCCGTGGATCAGACTTGTCGGTCCAGCACATCCCACAGATGCTCATCGATTGAGATCTGAAGAATTGGAGGCCAGGGCAACACCTTGAACACTTCGTCATGTTCCTCAACCATTCCCGAACAATGCATGCAGTGTGCAGGGCGCATTATCCTGCTGAAAGAGGCCACTGCCATCAGGATACCATTGCCATGAAGGGGTGTACCTGGTCTGCAACATGTTAAGGTGGTACACGTGTCAAATTGACATCCCAATGAATGGCCGGATCCAGGTTTTCCCAGCAGAACATTGCCCAGAGCATCACACTCCCTCACCGGCTTGTCATCTTCCCACAGTGCATCCTGGTGCCATCACTTCCCGAGTAAACGGCGCACACGTACACACCATCCAGTGATCTAAAACAAAACGGGATTCATCGGACCAGGCGACTTCTTCCACTGCTCCAAAGTCCAGTTTCCGACGCTCGTGTGCCCATTGAAGGCACCTTTGACAGTGGACAGGGGTCATCGTGGGCACTCTAACTGGTCTGTGGCTACGCAGCCCCATAGGCAGAGGGTGCGATGCACTGTGATTGTGACACATTCCTCCATGACCCACATTAAAATTTTCTGTGACTTGTGCCACAGTAGATTTCTGTCGGTTGGATGAGATGGGATAGCCTTCGTTGCCCTTGCGCATCGATGAGCCTTGGGCGCCCAACACCTTGTTGCCAGTTTGTGGTTTTTCCTCTCGGACCACTGTCGGTAGGTACTCACCACTGCTGACCGAAAGAACCCCACATGCCTTGTCGTTTCAGAGATACTCTAACCAGTCATCTGGCCATAACAATTGGCCCTTGTCAAAGTCGCTCAGGTCTTCACTCCTGCCCATTTCTCCTGCATACAACACATCAGTTTCAAGAACTAACTGTTCACTTGCTGCCTAATATATCGACCCTTGACAGGTGCTATTGTAACAAGATAATCAATGTTATTCACGTCACCTGTCAGTGGTCATAATGTTTTGGCTCATCAGTGTATACGAGGTCCGTCGAAAAAGTAACGGGACTGACTTCACAGAATTTTATTCCAAAAAATATATTGAAATCAACAGCTTGTCCCCTTCAAAATAGTATTCCTCCAGTCTCACACTGGAGTCTCATATTCCTCCAGTCTCATATTATTCCTCAGTCTCATTCCTCATCCTCTTCTTCCATGCTTCGATGCACCCCGGAAGGCTTCTTTTGGAATCCTCTGGAGCTCCGTCGTCACGGCCCTTTTGATGGCCTCCACATCAGGAAATCGTGTCCCCTTGATCCACCCCTGAGCTTGGGAATAGGAAAAAATCACAAGCGGCCAAGTCTGGCAAATACGGGGGTTGCTCCAGAGTTGGCACGTTCCTCTTCCGCCAGAAACTGTTGGATGCTCAGGCACTGTGAGCAGGGGCGTTGTCATGGTGGAGCACCAGGCGTTCTTCTCCCACAGATCCCTCCTCTTGTCCCAGACTGATCTCATGAGGCGCCGGAGGATCTCCTTGTACATGTATTGATGCACTGTTTGACCCTGTGGTAGAAACTCGAAGTGGACGATGCCCTTGATGTCAAAAAACGCGATGAGCATCACCTTCACCTTCGACTTCGACATCCTTGCTTTCTTTGGTCTTGATGATACCGGACTTTTCCACTGATGACTCTGCCGTTTGGTCTCGGATCGTATTCGAATATCCACGATTCATCACCAGTAATGACTTGTCCCCGAGCAGGTCTGGATCGTCCTCGAGGCACTCGATAATGTCTTGACAGACAGTGACTCTTTGCTGTTTCTGGTCTTGGGACAACAGGTTGGGGACCATCTTTGCGCACACCTTGCGCATTTCGAGATTTTCAGTGATGATGCTCCAGACTGTGTCCTTGTTGATGAAAAGTTCCTCAACAATCATCCGCACCGTGAGTCGACGATCTGCACGCACCATCTGCTTCACACGCTCGATGTTGTCCGCCGTTCTGCTCGTTGAAGGTCTTCCAGACCATGGATCGTCTTCAACCTCCTCCCGTCCCTCTCTGAACCTCTTGTGCCATTCAAATGCACGTGTACGTGACATCGTTTCTTCCCCATAGACTTGCTGCAGCATTGCGAAGGATTCGGAAGATGTTTTGCCAAGCTTGGCAATAAACTTTGGATTGGCTTTCTGCTCACGACTCATAGCGCGACGACTCAGACTGGACAACATGTAAAGCACGCCCTGTAAAAAATCACACAATGAGCGCAGTCAACCATCACCAATTATATATTTTGCTGGAATGTTGCGAAAGACTGTGACACAACCCATTTATTCAAGTTGTGTAAGTGGAGCACACAGCAGGGTCAGTCCCATTTTTTTTTAGACGGACCTCGTATGTCTTAATAATCTAACCACTCACTGACTCATTGACTGATCAACTCACTGACTCATTGACTGATCAACTCACTGACTGACTGACTGATATTAATGTTTGGTACCTTCCAGTTGATGTAGAAAGCTGAAATTTTGCATGCTGATGGAGGAAGCAGATACACTAGTGACAAGAAATACAGCAATCAGAGATTGCAGACCCTCGCCAGGACCGCTTTTGTGTGGTGTTTGTGTACTGGTGTGTTTCGTAATTAATGAGACATGATTAGAAATGCTACTTTACAACTGCTGACAGTGATTACCGGGTACCAAGACGTCCTGCTTTGATGCAACCTCGCTTTGATAGGACACCTGACCCTGACCAAATACATTTTTTAATCGTCATTCATTATTCAATTGAATTCAGAATGGGATTAAAATAAATTCAATTCAAATCAAATGGAAGACCAAATCGGTACAATCCTGCATTGGAGTAATCAAAAGGAACCCCAACAAACAAAAAGCAAAGATGTAGTCATCATGAGAAACCTGGATAGGATTTGCATTTCAGCTGCTACTCCTGTACCCTCAAACCCATCCAGGCACAGACTAATGAGCCTTATTCAAAAATAAATAAAATATAAAAAAACCCAAAATAACCCATTTCAAAAAGACAAATCATTCTAGCTGCCAGACCATGCGTCTGATCAAGTTGAAATTTAAAACCTGCATTCCACATCACCACTAGATCATAAATCTGAAGTTTCATGTCGATTGATTAAGTGGTTCCAGAAAAACATTATTTAATATTTTTCTTCAATCCAATACGACTGCCAAACCATGTGACCTATGACATCACATGTGACAACCTTTTGTTCCTCTTGTATAGGTGGTCATACGTGTAAAGTTTTGCCTCAATTTGTTCAGAGAAGATTTTTGAAGGTTTAAAAAAAACAACAACAAAAAAACAATATCGCTGCAGAATCACGTGACCGATGTCGGCATAGAATATTTTTCTGTGGACCATTTTATCCACAGATGACCCTCAAAATTTTTCATACTGATTAGATGTAGCATTCTACATATGCAATTATCACGTCATAAGGAAGGCACCTGTGGTGTCATCAAAAATCACACTTATTCCACATCAGAAGTACTTGCCAAATGCCAAGTTTTAATGTTTTTCTTTGGTGCAGTTTCAGATATACAGACATCGAAAGTTTTTTCGTTTTCCCAACACGGCTGCCACACCACGTGCCCTAGGATGTCATAATTATGATTAGAACATTCTACATGAGTAGTCGCACCTATGTTGAAAATTTGGTCTCAAACAGACAAGTGATTGCGGAGAAAAACACAAAAGTTCTGTGCGGACAAACAAACAAACAGACAACCAGACAAAGAAACGGACCTGAACGCAATACCCTCTCCTTCGGTGAGGGTAAAAATCACAGAACTATCAGAAAGCATCCATAAATGAAAATATCTGAAAATAAGTGCAGCCTTGCTGTGCTGGCAGATGGACAGCTGTTCTTTGCAGATTATGCAGTTTTACCGTGTGAGACATAATCCGTGGCGATACTCACCATAACAGTCAGGAGGAGCATATGATGTTTACACGACGAATGTGGTTATCATAGGTGGAATATTTATAGTTTTGCTGTCCTGATGAGGGCAAACAAGCCTGAAATCTGGATAGGTGGCTCTGTTTTATGTTTAACTTATGCTGACCATGTGATCATTGTCTGTTTGAGAGAGTTGCTGTGCTGAAGCCTCCGGGTTGGAGGTGACACGTTTACTCGTCACACTCCACATGTTTTGAGAGATATATATATATATATATACACACACGAGATGACCTGTGAACCCGTTGGGTTCCCGTTGTGACAATAATTGATGAAAAAAAATCATTTCAAGAGAAAGAAAAAAAAAGATAGCTCCAGCGAACTATACCGATGAGGTTGTTTGCATTGATCAAATAATCCCGAAGAGTACTTGACTGAATCGAGAATTGATTATTTAATAATTTTTTTCGTTGCCCGATTTGAACGAAACTTGATACTTCACACCGCAGGTGAATGGTGAGTTAGGTGGCCCAAATTTTTTTGCGCTATTGTGTGCCGTTTGGCTGTATTTCGGGAACATACATACATACATACATCCAAGATGAGAGTTTTAGTAATATATATATACTGTATATGTATATATATATATATATATATATATATATATATATATATATATATATTTGATATTGGGTGAAGGTGATTGGGATAATCCTTTGTTTAGAAAATGACACAGCCATTCAAAAATTTGTACTTAATGAAATGCACCAATTTTGAACAAATTCACAAAAGAAGCTGAGAAAGAGAAAAGATTGGACTTTTTAGACATTGTGGTCCTTTGGCAACTTGGCAGAGAATGTGTGTCTCGAGAAAAGGAAGCCACACCAATAAACTATTAGATTTCAATTTGTGTAATCAGATTTTCCATAAAACGTAGAGTTGCTTGTATGCTAACGTCTCGTGTGTGGGTGATTTAATCATCCAGCAATGCCGTATCCAGGGAGATAAAACAAGTATATAACTTATTACAGAATCATGTTTGTGATATGCAGGGGCATATCTATGGAAAATAACGCCTATGGCAATAGGCGTTATTGCACCCCTGTCCAAACATCTGACACCCATATTTTTGATAACTTTACCATAGTATCAGCTCACAAATACAACCCATGCTTGTTACTCTTTCAATTAACAAATTCTGGCACTACATGAAAATTACAACTGCATCTTCCTTGCTTTCACTGATGCAAATTGGTTGATGATGTGCTGAAAGTCAGTTTTTTCAGTTTCTTCTCTTTCGACACTCAGCAGAGTAAGATCACAGAGTCTGCCTTGACCCATGGAGGCTCTCAAATACGAAAGTATTAGTTTTAACTTGCTGAATGATCTCTCACAGCTGGCAATAGAAACTGCGATGGTGAGCATTATCTGAATAGCAATGCGAAGATCGGGGAAGACGCTCTCAGCTCCATACTGAACAATAAATTTGAGAAGCTATTCGGGTCTTGATATTTTCATGTTGGCCCGACTTGACAGCAACATTCTGCAATCCAAAATTTCTTCATATCGCTGCTGTCCATCAACATCAGAGCTGTACAATTCGCCCAAATTTTCGCACTTCTTCTTTAGGTCGTTACTATCGGCACTGTAACACAGTCCCTCGACATCGAGAAGGAACCCAAACTTGTCGTCAGTGTTGTGCAAACGAGCGAACCTTTCGTCCATTTCTCTGTGAAGACGGTCGAGCGTTCCCTTCATGACTCTTCCCATTTCCTCCTTGGCTGTTAACACAGCGTCTCTCGAGTTTTCATCAGCCATTCGTTTCTTTCGTCTCTGACGTCTTTCAACTTCAGTTTTCCATTCTTGACAGAGACCGAGTCCTGTTCAGTGGTGCCCCCCCCCCTGCCCCTCTTCAGGTGGTGCCCAGGGCATGTGCCACACCTGCCATACTTTAGGTACACCACTGATGATATGTGCTTGCAATCTAAATGTAAGAAACCTAATACAGCATTGAAAAATGCAAAGAGTTGGATATGATTGGGCAGTATGTACTACCGTTGTACACAGCCCTCTTGGAAAGAATAGGCAAAATAATGTGAGGTGCTGAAATTGGAATCGCTTATAAGCCATTGTGCGCACCATCCACAGTGCTATCACAAAAGTAAAAGACCAAATTTCATTTGGTGATAAATCTGGGGTGGTATATTGTACTGCCTGTAAGGATTGTGGTATAACGCATAACTGGTGAAACTGGGAGAAATTTCAAGTTGAACAGAAGCAAATGAAAGGGCGAAGCGGTTAGGTCGAACAGGACAGTCAGCTAACAGCTAACAGCTTGACCACTTAATCACGTCATTATGTGCAATATGGCCACATATTTAATCTAGGCAGAACCCCCATATTAGGTGTCAACCCCAATAAGCATTGGTCATTGGTATTTGAGGCTTGGTATATGCAAGGGCAAGGTGATAGATGGTCTAACCAGTGAAACAACTGAAGTCCCCACACAATAAAATTAATGAAGAGATGTGGCAATATGGGATGCTTTACAGTAAACATGACAAAATAGTCTCGTTATATATATATATATATACATTTTATTATTATATTTTGTTGTGTTAAACAAATGGGCAGGTAGCATGGCATAGATGTACACAAACTCACATCTAAGCTGTCTAGCTTGGGTTGGAATATGTTCCCAGGTATAAACTGTAAACCCGCTTCTTCACAGGCAGGGTGATTCAACGAAGTGTGTACCGTCCCTCGGATAGAAGCTAAACTGGGTATCTCGTCTCCCCGCATTAGTTGGACATCAAAGATCCTACAATGTCCTTCGAGAAGAGTGTGGGAGCTATCGGCGGTACCATGGGCAAATTGAAAATTCCTGCCAGAATTTTACTTGACCGTTAGTCCTGGCCAGTGATTCATGAAAGACTTCGGCCAAAAACTTTCAAAAAAATACTTTCACAGGGGTGAAAACATAACCTCCATCCCCTTTCGGTGACACAGGTAACTAGTGAGTTCATCGAACACCTTACACCACACAGTCTTGAGAAGGAAGGACAGGGGCAGGGTCCACAAAGAGCAAATTTCATTGGTCGAGATGATGTAAAATGCCATAACATTTCGTCCAAGTAGTGCTCAACGAAAGGTTTTTGAAAATGCCCAAAAGCGATTTGTGTTTAACATTGTTCAAGTATATAAATCAATTGAAATAAAATAAAGATTTTTAAAGTTGTAGAGGTTTTTTTTTAAAGTTTACCGCCATTGATGCAGCATCTTTTACATTTTGAATGTTTACCGCCGTCGATGCAGCATCTTTTACATCACCTTATTTAACACGTTACATTAGTTCTTTGTGCCTGTTGTTTGTGTTTTTTTATGACATCGCTCAAAACAATAAGTTTCCTGTTTGAAACGTTTTTCAATTTTGTTTCATTGGCAGACAGAGAGTAAAAATATTATCTCACTCTTCTCTGCGCATGTGTGATCAGGATGATTTCAGAGCCAAAGTACTGCTAAACTACAGGTTTTTTTTCGAATTCATGTTCCGATTAGTGATCAAAATATAATATTCAATTGAAATCAAATCTTTCCTTGATCATAAACTGACTATTGTGGACAGACAGACGGACAAACAGACAGACAGACAAAGTGAACCAATGTTCGCACAAGTGGGGTAAATATAAATATATATGTATATATATATATATATATATAATACTAGATATAAAAATATATTATATATATATATACATATATATATGTATATATATATACATACTAAGTTTAATTCTGGAGATTAGATTTTTGTAATTCGGCTTAATTTAATAGATCCTCGAGGTTATGGCATGTGTGGAAATGAAGTAAAGCCAGAAACGCTGCTGTCTCCAGGTGTTTATAAGCATTGCAATGTACCCAGTGATTCATAGGTATGATGATCAAGCATTCGATGATATGAGTGAGGAAAGTGAAAAAAAAACAATATTGTTAAGAAATCGTTGTGGCATTTTCCAACTCAAGGCATTGTTGAGCAGGCCGAACAAAATGACGACTTAAGACCCCAGTGAGGTAACTGAGGATGTGCCTTCAGACCACATCCAGGGAGAGCGAGGTGGATAGATGTGGGGAGGGGAAGGAAGTCAGTGTGAGGGGAGGGGAGGGAAGGCAGTGAGAGTGGAGGGGAAGGCAGTGAGAGTGGAGGAGAAGGCAGCGAGATTGGAGGGAGCAGCGAGAGCAGAGGGGAAGGCAGTGAAGTGGAGGGAAAGCAGTGAGAGTAGAGGGGAAGGCAGTGAGAGTGGAGGGAAAGGATGAGAGTGGAGGGAAGGTATTGAGAGTGGAGGGAAGGCAGTGAGAGTGGAGGCGAAGGTATGAGAGCGGAGGGGAAGGCAGTGAGAGTGGCGGGGAAGGCAGTGAGAGTGGAGGCGAAGGTATGAGAGTGGAGAGGGGAGCAAGTGAGAGTGGAGGCGAAGGTATTGAGAGCGG
This sequence comes from Eptatretus atami, assembly GCA_035128595.1. NCBI lineage: Eukaryota > Metazoa > Chordata > Myxini > Myxiniformes > Myxinidae > Eptatretus > Eptatretus atami. The sequence continues at coordinate 130,763,683 of CM068952.1, read as the reverse complement.
AGGGGAAGGAGGGGAAGGCAGCGAGAGCAGAGGGGAAGGCAGTGAGAGTGGAGGGGAAAGCAGTGAGAGTAGAGGGGAAGGCAGTGAGAGTGGAGGGGAAGGTGGTGTGAGGGGAAGGAAAGGCAGTGTGATGGGGCCTAAAGACCCCATCCAGGAAGAGAGAGGTGGCCGAGAATGCGCCTGATTTAGGAAATAATTAAATGAGGTTGTTAATTATTTTCAAAAGTGGTGTTTTAATTAAGCCAAATACCCAATTTTCACTCATGCACTCCCTTGTAGTTCCCTTTGTATGTTTGCAAAGTTTCAGGCTGCTAGGTTTCATGGTTTTGGAGTTGTGGAAGAGACACACACACACACACACACTGACAGACTGAAACACTGAGACACACTCACATTTGTTATTATCGACTTGCTTCGCTGATGGGAATATCAAGATGAGGGCTGTGGGGTGGGAGGGGAGGGTGAGCAAGGAGGGGTGGGGGAGCGAGTAAGGGTGGGAAAGTGAGGAGTGTGGGAGAGCGAGAAAGGGAGGGAGAGTGAGAAGGGGGGGAGCAAGGCCTCACCACATGTCACAATACACTCCAGGAACAGGGAGGGAGTGAAGAGGATGGGGGAAGAGAGGAGATAGTGGGGAGGTGAAGGGTGTGTTCTGGACATGCGTTTGATAGGGGGACTCAAGGGAAAGCGGGAGTTGT
>CM068952.1:130747546-130762783 GCA_035128595.1 Eptatretus atami | reverse complement strand
TGTTCGTGCCTTTATTTAATTTCCACACATACGATAAGCTCTGGAATCTCTTAACCTAAGATGAATTGCGGAATTGATCAGAGCAGCAGTGCTGACTGCTAAAAGAAAAAGCTTTCGTTTGTCAAATTCACACATTCTTTGACACCCCTTCCTCTCCGTGACCTCTGTAGAGTTGTATCATGATGGAGGGGGGTTTGGCAGGAGGATAGCATGAGGGGAGGGAAAGGGAAGGCAGTGAGAGGGGAAGGAAGGCAGCATAAGGGCAAGAGAAGGAAGCATGAAGGGAGGGTGGGAAACATACCAAAGCATAACCGGGGTAATAAAACGTGCCCAACCAGCAATGTTTTCTTTTTAACCATCGTGTTCTATAGAAAACCGGGTGGGAGCATTTAAAAATTAAAACCCATGCTCTCTACCTGGTAAAGGCCTACCTGCATGCAAGCCCTCACTCCCATACACATTCTTCCAACCTCCTCACAATGCGGCGCACCGCACGCACACACACACACACACACACACACACACACACACACACACAAACACACACACATCACACACACAACACACAACACACACAACACACACAACACACAACACAAACACAACACAAACACACACAAACACACAACACACACACACACAAACAACACACAAACACACACAAACACAAACAAACACACACACAAACCAACACACCACCAGAGAGTCATTTGTACCCATTTGTACCACGTCCATGTGTGCTGTCATCGTCCCTCTTCATTTTCAGCAACTGTCAACTATTAATATATTGCAATAACTATTAGTATATTTATATTAATACTTTGTCATGTGAGCAGGTCGCACAAAACAGTGAAATGAAAACTGCTTATGTAATTGCCGAAAAAAAAGGACCCCTGTGGACTGTCATCATAGATTGCAAAAGCAGGTTAGAGAGCATGGTGTTTCACTCAATGAAGTCAAACTTTCTGCACATTCCTTAATGTTTTCTTCACGAAATATAATTGGCCTAACAGTAGAAAAAAATTAAGCTTAATGCTTTGCTTAAATAAATACACTTAGTTCTAAAAATCGCGAATTTCTTAATATTTTCAGATATCACTCCAGATTAACACTTATTTCATCAACGAGATGCCATTCTCAAATCCCATATAATATTTCGATTATATACTCTACTGGTCAAAAGTTTTGGAACACCCCAATTTTTCCAGTTTTTACTGAAATTTAAGCAGTTCAAGTCCAGTGAATTACCTGAAATGGTACAAAGCAAAGCGGTAAACTGCCAGAGGTTAAAAAAACAAAGTTTAGGTCACCGAAAACTGAAAAATAATGTAAATTTCAGAGTTGTTAAAAAAGGCCCTTTTCAGGAAACAAATAATGGGTTAGCAACTGCAGCTGTTCTGCAGCAATGGAAGTAAACTAAGCCTTGAGAGTTGAAGAAAAAAATTCCTACAGGAGTCCCAACTTTTGTTGATTATAATTAGTTACAAACCCTCTGTCTGTATAAAACCAGTGTTGGAACAGACTGTGTTACTACACCCTCTGAAGTATTATTTGGACAATACTGCACTGCAGGAAGTAGTATATTGCTTTCAAAATGATGAGAAAAAGACAATTAACAAAGGAAGACAGACAGACCATTCATAAGCCTTAAAAGTGTCAGCCTTTCCTTTGGAGATATTGCAAAGAGCAACCAAAGTGTCAATGAGTGCAGTTTCCATACCATCAAAAGGCACTTGGAAACTGGAGAAAACTCAGACAGGAAGAGGTCTGGCAGACCCAAGCCACAACACAATCAGAAGACAAGTTTCTGAGAGTCAACAGCTTGCCTGATAGGCGGCTCACAGGACAGCAGCTTCAAGCACAGCTTAACCCTGATCGAAGTAAGGAAGTCTCAGTTTCAACTGTGAAGAGAAGACTTTGAGCTGCAGGTTTAACAGGACGAGAGTGGCAGTAAGAAAGCCATTGCTAAAGGGGCTGTCACACCTTGACGATTTAGCGAACGTATGCCGTTTTTTACAAATTTGCCGAATACACTGGCACACGTCGAATACGTTATTGGTAAGTTTTGTATACGTTAGGAATACCCTGAAAAACACTGCCATAAAGTCGTTGTACGCTGGCTTTAATCGTTGACTTTTGTGCTTGTTCTCTCTTTTTCGAATGCTTAAAATTTTACGACGTACTCGGGTTTGGCTCACACGTTCCGACTACGCCGGCCATAAGGTTTAGGCACGTTATGCGATCGTTGACACACGTTAATTGTATGTTACTCATAAGTCGAAACACGTAGAGGTAACACTCGCGTACCCGAAACTTATTTCTAACCTATGAGTAACGTTTTGTAAGCACGCTACACAAACGTTGTTCACACTTCGCAACACGCTACTTGAAAGTTCCTCATACGTCGAAACACATCAAAGTAATGTTAGGGTACCCGTGACTTATTTATAACCTATGAATAACGTGCTTGGGAATTATTACGCTATGCATACGCTCGACTATCGTTGGGCATAGGTTGTGAACGCCTAAAACACGATAAACAATCGTTGGTATAACTTATGTATAAGTTATCGAAGCGTTCTGTGTTCATTACTAGTACATTATGCATTTGTCAAAGTCGTTTTTAATACTTTAAAAAGTAAAACAAAGAAATATTTCATCGTGGGAATGAGGAAAAAAAATTAGCCGAAAAGAACATCGAACAATGGTGCAAGTAGTCTCCTATTCGTGACGATAAGAGGATCCATCATCACCCACACCCTCCCCATCACGCTCACCTACTACTACTGACATGGACCTACTACTACTACAACTACTCTACTACTACTACTACTGACATAGACATACTACTACTGACATGGACCTACTACTACTACCAATACTACTACTACAACTACTACTACTACTACTACTACTGACATAGACATACTACTACTACTACTACTACTACTACTGACATAGACATACCACTACTACTACTGATGTAGACATTCTACTACTATCCAATGCTACTACTACTACTACTACTATTACTACTCGTCACGCACACCAACTACTGCTAATAGTATTCTACTACTGATACTACTGGCATTGACATCTACTAACATGGAGTCTGGAACAATGATGGGTTCCTCTTGTGAAGCCCATTTGTATATACCAATTCCCCTAAACGCTGCCAAATACGTCAGTTACACGGTAGATGTAAGTTAGAAACACTTTCAGTAAGTTCTGTGGTTGTCCGGAAGACGTCAATTTAATTCGTCTACATACGACAATGTGCGTTATACATACATTACAATAGTGTCATAGCATGTTATTCAATGGTTAGATGCACGTTTTACTTAGGTTCAAAACATGCTACACATAGGTTAACGCACGTTACTCTTACGTTCATAGCACGGTAGCCATTGGTTCAAGGCCAGTTATACATCGTTTCAATGCACGTTACTCATACTTTCCAAGCACGTTAAACATAGGCTAAGCTGACGTTACTCATTGTTCAAAGCACGTTACTCAACGGTTATAAATTGGGTTTCAAGTATGGTTGCCATTAACTTGACGTGCTTCGACTTATGAGTAACCCACAAGTAACGTGTGTTCGCCGTGTTTAAACGATCGCGGAACGTGCAAGAACAGATGCCAACGCATGCGAAACGTGTGAGCCTTACGTCGAGTACGTCTTAAAATTTTCAGCATGCTTGAAATTTCACGACGTATCGAACGGACTAGGTAATATGCCAGCGTACTTCAATGATTTCGAGCATAATCTTAACGTATACTCAACTTTCCTATAGCGTATTTGACGTGTGCCTAGCATTGTAAACCCATTTTTCATAGAATGGCATACGCTGGCAAAATCGTCAAGGTGTGACTGCAATGTTGACAATTCAAAATCTCGGGCAGTTTTGATTTCAATCGGCGTCCGGCAAGTTCTTAACAGGCTACGCCACGAGTTCGCGCGGCGATACGTATAGCGCGCAAAGGGTAAGTTGAACTATCGCTTGTCTTAGGTTTTGAACGCCGACCACAAGGTAAGCATTCGTTGGTAAAAGTTATTATAACACAACGAAACGTTCTGTGCCCGTTACTAATATGTTATGCAACGACCAACACGTTTTGAATACGCCAAAAACTCAAAAAAAAACATCAAAATTTCAGCGTACGTCAACGTTTTAGATCAATTTTTATACGTTGCCATTGCTGGCTTAAACGTCAAGGTGTGACAGGGCCCTAAGATGGCAAAATAACAAAAAGAGGCTTGCCTGGGCCATGACGCACCACCAGTGGACTCCTGAAAACTGGAAGAAGGTCTTTATGGGCCAATGAATCAAAATTTGAAATCTTCAGTTCATCACGCAGGGTGTTTGTACGCTGTCGAGTAGGCGAAAGGAAGGTTCCTCAGTGTGTGACACCAACTGTCAACATGGAGGAGGAAGCGTGATGATCTGGAGCTCTTTTGCTGGATCCAGAGTCGGCGACTTGCACAGAGTGACTGGCACCCTGAACCGAACGGGCTACCACAGCATTTTGCAGCACCATGCAATACCCTCTGGTCTACACCTAGTTGGTCAGGGGTTCATCCTACAACAACATATCGACCCAAAACATACCTCCAGGCTATGTCAGAAGAAAAGAACAAGACGGTAAGTTTCAAATCATGAAATGGCCCGCACAGTCTCCAGACTTAAATCCATCGAGCTGATTTGGGATGAACTGGACAGAAGGGTGAAAGCAAAGCAACCTACAAGTGCAACACATTTGTGGGAACTTCTGCAACAGTGTTGGGAAGAACTTTCCGAACAATATTTGATTTCCATTGAAGAAAGAATGCCACGAGTATGTTCGGCTGTTTATATCTGCAAAAGGTGGCTACTTTGATGAGTCAAAAATTTAGATTAAATTTTGTTCAACAAATGATTCCATGATTTCTTTTTTATCTGCAATTGTTTATTTGTTCTCTGCTTTAATTTCAGAGTACATTGAAACATTAAACTGCTTAAATTTCAGTAAAAACTGGAAAAATGGGGGTGTTCTAAAACTTTGACGGTCATGTACTTTAACTATCCTTGAGAGTAGATTGTTTCCAAGGCAAGGCATGTTTGAATCGGCCGAATTAAGACCCCTGTGAGGCGAACTGGGGATGAACAAGGATAATTCTCTCATGGAGGTAAACCATTAATTATCTTCAAAAAAAAGAGTATTTAAATTTACCCAAACACCTAAATTTTCATTCATGCACTTCGTTGTATTCCCTTAGCATGGTTGCAAACTTTGGGGCCCCTAGGTTTCATGGTTTTGGATTTATGGAGGAGACAAACTGACTGGCACACACACACACTGACATTTATTAGTATCGAAGAAGATAAATAGACATGTCACTCCAGCAAATGATGCCATATGGCCACCAAAGGGAGGAAAGAAAAGTGCTCACAAATGCATTCAACAGACCACCCTTGTGATGTGGTACTAGCATTTTACAGGACAGGACAAAGGACGTGCTTTCAACGCATTGTCTAATTGTGCGCCTGGAGTGTGTGACATTCACATGGGCACCCATCTCGTCTTTCTGGCAGAGCAACACGATTTATGAATAAAATAACCAAACACGTGAAAGGTGCATAAATCTGCATTTGCATTCAAGCTGAATAGTGTTGATTCAGAGTTATAAATTTTGTTGAAAATTTACGACCTACATTCAATTCAAATGGCAATAGGGTATAATTTTAGGAGGCTGAAAAGACATGCCTTAAACATACAATAAGCCCCCTGACACTTAGTGGCAAATTAAACATCCAGCAACCATTAATTCAGCACCCACACACACACATCTACAACAAGCAGCACCGATCCATTCTCCCTATCGACCACCCATGGATGCGTGGAATGGTTCCAAATCCATGACTGTAATGCTGTGTGCAAAACCATGCTTCACCACGGTGCATGCTGCAAATAAGTCACAGGTTGATTGAAATGCCTTGGACAGATTGCACACATCACCTTGAGAAATAAATCCTCTACCATATCAAGAAGTTTATGTTATTAACAAAGCAAATAATGTTTGATTTATCGACGGAGGAATACAAGACTTTGTCAAAGCTAGTGTCCGTCTATTTTGGTGGCCAATTTGAACGTGAGGTTCCAGCAACCGAAAGTTGACAAATGTGTATTAACTGATATAAGGAAGCAAAGTAACACTGACATTTCAAGCGTTCATCGCTTCATCGGAGTAAGAGTCTCTTGCTGGAATGAAGGGCTAACGAACAAAATGTCGGCTGGCAGGATAGCCGAGAGGTATGCACACTCGCAGATGAGCTGTAGAGTCTGGCTTCGGATCTTGTCCGAGCAATAAACTTCCATCCCAGTGCTTCACAGGCAGGATCATTCATCAAGAATGTGCCGTTCCTCGGATGGACGTTAAACTTGGCATCTCATCTGGAAACATTAGTTGGTGCACATTATAGATCCCATGGTGTCCTTAACAAAAGATGAGGTGAGCTATCGCCGAAACTTAGTGACCAAATTCAAAATTCCGGCTCGAACCTACAAGGGGCACTGCATCTGCACGCGTGCACACACACACACACACACACTTTGATACCTGGGAGTGGATTGGTTTCACCTTCTGAAACCCGCATATGGAGATGACACCCAACAAAACACAAATACACACACATCAGGTCAGTCATTGTATTTTTCCCCTTAAGTCAAATACCTTGTTAATTTTTCATTAATGCGTTTGTTATTAAAAATAAATAAATAAATATATAAAAAGACGAAACAAAAGAGGAAAACAATCGATTGACTGCAACTGTCTCATCAAGATATTCTGATACTGTATTCAGCTCTTTTGCCCCTAATTACATCATTTCAATGACATGTTCTTACATTTGGCTTCATCAAACATTCCCTGGCATTATGTGGGAGCACGACTTTTAAGTTTGACACAAGTATGATGGGCCCGACGGCAATTTTTACCCTTGTATTTTTAGAAACACAGCACAAACTAAAATGGCATTGAGTAGAGCGCAAACAGCACCTCCGCCAGGCTGAACAGTCTATGTTTTGTATCCCACTGATAGGCTGGATCTGCATGAGAACATCAACCAAAATAGAATAAGCTTATTATTGTCACACAGGCAAATCATCCGCCAAGTTTTGTTCGAATCCGTCCACAACTTTTGAGAGATATTGTGCGACATATCGTTTTTTGACCTCTCTCTCAATGGTGAAGAATCACTTGGAGATTAAAAAAAAACAATTGAGTGTCCGGATTTGGATCTTCACCAAAATCGAATCAATTATTCCTTGTCACACACGCAACCCGTCAACCAAGTTTCGGCTGAATCCGTCCATAATTTTTTTTTGAGATATCGTGCTCACAGACAAAGAAAGATAGAAAAACAGAAAAAAACAGGGGTGAAAACATAACCTACGTTCACCTTCAGTGGTGGAGGTAACAAGGTTAAAACTTTTGTACATCATGATAAAAAAAGTACATCTGAGTATTTTGTTATGAAATAATTACGGCTTTCGTAAGTGTTCAGACACCACTCCCCCATCCCCCAAAACTTTGGGAAAAATAAATTAAAAAGCTCAGCAAAAACAAGCAAAAGTGATTACACAGCAAAGCAGGGTTTGCTTCTTGATGCAGTGCGGCAGCATAACTGCTTCACAAGCGAAGCTTTGACCATGCTTTATGCAAACTTCATGCTCCGCAAGCAGAGGTTAAACCAGCAGAGGCGTGGAGGGATTGGGAAGATGCTAACCTAGATGACTTTTTCTGACACCTCATATGTTTGGCCTGAGCCGATTGCTTGGCCACGCCACTGTGCCATGAGGGATGAGGAGGAAAGAATGTAATATGGGTTGGGGGGAGTGGGGGCAGGAGGTAAGGTAGAGAAAAGATTCATAGACATAACAATGGTCACGATTTTATAGCAAGAATAACCTATCATGCTATGCAAGTGCTTGGATACAACAGAAATGTCAAATGAACCACAGTATCTGCAATTATATCGAATATGGGAAAAAAATGCAGCATCATCCATCTCCGGTGATGATAATAGCCACAAATGGCATTATATAAAGCACTTATATTCTGTGAACACCTGCCTGACCTAACCGAGTTCACACATCACCATAACAAGTGAGCAGGTGCATCCGCAAGTCAAATGTTAAACGATGAACGTTCATTGTGTTGTGACTGAGTTGAACGATGTGAATAAAACCAGCCAGTACTCTGACAAAAGCGACGCCATCAATGTATGATGAATGTTCCCAGCACTGTTTGAATATATTAGCTTCCTTCAGGGCTTTTCGTTGCATTGTTGATGCAATGCTGGCAAAACATTACAGAGATATTTCAGACAATCTAATAACAATGGATAAAAAGTAAACTAATAAACTTACATGGTCAGTTGATGTTGAAGCGAGTATGCTGCCGTATGACTGTATCCCTACATGATGTGCTTTACATTGCAATAGGAGTCGATGAATACGTAATGTGCTATACAAGTTTAAATAATTAACAAGCTCACCAGCTTTGAAGCAACATCAACATTGCTCAGAGCAGGAGATGATAGTTGCTGTCGAAACAATTGATTGAATTCTCCTGTTTGTTCCTCCTTTGTCCTGTCTGCAGAACCGCCATCCTGAAGCTGTTAAACCCCACTCGTCCCTCCAGGAATTTAAGCAGGCATTACACCGTCATCATAATATCATCCTCCATCCTTACACACAATCTCTATTTAATCTTTCATAACCCAACCCCTTCACCTGTAGTTTGCTATGTTTCTTACACCCCCCCCCCCAACTCCCAACATGTCTTGCCCCTCTTTTAATATTCTCATCAATCTCCTGCTTATTGTGTTCAAGAGCTGTCACCTTGCTCTTACATGAGCCTCGATATTGTCACTAAAAATATGGCAACTAATGCACTGGATGGTTTCCCATTGCCCGAGCAGCAGTTGCAAGTGCACACATTTACAATTCAGTCAGGGTGCTAACTCTTTTCAACAACAATTGTGAGACCTTCAAGCACAAGCGAGTGCTAGCCAAACGGGACGATCAGCTAAACATCCCCTCGAAAAGAGCGCCGTCATCCTTACTGAAATATTCTGCCGATGAAGCAACAAGATGGCAGATTGTAATTGCATCCTAATCCATGGAGAATCAAACCAGATGAGACAACCTGAAGGTGAACATGCTAATTCTAGATTCTCCTAACATATACATATATATATATATATATATATATATATATATATATATATATATATATATATATATATATATATATATATATATATATACGATTATGTATCTCATGGAATCACCTCCAATGGAAAAATGCTCACTTTTCAAAAATGCTCACTGGGGGCACAGCCACTCATGCAATGAGCCCCTGTTACCAGGAAGCTGATACTTATTTTGCCAACCTCAGAAGGATGACAGACTGTCAACCCACCTGGTATTAGTTCAACAGCACAACAGGGACTTGAACTCTCAACCTGAGGATCTTAAGCCATCCACCTGAACCATTATGCCAACACCAGGCAAATCTTCATATATGATAAACTAATACTAATCTGCATGCCCAGATAAGGGATCGTAAGGATTGACCCTTTTACACATGGTTCCCTTGGGACAGGGGGAACATGAGGTTAGGGCAGGAATTTTGGAATTTTTTGGCCATTGTGCCACTGATAGCTTGGCTACTCTTCGTGAGGGGCAACGTGGGATCTTTGACAATTTCCTAACTAATGCTGGCAGAGGACACCCAGTTTAACGTCCTTCCAAGGGATAGCACACACATTGATGAATCACCCTATGTGTGAACCACCGGGATGGCAGTTCATAGCCGGGTCGAGATTAAACCCTTGATGAGCAGCTTTGAGACGAGTGTGCACACCTCTAGGCCATCCTGCCAGCCAATATGAAAAAGCATTGTGAAAAAAATTGAGGCATGGTGTTATCAAAACCCAAAGGATATACATTTCCATGAAACAATTGTACCTGAAATGCAATTATGTCTTGGAAAAAGTGAATCCTGTTAATTTGATCAGATCCAAACAAAGTCCCACAGATGGGGAATGATTTCACAGCACGATTATTCTTGCAATAACCAGCCATACACTGATGTAAGCCACATTTTCAACCTGGCCTCCAAAGCCAGTCGCCGACTGGGAATCCTCCGTCGTGCAAAGTCCTTCCTCGGCCCACCTGAGCTCCTGACCACAGACAAAGCTTTCGTCTGCAGCCTGATGGAGTACTGCTCTCCCTTCTGGGCTGGTGCTTCTGCCTCTCACCTTTCTCGGCTTCACGCTGTGGAAACCAAGGCATTTCGGATGATTGGTATCTCCCACGATGAGGCTGAGTCTTTGGGCCTCTCACTCTCTCAACACAGGCAGTTTGGCGGTCTTTCTCTCTTCTACCATCTCCTATCTTGCCAACACTGTCCCCACCATATTTCCACAAGTTGCTCAAGGTCCGCCAACAACCCCCTTCTGGTAAAACTACCAAAATCACGAATCACTGCTCACATGCACTCTTTCATTCCTGTTTTTCCCCGCCTTTAGAATAAACTCCCTCACTCTTTTCAATCCCATCTTTCCTCCAGGCCTTCAAAACAGCTGTTCACCACCACCTTTATCATCCCCCATCCAAAACCTCGATCTTTTATACCCCCGTTAATCCACCCCAAACCCACCTCCTTCAAATCCCTGCTTTCCTCCTGAAAATCCCCGTAATCTCCATCTTGATTCCCCGTGTTCCCGCCCCGTCCCTCTCCCTTCCACAGATCTCTCATGTCTCTGTTTCCCACTGTTTTGTCTCTCTCTCCCACCCTCTTTTCTCATGCCCCCCCTTGCTGTGCATTGTGTGTTCACTCTCATATGAGCCTTGACAATGGATACAAAAAAAAAAAAATTAGTGGCGGAAAATTCCTTTATCCGAAATTTTATGGAGTATGACTCCTGACTTTCGGCTGGTGCAGCTGTTTCCCAATTGCCTCCCTGGAAATTGGTGAGTCCAAAGGCTTTTCATTAGCACCTCTCAGCATGAGACCAAGATCCAGGGTTTGCTTCTTGTCAACCACAAACAGATTGGTAGCATCTCAATATTTTTTGTTAAACTTCTGGGCTAAATCCACACACGTATTTTATTCCCTCTATCCATCTTTCCCCAAACTTCCAGGTCATACTTGTTCTTCAAGGAACGTACATGCAGTTAGTCCTCCCCACTCCCCTGCCATCTCTCCCCAAGTCCAAGCTGGATTCTCACCTTCATTCCTTCATCTTACTTTTTCTCTTTTCCCTCTTGGTGACTATCCCCTCCTTTGCCTCCTCTTTGGGTTAGCCTGTTTAGAATAGTCATCTGAACCGAGTGCTCATGATACTTTGAACAAAGTTTCAAATCCTATATATCATATTATTTGTCTGTTGTTTACGAATGCTCTTGTAATTTACATGAAAATACAATAATGTATACTGTCTTTGTCCTGCATGTAATTTATTTACAACCTCCACTTTGAGCCTGAGATAATTTAAAAAGAAACAAAACATTCCTTCCTGTCATTCCCCTTCCTGTCATACTGCCAGGTGACAGTGTGTCTTTTATTAATCTATCCCCATTTTATTTTAGCAACCTTGTTACGCTCTGTCGTTTCGCTCTTTGTTGAGCCTGGACATATTTATTGTAAACATCGCATCCCAATGTTAGTCAAACGTTTCACAAGCCAGGCACAAAGCTGAAGACTCTTTCTCGAGGACGATTGTTGCTAGAGAGGAGGCGACACAGGAATAAAGAAAGGTAGGAGAGATTATCTGGTGCGGCTAACCTGGACTGCATGTCTTGGATGGATTTCTGCTGCACGGAAGGCTGCTGTGCAGTGCCAGCAGGCTTTGCGGCTGCTGCAGGCCCCGTGGTAACCAATTGCTTCTGCTGCTGCTGCTGTTGCAACTGCTGTTGCTGCTTGTAGCGAGAGAGGCTGAAGAAAAGGCTAAGGATAGCTTTCAGGTTCCCATGTTGAATCTCTGAAAGGAGGAAGTGGAAAGACATGAAGAGTCATTAACGCTTACGAATGAAGAGGTATTTCGAAAGCTTTCCATGCTTCACGGTTGTTGCCAGGGCACACAGCAGTCAATGGTGACAATAGGTGCACAAGGGTAAGAAAAAGATTTTTGAACTCATTCAGCTGGGCTGGACAAGGTACACACAACAAGCAAAGTGAACTGTTGCTTTTTCTTGTACAAACATGTGCATTTTATCAAAACAGGTATTTCATTTCATCATGGCGAGACCACCTCGACAGCAACTGTACAGCATGGCCAAGAAATCAACTTTTGTATTTACAAACTGAAAACATTATATCATGAAAGAAGGTGCAAACACAGCCCTCCCTCTACTACTGCAAAAAATACTCTGTGGCATTTGGTGTCAGGTGACAGGTTTGATCCAATAGGGAGTCAATCTGAAGTTTTGAAGTGTTGCACTAAAATATTGAGAAGATTTAGAGCAGTTTCAGTTGTTTGTAAATCTTACCTTTTCAGTGTTATGGCTAGACCTGCTACAACTGTGGTTCACAGGACCCCGATGCTACGCCGGAGTCCAGATATTTTGATGCCATTTCATTATATGGTGGATCATGACAAAAAAATTTGATTGTGAGTGAAGGACGGAATTATGACGAAAAAGGGAGAGTTTGCACAGAAGCATATCAAACAGCAACAAATGGAGCTTCCGTGAACAACCATTGCCAGTGTTCTTCGTTTATATGCAGCACATGGATGTGGGTAGCATCATCTGCCGAGGGAAGGGGATGGGGATGTTCCGGTGATGGGATGCCTCCTGTAGGTGAGAGCAGGAATTTGTTCAGGGTACCAGTTCCCATCGTGTGTTGCATTTTTGGCTGCTGGTTACATCATTGTTTAGCGGCGCGGCTATGCCGCTGATGCAGTGCCCCTATTACCAGTATACTGGTGCTCATTTCACCAACCTCAGAAGGATGACAGGCTGTCAACCCCTTGGTGTTAATTGAGTGGAAAACGGGTCTCGAACTCAGAACCCTAGGATCTCAAGCCACCACCCTAACCGCTAAGCCAACATCAGGCTAAAGGTACCAGTGATAGCTTGCCTACTCTCCACGAAGGATAGCATGGGATAGTTAACGTCTACCAACTAATTCCGGCAGAAGCGATGCCCAGTTTAACATCTGTCTAAGGACAGCACACACATTGATTCCTCACCCAGCCTGTGAAACACAGAGATAAAAGTTTACGGATGGGTTGAGATTCAAACCCAGGTTTGACAGCTCAGAGGCAAATGTGCATACCTCTATGATAATGTGCGAGACCTAGATGGGCACGAGAGCTTAGATGTGTTCAAAGCCTTTGAGTTATCTCACCTGGGTCTTAACCCAACAATGATATCAGTCTGGCGATTTGCATACAGAGCAATGTATCAATGTGTGTAGTCCATTAATCTGGAGGACCCATCTGTAAGCACTGTCTGTTGGTGGATTTTAAGGATCCCACAGTGTTATTTGAGAAAAGTAGACAAGTTATTGCCTGACTATAAACTGTCACATTGGAGTTTTGCAGGCAGGGTAATGCATCACAAAGCACACCGTCCTTCAGGTGGATAGTATGCTCAGGATCCATGTGCAAGCATTAGCTTGGTAACATTAAAGATCCCACAATATCTTTGATGAAGCGTAGGCAGGTTATCGCCTGTAGAAATATATGTAATCAAATAATTTGCCGAATAGTCTTATAGTGTTTGATGAATTGAATAGATTGTCGAATAGTCTTAGTCTTCTCTTGTTGGCAGCACACGTCATCTGGTGCTGGTGGCATCATTGCTAGGAAGCGCTGTTTTGATGCTGATTCACAACGGTGCCCCATGTGGGTTCGGGGAGAAATTGCTGGAATTTGGCTAGATTGTACTCTGTGCAGTTGTGTCATCAATGTATAACAATGCATCTTACTTTGCTTCAAAAATATTCCCATCAAACTTAATTCTGATCAAATCTGCTTCATCTTATTATAGCTCGTCCATGAGCATTGGGCTCTGTGAACTTAAAAAATAAGCAAGCAAGCAAACAAACAAACAAGAAATAGAGAACAATATTTGCAAAATCCATAAAACAAGTGTTTGACCGAAAAAAAAATTGGTGGTTGAGGTCAGTGACCTGGTCCTCTTCAAATTTCAAGTCAATCGGATGAAAATTGAGGATTTTAGAAATTGCATCAAAGTTGTTTGAACTTTGGCCTATGTTGACATCAAAAATAATTGGCTGGTTGAATCCAGTGATCTGATGTGCAAATCCTCTTCAAATTTCAATCAAGTTCAATCGATAAAAATTTGACAAAGTTGTTGACCGTTGTCCACGTTGACCTCAAAATTAATTGATAGTTGAATTCAGTGAACTGATATGCAAATCTTCTTCAAATTTCAAATCAATCGGATAAAAATTGACAAGATGTTGACCTTGGCCTATGTTGACCTCAAAAAATAATTGGTAGTTGAATTTAGTAACCTGATATGCAAATCCTCTCAAATTTCAAGCCCAATTGGATAAAAATTGACAATTTTGGAAATTCGGCATGTTGACCATTTGGCCAATGTTGTCTCAAGAATAATTTCTGCTGGAATTCAGTGACCTGTTGTGCATATCTCTTCAAATTTTTAAGTCAATCAGATAAATAGAGGATTTTAGAAATTCCACCAAAGTTGTTGAACTTTGGCCTATGTTGACCTATTGGCCTAAGTTGACCTCAAATAATAGTCGTTGAATTCAGTGACCTGATGTACATAACTCTTCAAATTTCAAGTCAATCAGATGAAAATTGAGGATTTTAGTAATTCCATGAGGTGTTGACCTTCTGGTCGATGTGACTAAAAATAATTGGCTGGTTGATCCAGTGATCTGAATGTGCAAACCTCTTCAAATTTCAAGTCAATCGGATAAAATTTGAACAAGTTGTTGACTTTGCCACGTTGACTCAAAATAATTGATAGTGAATTCAGTGATCTGATGTGCAAATCCCTTCAAATTTCAAGTCAATCGGATAAGAATTTGACAAAGTTGTTGACTTTGGCCCACGTTGACTCTAAAATAATTGATAGTTGAATTCAGTGAACTGATATGCAATCTTCTTCAAATTTCAAATCAATCAGATAAAAATTTGCGAAAGATGTTGACCTTTGGCTATGTCGACCTCAAAAATAATTGGTAGT
>CM068952.1:130720219-130744379 GCA_035128595.1 Eptatretus atami | reverse complement strand
TCAGATGAAAATAGAGGATTTTAGAAATTCCACCAAAGTTGTTGAACTTTGGCCTATGTTGACCTATTGGTCTAAGTTGACCTCAAAAATAATAGTTGGTTGAATTCAGTGACCTGATGTAGATAACGTCTTCAAATTTCAAGTCAATGAGATAAAAATTGAGGATTTTAGAAATTCCACTGAAGTTGTTGACGTCTTTTTGTCGATGCAGACTCAAAAATAATTGTAGTTGAATTCATTGACCGAAAAATATATAATCTCTTCAGATTTCAATTCAATCAGATGAAAATTGATGATTTAGAAATTTAACAAAAGTTGTTGACTTTTGGAAAAATGTTCATCTTTTGGCCTATGTTGACCTCAAAAATAACAGCTTGTTGAATTTGTTGACCTGATGTTCAAATCCTCTTCAATATTAACAAATTCATCAGATGAAAATTGAGGATTTAGAAATTCCACTGAAGTTGTTGACTTTTGTCGATGTCGACCTCAAAATAATTTGGTAGTTGAATTCATTGACTCTGAAATATAAATCCTCTTCAGATTTTCAATTCAATCAGATGAAATTGATGATTTTAGAAATTTAACAAAGTTGTTGACACTTTGAAAATGTTCATCTTTTGGCCTATGTTGACTCAAAAAATAACAGCTTGTTGAATTTGTTGACCTGATTGTCAAATCTCTCTTCAAATTACAAATTCATCAGATGAAAATTGATGATTTTAGGAATATTGACAAAGATGTTGACCTTTTGACCTTTTGATCTCGAAATCAATAGGCTTCTTGCGTACGACCAACTCCACCATTTTGTGAAGTTTAATGAAGATCGATTTGAAATTGTGACGTGTAGGCGATTGACAAACAGACAAACAGATAGACAGATAGACAGACTGACAGAATCACAGACCAGATCAACCAATATCGTTGTGAATCTTCGATTTGGCAACTGACAAAAGCCATCGTGAGTCAACCATATGAATGGCCCATGCATAAATATTCTACACCAGTCGGCCAAGTAACCAAGGTAACACGACGACACTGAAACATAAATGAAATTATCTTAAGAAGGCCACAGTGGAAATATAACAAAGCTCGAAGGCCTTTGAGGTTGCAGTTTTGCTCTGTAAGCACGACGTGAAACCACTCACGGGTAAACTCTCCGCAAAATAAAGAAAAAGGAGAGAAAACATTTCCGCTACATCACGAGCTTTATATTTTCACGAGCTTGAACCAGCTCTCTGCACCGCGACATCAAATATGGAAGCAGCATGGGATGTTGAGCTTGGTTCAAATGCCTGACAAAAGCAGATCAAAGAATAAATTACTGTCGTGTTATGAAAGAGTCGTACGTTCCACAGCAAATTTGCTCTTTTAAGAATCGGTTGCCATTTGCAATTGTTGCAACACATAGGCCGACAACACCTAACATAATATAATATATATTATATTCTAATATATATATTTATAAACAACATTGTTGATGTGAAAAAATCCCATGATAAATGAATATTTCAAAATGCCTCTGTGTTAGCAAAATTGTGGAATCATTCAAAGCACAGAACGACAGAAGATGCACCGAGGAAGATATTTTTGTTACGAGGATGTCAATCCAGCTGTCACGTGCTCTGTTCAGGGCATGCAATGGACTCATGGCATCCTCTGCAAGATCAGATCCGATAATTAATCAGTACCACAACATTTGTTCACATCCCGTTTTATGCGTGAAGTTGCTAGCGAGCAGGTATTCAGTCCGTGGGTTGCACGATTGATGAGCTAGAGCTGTGCCACTAATACAGTGCCCCTGCATATCAGGAGCAGGAATTTGGAATTTGTTTCACCGTGTCGACGATAACTCGCCTCCTCTTCGTGAAAGACACTGTGGGGTCTCTGTCTTTAAGGTCCACCAAACTACTGGGAGCAGACGACATGGGATGCCTGGTTCAAAGACCTTCCGAGGGACGGAGCATGCATTGATGCCTCGCACTGCCTGCGAAAAAACCAGCGCGACAGTTTATATCTGTGCGGAGTTTTAAACCCAGGCTAGACAGCTCAGAGGCGAGTGCAAATGTATGAAGTAAAATAATGTTAGCAAGTGTGTATATGGACAGATTCAATTAACGGGATGAATTAAGGTCGAAGTCAAATTTATAATTGGATGCAAATATGACAGACGATGAGTTAAATGACCGATTCCTACGGCATTTCCTCGTTTTACTCAAATTAAACGCTTTCAGGTATTCTTTCAGCAAACCTTATTGCATACCTGAAGAGTACCGTGTAATTCAGCACAAGGTGTGGATATTTCGGCCACAGTAATATTTATTCATCGAAGAACTAAACGAACCCTCCAACATCCACTTGCCACTCCAATGCACCCAACCCCATTTAATTCTTCCCTATGCTAGGAGAGAGAGAGAAGAGAGAGAGATGAGAGGAGAGAGAGAGAAGAGAGAGAGAGAGAGAGAGAGAGGAGAGAGAGAGGAAGGAGAGGAAGGAAGGAGAAGCGAGAGAGAGGGGGAGGAGGGAGAGAGAGGGAGAGAGAGCGAATGGGGGGAGAGAGGAGAGAAGAGGAGGGGGAGAGAGAGGGAGAGAGAGAGAGGGGGAGAGAGAGGGAGAGGAAGGAGAGGAGCGAGAGAGAGGGGGGAGGGGAGATGAGAGGAGAGGAGAGCGAATGGGGGAGAGAGAGGAGAGAAAGAGAGGGGGAGAGAGAGGAGAGAGAGGGGGAGAGAGAGAGAGGAGAGAGAAAGGGAGAGAGAAAGGAGAAGAGAGGAGAGAGAGAGAGAGAGAGAGGAGGGAGAGAGAGGAGAGGGGGGTGAGAGAGGGAGAGAGTAGAGAGGGGGAGGAGAGAGGGGGAGAGAGAAGAGAGAGAGAGAGAGAGAGAGAGAGAGAGAGAGAGAGGAGAGAAAGAGGAGGGGGAGAGAGAGAGAGAGAGAGGGGGGAGAGAGAGAGAGGAGAGAGAAAGGGGGGAGAAGAAGAGAGGAGAGAGAGAAGAGGAGAGGAAGAGAAGAGAGAGAGAGAGGGGTGAGAGAGAGAGAGAGAGAGAAGAAGAGGGGGGAGAGAGAGTACTAGGGAAATGCAGCCGGTGATTGAATGAAGAGCTATTCTGTGACCTTTGCCACTCCCACGTTCACCATGCCGCTGCATTTCTGGCACACGAACTTGCAAAACACATGCCTGCTGTGCACAATCTAAGCTCTGCTCTTTATCCCCGTCAGCACTACCCATTCTTCCTGCCAATGGCAGGGACAACAGCACGTTTGGCTTCATCTCGAGCTCACGTACCTTGTCAATCAATGTAGGGAGATTCACATGAGAGCGAGCAGAAGAGATCTTGTTCACCTGAGTGCAGTCTGTCCCTTTCCTGCCTCGTCATAATGCAACATTACATCCCCAAGAGCCCATTGATCTTACTCCCTCAGCACCATTTCCCCATCTCTGATTTGTTGTCCAATGGATGATATTATCAAAAGGAAATTTGGCAAAATCATCGCACTGATGCCTTTTTGATTGTTCATGATGACATTCAAACGATTCCTCCAGACCAGGCCTGTTAATTTATTGAAAGTACTTTAGTTCATTAGTGTGGACACAAGTGCTGCCATGAAAAACACAAATTAATGAGAATGGCATGCAGTGGAGTGCATACCTCCACCGGGCTGAATGTTCAGTTTAGGTTTTGTATTCAAATGATAGGCTGGATCTGGATTCAGACCTGAACCAAAATCTAAACCACTTGTTCTTCTCACCTACCCAACTCTTCCACTAAGTTTCGTCCAAATCTGTCAACAATTTTTTTGAAATATTGTGCTATTATATACAATACATCGTTTTTGGCCCCATATCTCAATGGTGAAGAATCACTTTTAAGATTGAAAAATTATTCCATACGGATCTTCACCAAAATCGAATAAATTCGTCCACGTCACACACCCAACCCATCCACCAAGTTTTGGCCAAATCAGTCAATAACTTTTTGAGATATCGTGCTATATATCGTTTTTGGCCCTATCTCTCAATGGTGAAGAATTACTTTAAAAACTTTTAAATCTTCAATATCTGGACCCAGTTCTTCACTAAAATCGAATAAATTTGTCCTCGTCACACATCCAACATGTCCACCAAGTTTTGGCTGAATCAGTCCATAACTTTTTGAGATATCATGCTACATATAATTTTTGGTCCTATCTCTCAATGGTGAAGAATTACTTTAAAAAACATTTAAATCCTCAAGATCTGGATCCAGATCTTCACTAAAATCGAATAAATTTGTCCTCGTCACACACCCAACATGTCCACCAAGTTTTGGCTGAATCAGTCCATAACTTTTTGAGATATCATGCTAAATATAGTTTTTGGCCCTATCTCTCAATGGTGAAGAATCACTTCAAAAAAATTTTAAATCCTCAATATCCGGATCCAGATCTTCAACAAAATCGAATAAATTCATCCTCGTCACACACTCAACGTGTCCACCAACTTTTGGCCGAATCAGTCCATAACTTTTTGAGATATCCTAATCACAGTAAACAGACAGACAGACGAACAGGGTTGAAAATGCAACCTCCATCCACCTTCGGTGGCCGTGGTATCAAACATTTGCGACACTCTTTTCCACTTCTTACATTTTTAGGCCCAGACTGCAGTATTCGGGGAGAGAACCGAGATGAGCATAAATCCCGCTGACACCAAAAACAACCATACGAGAAAAATTAGATTTTCTTGATGTGGACACCCAGTGATCGATTAAAGGGGCTTCACCCCCTAAATCAGCTGATACGAGTGCATCACTTGCCTTCTGCCGAAAGGCCTTGAATGTTTACTCCTTTAGATGCAAGGAAGTTCAGGCAAGTGGTGATGTTCTGCACCTGCAGGAACAGAATGTGATTTGCAATCAACGAGGATAATGGCAGCCTCCAGTAGAGGGCAGAAACGTCACTGTATTTATGTTCAGATATTTCAAATCCAAAGGAAAACTACATGGGGGAGTGGAAGTGCAGGAGGGAGACAGACACAATTCTTGGGAAACTAACATACCATTAATATAGCTTTGATGTTGCCCATCTACCCCAGTATCAAATATTAAACACACATTTCCAAATGAAAAGCAGATGTAATTAGTTTTGCAATAACAAAGTTAAGTCATCTGTGTTGGTAATGCCACTGATCATATAGATACAGACGTCTTCAAATTGAATTAAAGCATCAGTCACTGCGCATAGTGGTCAATGACGTCACAGGACCCAAGGAGCCCGGTGTTTGGAGATGCACATCCCGATGCTCGCATTACACACATCGGACAAGCTTATGGACACTTGCGCCTCGTTGAAAAGATCACATCATTCAAAAAGAGGATTTATATTTGTTGCCAACAGTTCCACAATCAAACCAAATTGTTTATCATGATAAAATGTCTCCAGTTTAACTTTTGGGTCCAAACGTGTGAGTATACATTGGGAAGGGAGGAGAGGTGCATGGAGGAAATCAGGAAGTATCGTGGAGATGTGGAGGAGAGGGGAAAAAGAAAGGAGGGAGAGAAGAAGAAGAAAAATGGGTAGTAAAGAGAAAGGGGAATGGTAATTGGGACCTGGACCAGGTTTCAGGTTTCATCTGAAACAACGTACAATGCCTCGAAATACAAGGAAATGCAAGACCAACGAAAGAACAATGCGGAGTCTCGTCAGGGTATTTAGATTGCAGTATATCTGAGAATGAACGATCTTTGTTAACATAGATCCACTTGAGGACTCTCACACTCACACACTCACTCATACACACAGAATACAGTAGCCTCTGCTGTCCCTTTCGGCATGGGTGAGGCTAACAAGGAACTTGGGCATAGGAGGAGGCCATTTGGCCCATCATGCCTGTGCTGTTATGAACATGGCATTGATTTAATGTATCGATCAATTTATTTGCTCAATTTCACTGGGGGTTGGGGGAGGGAGGAAGAATGGGGAGGAGAGCAGTGAAATGGGCACAGGGACACAATAAAGCTGTTTATTTATCCAGATGTTTATTTAATTATCTATTTATTTGGGGATCTTCATTAGTAGGTCCATAAAAGAGGTTTATCCACATTGAAAAGACAAAAAAAAAAAATAATAATTAGGGCTGGCTATAAAATGGAAAGGATCTGAATTAATAAAATTTTGGATCATTATTGAAAATTTAATCAAGACCAGTTTGATTCAGCCATTTGAAGCATTTCACATTCCCCTTTATCCATTTGCTGATGACTCCACCATCTGCCGTAACATCACTTAGCCTTCTGATAGGCAGGCAGCACCATCTTCCCTCTTCCTTCTCTTGAGACTTTTCTGGAATCACAAACTGGTCAATCACTTGGAATATGTCTTTCAATCCTAAAAAATCTCACACTCTCACTATCTCTCTCTGAAAGGACCATGTGGCAAACCCATACCCTCCTCCTCCCCCCCCCATCTACTTTCTCAACAATCGTTTTGCATAAGTTCAGTCACTCAAACTCATAGGTCTCACTATCAGCTACAATCTTTCTTGAGCAAACTACATTTTAAAGTTGGTCTCCAAAGCCAGCCTCCGTCGTACAAAGTCCTTCCTTGGCACACCTGAACTCCTATCCACCTACAAGGCCTTCATCCGCAGCTTGATGGAGCACTGCTCTCCCTCTGTGGTTGCGGCGATGCCTCACATCTTGCTGAACTTGACGCTGTAGAAACCAAGGCCTTCAAGATAATTTGAATCTCCATGATTAAGCTGAATCTAAGGGCCTATCACTTCAGCATCACAGACAGGTCGGTGGTTTCTCTGTCTTCTACCGCCTTCTTTCTGGTCTTGCACCCTCTGCTCGTTCCATGCTTTGTACCCCTCTCCCCCACTCCTACAAAATTTCCAGTTTTCCCTCCTGAGAGATTTCAGTGTTCTAGCTCTTCAACAAGCCTTGACTTTGTATGCAAAAAAAAACAAATAGCACCGGCAAAGCGAGCGTAACCCCTCAGCCCCTTGACACAAACCAATTTCAAGATGGTGGCCATATTGAAAATCGCAGCACGCCACATTTTTCGAAACGAACCTTCCTCTACTCAACCCAACACACCGAGCAAAAATGGATTTAATCGGACAAGGCGTTCTCCTCGAAATTGACGGAAACCAATTTCAAGATGGCTGCCATGGCACCACAGTGAAAATCGCAGCATGCCCATTTTGGAAAGAACCTTCCTCTACTCAACCCCAACACACCCAGCAAAAATGGATTTAATCGGACAAGGCGTTCTCCTCGAAATTGACGGAAACCAATTTCAAGATGGCTGCCATGGCAGCCACAGTGAAAATCGCAGCAAGCCCATTTTGGAAAGGAACCTTCCTCTACTCAACCCCATTATACCTCGCCAGAATAAAATCAATGTGTTAAGCCGTTCTCAAGTTATTGTCCGGAAACCAAATTCAAGATAGCTGCTCTAGCCGCCATATTGGATATCGGATTGTGCTGAATATCGAAAGGAACCTTCCTCTAAACACCCCCATTATACCCCATGAAAATAAAATCAATCTGTCAAGCTGTTCTCAAGTTGTTGTCCGGAAACCAAATTCAAGATGGCTGCCCTAGCGCCATATTGGATATGGATTGTGCTGTATATCGAAAGGAACCGTCCTATAACAACCGCAACACACACTACAAAAATGGATTTAATCGGACAAGGCGTTCTCCTTGAAATCGACGGAAACCAAAAGTTGACAGACGCCCGGACGGACAACGCCTATGACGACAATACCCCTTCGCCCAATTGGGCTGAGGGGTAAAAAGCAAAAACAACTTTCTGTCCACGCAGGTAAATTACATTAATTGGTATGCAAACAAACTGAAGCATATGCACATTATATAATTTCTCATGTTATGTTTTCTTAGTTTTACCATGCAGGATGTGTAGGATGTTTAATTTTAATTTAATTGTTTAATTTTTAATTAATTTAACAGGATGTTTAATTCGAAAAACATGGAAACATTTGTGTTTACAATGGCTATTGGAAATAGAATGACCTGACATTTCACCTGTCCCAGGCACTCACCTTTCAGACAAAAAACAAGCAAACAAAACATTCAGATAGCCCATGATTTTTGTCATCATTTGATGGCCACATGTTTTATACCTATCACACACTCATCCCATTTTATATTCCTCATCATACATGTGAAATGATACACTTTCAAAGGGACACTTTATCACACTTTCAACCTATGTAGATCAGTTTTTGGATTATTTCGGCAAAAATGCCTGAAATTATGACCCACTGAATCCTTTGCCATGTATGTATCCTTTATTAGGACCTGGACAGGAATGGTGGAGTTGGCCTTGAACGGAGGCATAGATACTTATTGGGCTTTATTGGGATCGGGATGGAGGCAAAAATCCAAGAAGCTTTAACCCCTTTAACCCTCCTGCCACACACGTACCCCCTTATTCCATTTAGCCGTAACCGCCCCCACCCTCCCTGCCTATCTCCCCCAACACCTTCCAAACCTCAAACACTTTTCTTCCTTTCTTGTTGTCCCTCATTCCCTACGTTTTCTCAACATGAATATTTCAATAAGTTTCCGCCCCCTCCACCTCCCACCATCACCCGAACAGAATTTCACAACGTACATATGAAGAAGTAACCACGTCCATTCCTGAAGCGTTTTGTGTATCAGTGAGTGAGTGAGTGAGTGAGTGAGTGAGTGAGTCTGATCGTGTTCCAAGATATACTGTAATCTATATACCCGGCAAGGCGAGACATCTTTCAATGCTCAATGTTGTTATAATTGCTTTGCACTTTATGACTGCGAGCTGGTTTAGCAATTTGAAAAACATGGCGATATTGTTTATTCTTTGAGATGAAAACATGAACGAGCATATTTTTTTTAAATAACGGCAGTTCTTATGCTTCAAGCATTTTGTTTTTGAGAGCAATTTCATCAATTTGGAGACCACAGGCCCGTCGAGCAGACTTGCCTAAACTCGAGCAGCTCCCTTTAGAGCTGCGTCACCTGACAAAGTCTACCAGCCAGTGAGCTGGTGACTCCTGATGCCAAACTTTGAAGGTAATCTATTTTACGTGATGTGTAAACTAAATGCATAAATGCACTGGAAATAGCATTACGTGACAAACAATTTAAGCCAGTAAGTGAATTGCAAGCAATTTGTTCACAGTTGCAATTTATTGCTTCGGCTATATATGTTCGGAAAAATATTTCAGGTGCGAGAACGCACATCGGGTTGCCGAGGCAGTTTCATTGATGGGAGTACAGTCCCGGACAGGTCGCCACTCCGACACAGGTTACCCCAAATGGTTATTACCGCAGTACGCTGGTACTCATTTTGTCAACCTCGGAAGAATGACAGGCTGAGTCAACCCCATCTGGTGTTAATGGAAACAGTCGACAGGGGCTCAAACTCAGGACCCGAAGGTCCAAGCAGCCACCTTCACCCGAAAGCCAACACCAGGCTAACTGTCACACAATCACAGATGCCAAAGAGAAAACAAAGTTAAGATCAGATCTGTTGCAAAGCTTTTCTTGCGAACATTCCATCAAAGAACATTCCTTGCAGCAAAGAAAATCCATACAATAATCTATGAAATCAACAGGATGTTGATTGAGGTATGCCATGGGAAGAAAGGAGAAGCTGATGTTTCAGGCGTTGATCCTTCACCGTTAACCCTCTTTTGTCCTGATGTAGGGTTACGGACTGAAACATCAGCTTCTCTTAGCTTCCCACGGCAGTTAGCGTACTTCAATTAACGTCCTGTTGATTTCATCCATTGCTCACCTTGTCCGCCGCAGCAGATTGACACTCCGCCTCATCAGCAAGACGAGTTCTTCATTCCATCCAATCATGTAGCTTGTAAAAAAAAAACAATTGAATGAGAAGTGCTCACTTGGTCAGCAACTTCGTGATAGAAAATGATTATTCTATAAATCTTCAAGTAATTAACTCCAAAATGACAGTTGCTGCGAAGTGCCAAATCACCAAACACTTATTAGCGGCGACTGATGGCCTAAACATTTCTCGGTAATTAATTGGCAGGACAAGGAGCCAAAGGAGAGGGCCATATGTCATGCTCCCATACACTAATTGTTCACCAATACAAACACAAGGACTTGTGTTGACCAAAGATCAGTTTGTGTGAGATGGTGACAAGATGGTGCAGAAATAGCACACTTATATTTGAGTCGTGTAGTCTGGGTTGGAACTGTGACCCGACTATAAGGTTTTGGATTGAAGCTTCGCAGGAGGGTGTTGTCCACAAAGTTAGCCCTCCTTGAAAGAGCGTTCCGCTGATGATCCGTTAGTTGATGGACGTTAAAGATCCAACTGTGCCTTTCAATGAACAACGAGCATTCGCTGGCACACTCAACAAATTACAAATTACTCCCCTAATATACAGGGGGGGGGGGGGGCACTGCAGCGGCAGTGCAGCCCTCCACCCAGGAATGATGCTCCCTCTGTTGGCCAAACTCGCAATTGACTCCGAGCCTGGGTTTAAATTGCAATCCAGCTACAAACTGTCATCTGGTGTTTCACAGGCAAGGCGATTCATCAAAGTGTGTGTCGTCCTCGGATGGACGTTAAACAGGCGTCCCGTCTGCGACCAATTTCCATGTTAAAGATCAACATGGCCATGTTCCAAATTCCTGTCTCAACTACTGCTGGGAAGGCAATGGCAAACCACCCAGTCTTATCCTTGCCAAGAAACTGTTTCAGCAGCACCGATGCTCTGTTGCAGAGTATGGAAATCAGAATCAGTATCAGAGACAATAAGGAAAAGAGACGGACTAAAAAGTTTTCTTTACTGTGAGTGCGACAGTCTGCAAATGAGTGCATTTTTTGTGATCCTTTCAAAGAAATCATGAATTTGCTTCTTTTTGACGTCACCTAAAGCTGATTGTTTTGCATTCGCAGGTGATTTGCTGCACTCTCCAACGTTTGATTGACTGCACCGATTACCCCAAATCTGCACCAATGAATGATTGACAAAAGCTGAAAATATCAGCCTATTGCTGTGCCAATGAGGAAATGCCATTTGTTACTTTGCACTGAAATAGGAAAAAATGAAAAGGCAAAACAAAGAAAGAGAAGCATGGAGATATTCGGAGTGCCGAACAACTCTTGATTTCGCGTTCTTTGAACAGTAAGCACATTACAAACGATTACTTTGAAGATTGTTGCATCCACAAAAGGTGTGTCATGATCACAACAATCATAACCTGCACTTATCTGCCCATTATTTAAATATATTTCAGGTTAAGACATGCGTGCCTGGTTTCGATGGTTTTAAAGTCATTTCTGCTGACAATGTGAGATTAAAAGAGCTAAGCTGATGCCTCTGAGAAGGGTTTAGAGGAAATTTTCCAAAAGAAAGTGCTTCAGTAAGAAATGGCTAATCTAACAACGAACCAAGGCAGCCATTCATAATCTTTATGAGATATTACTTAAAAACATGAATGGAAGTAGAGAGGAGAGGATATGGTGAGACTAAACTAGATGGAACACAGTGAGATAGGAATGGATCAACAGTTTGCAACTTCACTTTGATATTTCGGCATTTGCTTTCATTGTGGATTAATACACATCATGTAGAGAGTGGCCACAAAGTCCCTATGCACGCAGTTTGAATTTCGTTGGACTTTATCTGTACGCTTCCCTCCATTCTCCGCACAATTTGAATTTTTCTCCATGTTCTTGTGGGCATCTTCTTCCATGTTCAGAGATGCAGGTCATAAAAGCAGCCCCTGGCAGCTGTTTTGAGGTCTTCAACTCTTGTTAGGCGGAGATGAGAAATTTCCTCTTTCACAAATTCCCCAAAGCGAGTTGTCACATGTTAAGTCCGGACTTCGAGGAGGCCACACTATCTCAGATCCACGTCCAATCCATCGTCCACTGAATTTGTCTTCGAGATATTATCTAACTGCAAGAGCATAATGTGCTGGTACACCATCTTGTTGCAGGATAGCTGAAGATAGCTGATTCTTGACAGTTGAAGACCTCAAAACAGCCGTCAGGGGCTGCTTTTATGACCTCCAACCCTCAACATGGAAGAAGATGTCCAGAGGAACATGGAGAAAAATTCAATTTGTGCGGAGAATGGAGGGAAGCGTACAGATAAAGTCCAACGAAATTCAAACTGCGTGCATAGGGACTTTGGGTCACGATGTAGAGGTTAAAACGGTAAATCATTTTACCACAAATTCATTTCCAATGTTGAAAATATTGTTCTGTCTCAGTTTTCACCAATATTCACTGTGTCTCCACCCTCCTCCTACTTAGTATAGGTCTTTAAGGATCTCAAGGGATGTAAGCAGAAGGACAGCCAGCTTAAAAACCTCCTCCAAATTGAAAGTGTATGTGCAAAGAACAGTAGTTAAGTTTAAGACTAGTTCAGACTAGTTACTAGAATGATACCCTTGGCAGCAAATGCATTGGACTCAAGCTCTGGAATAACTAGAACGACACTTGCTGGAGGGCATACCTCCACCAGGTTGAACACTTTACGTTTTGTATCCATGGATGGCCGGATCTGCATCCAGATCTTAACCAAAATCTAATCTGCTTGTTGCTGTTCACCGACCCAACTCATCCACCAAGTTTTTGTTTGTAATCCGTGCATAAACTTCTTAAAATATCATTATATGTATAATGTTATATATATATATAATATATATATATATTGGTCCCACCCATCAATGGTGAAGAAACACTTAAAATTTAAGAAAACTCTATGAACCACATTTTCACCAGAATCAAATCAATTCGTCTTTTTCACGCAATCAACCTGTCCACAAATTTCGTCTGAATCAGTCCATAACTTTTTGAGATATCCTGCTCAAGATAGACAGACTGGGGTGAAAAAGAACCTCCATCCACCTTCGATGGCAGTACCTAAAGTGGGAAAGAGCAGGTGGTTGTCTCGTAGAAATGGCAGGGATTGTGGGAGGAAACAAAAGGGGCTATTGAAAAATAAAATGGGATTTGGCATGTGTGTCGAAAAGTATTTACCAAGTTTCTCAAATGACACCTGAAAGTAACATTGTAGGAATCGGTATGTTTTGTGGGCACCTTGGCTGTACCAAGGTGCTTCCTCAGATATAGGGTGACACAAAAGTTCTACATGTACAAAGTGGAAGAGAATGTTCTCAAATAAAGGGACACACCCAAATAACATCATGCATTGAACTTTCGGTTAAACTAATCTCCTTGGTACCATGACATTATGTACAAGAAAACTGTCATGTAGGAGGAGGCCATTTAGCACATAATACCTCTGCAGGGTGAAGAGACAAATAATTGTATGAATGTATATATATATATATATTTACCATGTAAAACACGATGTGTGTTTGTATGTTTGTTTTGTGTGATGTCTGTCCCCCTTCAAAAAGGCGATGTAAGAAGGGTTCTGAAGGCAATTCTTTTGACATGGCTGTGTGTTCACTACCGTCTATTTTTTTCAGGATAAAAAAGTCGAAAACATTTTCCATTAAAGTGTAATTATGTCTCTTCTTTTGGAAATGTAGACAGTGACTTGCAACTGAGCCTCAGTGGCGTGTGCAGAAGCGTTTTTAAAATAACAATAAATGTAAAAGTGCAGGGAGGCAAAATTTGCTGCACGTGATGTGTAAACGCGCGCAGAGTAAAACGAGAAGAAAGAAGAGATAAGTAACACCTGAACGCTAGGCCAAGGCTTCAGGCTTTGGGCCTGCTCATGAGACTGTACCCTCAAAATAAAAAGTCCCAGCAGATAAAGAAATAGGGCAACATTTGTACATATTAAAGTTTTAAAATAATGCTTTTAAGTGCTACAAAACATCATAACAACCAGTCTCTGAATATTTCAAAGAAAAAATTCCAACCTGTCATTTTTTGATTGGCTTTTATACTGGTCTAATACATAAAGCTCTTTTAACCACCTGATTACCGATTCACTGACTCACTGACTGACTCAATGACTGACTGATATTAAAGATCGAGACCTTTGGGTGACGCAGAAAGCTGAAATTTTTGTGTGCTTGATGGAATTGAAGCCAAAACACCAGAAAATATCACACAACCACAGAAAGCATCTGCAATGAGAGTATAAATAAGTGAAAAATAAATCAATGAACAAAAAAAAAACCAATGTCACCCTTAGGGTGACCCGTATCTTGGCCAAAAGGTGACCACGTGTGACTTCTTTAAGGTCACACTGAGGTGAACAAGCTGCTATCTCACCAGGAGCGACTCCTTGAGGAATATCTGCTACGAGAGTCCGATGAGAATCGTTCTAACAGAGTAACCATGAAAAATAGCGTTTGCCTCATAACGTCACCAAATGACGTCATAATGTCTCAAGCTTGGACATATCTAGAAAGCACTCATCGAGGTGTTCAATTTGAGGTACTACACGAATATGGTTCCTAAAACTTGAAAATTTGACCTTGGGGTCAAATATGTTTGACCTTAGCGCTACCATGAGGTCAAGGCCAATCGCCACAAAAATTAATCAGCTGAGCGCCAGACACATGAACTATATTCCCATGAAGTTTGAAGCGGATCCGATCAAAATTACTCAAAAAATAAGGGTTTCGTCGACTCCCCTGATTTGCGACAAAGGACCTTGACCTTTGACCTTGACCTTCAAAATTTTTATGCACTGAAAGGGACCTCCATAAGGCCTCTGATATGCGAAGTTACAAAAATTTCCAATGATAACTGTGCTCCAGAATTTTTTATACGTGATTACAGACAAACAAAACAAAAAAAAAAAAAAAAAAAAAAAAAACAAACAAAAACAAACAAACACAAAAAAAACATACAAGCTGACTAACAATATCTTGCGAAAACTTCGTTTTGGCAAGATAATAATCCACAGAACCATCAGAATGCATCCGTAAATGAACATATAAATAAAAAAAACAAGAAAAGAAAAATAAAGGCAGGTGATGACCCGAGGCAATGGGGAAGCACAGTTCGTTTGCTTACACAATATATATATATATATATATTATATCTATATCTATATGTATATACTGTATATATATGTATATTACTAAAACTCTCATCTTGTATGTATGTTTGTATATATGTATGTACGTATGTTCCCGAAATAACGCCAAAACGCGTGCAGGATAACGCAAAAATTTCGGCCCACCTTACTCACCATTCTCCTTCGGTGTGCAAATGTCAAGTTTCATTCAAATTGGGGACAAAAAAAATATGAAAAATAATTCCCGATTCAGTCAAGTACTCTTCGGGAGAATTTGATCAATGCAAACAACCTCAGTGGTAAAGTTCGCTGGAGCTATCTTTTAATTTTTTCTTGAAATGATTTATTTTTAAAAGTCAATCATTCAGATAAGACAAAGATCGATTTTATTTTTGAAGCATAAAATAAACATCGCAATTTTGATGTAATATTTTCGTGTTCATAGTATAAATAAAATTGTGTTTTGAAGATTACGCACAATAATTTATTTGACTTTTCTTTTCTCCGTTTTTTTTATTTTACATTGAAGTGAAATATCAAGTTTCGTTCAAATCGGGCAACGAAAAAAAAAAATCAATTCCCGATTCAGTCAAGTACTCTTCGGAATATTTGATCAATGCAAACAACCTCAGCGGTATGTTCGCTGGAGCTATCTTTTTATTTATTTTTTTAAAATAATTTTTTTACACTAACCGCAGTCACAAGGGGGAACCCATGGGTTCACGGGTCTCTGATATATATATATATATATATATATATACATGTATGTTAAACCCAACACAATTTGTAACAATTACTTCGTCTCATAACAGTCAACTATTTATAATTATATTACATGACCCATTTAATCTGTGGAAGAAATTAAATGTGGATCCTACAACACAACACCTTCTTTTTTGAGAGATCCATGGGATATTAACATCCACAGCGTAAATGTATAGCAGCGGCCAGTTTACGTCCATGTACCAAGGACGTGGTGGTCTCTGTGCAGCAATTTCAGTCCGATTCAACTCCAAAGGTGAAGAATCCAGGAGCAACAGCCAATGGTGAATTTCACACCAAATGAGCTCACCCCCCCCCCCCCCCTCATTCCTCAGTCTAACAACACCTGGTCTTCTTGCATGTGAGTCTCATGTCCAAGGAAGAGGTGAGCTCTGTTTATAGCTTCTGAGATCACAATTGCGCACATTCAACTGATAAGTGGGAGGCCGTAAGAGGGCTTTTCAAATTTAAAAAGCTCGGGTGAGAAATAGAGGAATGAGTGAACTGCTTTGTTAAATTAGGAATTGCAATGATCCTGTGTAAAAGTTAAAGGTTTCACAGCAGATGTGAAATAGTGCATCGAAAGATTAATTGCACGGTGAATGGGACGGGTAGGAAAAGTTGCACGACCACGATCATGACAGGCGATGATGCAGTGGGGACGAGGGTGCAGCCTGCAGGTCATGGTTAAGATGATGTTATGGTGAAATGTACATAACAAGCTGTTCGCAGGCCATTGGCTGACGAGTGATGAGAGTAGCAGGAAGATGAAGAGTGAGAGGCTCAAAATTAAAGTCCGATAATACATAAAGAGGAAAACATACTAATCAACAACAGACGTTTGTTCCTACTCGACGAATCAGAGCTGTCACCATCTTCCAGCTGATGATGACTGAGCAAATTGCCATGTAAAGGAAAAGGTTTCAAAAGAAAAATCCTAATTAAAACCTTGGAATCTTTCAACCGTCTTGCTGGCTCTTTGTACACACTTTGCACATGTTCATCTGCAATATATGAGGTAAGTTTGACAGCATTCTGTCATCAAAGTCTTTTCACTCTGCCCATAATACTGAAGTGGGTGCTGGTCAAATCACGTATTTAAAAACTCACTCAGCACACTCTGTCTTGCACACCTCAATTTCCTAACACTGCTATGCACTTTGATCGTGACACTGAAAGTGCCGACTAATCAATAAAATTATCTGATTACCGCATTAGTAGTTGTTTGATGAAATGTAGCTCAGATAGGCTTATCACATCAAACATCGTTCTGATATCAATCGGAAAAAAGAGGAATCCTCTTCTGCCTTTTCTTCTCTTCTTCTTCTTTAATGACCACTATTACATCCACTTGTGGGGTTGGATGAGGGAAGCTTGGCCCAGCCTGATTCAATGAAGTAGTTGCGGCAGGAATTTGGAATTTTGACCACGGTGTTGGTGATCGCTCACCTACTCTTCACGAAGGACACCATGGGATGTTCAACGTCCACCAACTCATGCTGGTAGATGGGACACCCATTTTAACATCCATCCGAGGGGACGGCACCAACATTGATGGATCTCCTATCTGTGAACACCGAGATGAGAATTGACAGCTGGGCCAAGAATCGAACCCAGGTGGACAGCACAGAGGTGTGTGTGTCTACAACACCTGGTCTTCTTAGAGTCAAGATACCTCAGAGTACCTCTAGAGTCAAGACCATTCTGGCAGCCCAAGAGGAACAATAAAACTTCAATAACAGTAAAAGAAAAACATTTGTCTTATTTACCTGACATGATTCATGCGCATGATCTGTTTAGCTTGGAATACCTTAAACTCCATAAGAGAGCATCTGCCCTTCATGGTCCATATTCCCGCAAGGTTTAAATGTCCGGCCTAGTCACCATGCGCACGGCCCAGAATCTGTAAAATCCTGACTATGCGGTGGTCAAAATGGTGGAACATTTGTGCTTTCGCTTATTTTAGGCCCCGAAAGGATCCAAGCTGGCAGCCACGCGGCACATCTGAGGCATCCCAAATTTAGGTACCAACACCGATTGGCGGACAAATTTACAACGGCTCAATGATCTTAGGCATCTTAGCAGCGAGCAGAAGAGGGACCAGATAGGCACGGGAAATGCAGTTACATGTGGGTGCATTTCATCACTGCGGTTGTAAGTATTGCTCGTAAATAATAGCACAGAAATGCACGAATGTGAAAGCATGGAGGTGCAAAATGCATGAGTAAAAAATGCTTGCAATAAATTCCAATCGAGTGTGTCAGAGCAAACGGAAGGAAGCATGAATTGCACATACGGTTGGGAGCAGTTATAAGACAATGAATGATGTACAGGACAGAAGGCACGGATAATGAACATTTCCCTGGGAATTAATGCAAGCCTGTGCCTCATGATAGCCATAAAAAACTGTCATCTACAGGAGCACAAATCAGTTGCAATATGTAAGTAATCGGAACACGGACATACTCACAGGCCTGAGGGCAGCTAACCAAAGTGAATGTGGCAGGAAACACCAGCAAGGGATCGTTCACACCAGAGCACAGGGCCTGCTGTGCGGTACACACTTCTGCTCCCTTCCGTATTAAATCTGCTATTTATATGCTTTCCACACAACTTGCCACTCCCTATCAGAGCAACTGACAATGTATGCTCCAGAGTCTAACAGCAAGAAAAAGGATATGGGGGGGGGGACCAATAATACTCTCCAGAGTGCATTGGTGCAACTGGCGTCTGGTCCCTGCGACCTCCTCAATGAGCCCACATTCCACTTCTCACAAGTGTCACAGAGACGAGGGCCCACGAGAGGCAAAGGCTGCTTTATGTTGGACGTGTCAGAGATTGTCGGTCTCGCTGTGGTATTCCCAATGCTGGGACGTCGATGAGGCTGGCGAGATCCGCTTTTGTTTGCACTTTGCTTAATGCAGTGAGTGCAAAGGTCAAAGTTCATGTCCCAGCATGAGCACTGCTGTCTGCAGTAACCACTTTGCTTTACTACTCATGATTATTCTGTCTCATTCTGTTACGTGCACCTTCAAAATATCCCCAGAAATAATGTACAGATGTTGTAAATGCCATTGGATGCATAATTGCAATTTGAGCCGAAGATGGAAGAGTTTGACATTTTCCTTTACAGAAGTCCTTGCTAATCCGTATTGTTTTGCCCATGAAAGCGAGTCTGGTTATTATAGCACAATCAAAATCACACTTTTGCACAATGACAATAAAAATGTTAGGGCACTAGTACTTACCATTTGTGGTGGCTCTTTGGGCTGCAGTTAATATCATCAACTTGTAATTGGCTGAACACGGCAGAAAACAGAAATAAAAAATAGGTGTCAAAAAAATCGTGAAAAATGTGACAAAGCACGCTAAGTATGACAACTCACTTCGTTATCACTTTTTCAGGCAAATGATAACACCGAATTTGAACTCCACTCATTGAACCAAGTAATCTCACCAAAACGTAAAATCCTCCAACTAAATAATCAATTAAATGAGTGCAGAAAAGGTAATACATTTTTGACATATGTATATATATATATATAACCTCTATTGAAAAACATACATGCATCGACTGTCCAAATCGTGGATACAGGTCATTGCCATTTACTCCACCTTCCTCCTCCACACTCATGCAACAATTCAAACATCTCAGGTAGACCAGTTGTTATGGCCCGACAACCTGACTTGTGGTTTACTCACTAGCACATCTCGAGATATTTGTTTTTTTCTAAACTGTACGACCATGTGTTTAGCAGTCTGCCGGTGAATCGCCATCATTCATATGAAGCACATGGCTGAATGTTGGCATCAGCTCTGGCAGGGGTGCAGCAATGTTGCTGATATAGTGCCCTCTGTAGATGAGGGCAGGGATTGTAACTTGGCCAGGGTATCAGCGATAGCTCACCTATTCTTTCGTGAAATGACACTGTGGGATTTTAACATCCAGAAACTAATGCAGGCAGACGAGATGCCCAGTTTAGCATCCATCTGGGGGACAGCACACACATTGATGATCACCCTGATGATGAAATACCAGGGTGACAGTTTATAGCCTGGATCTGGATTCAAACTCAGCCGAGACAGCATAGAATATGGCACACATACCACTAGGTTATCATGCCAGCCCAGTGGTGCAGTGCATAAAGCTTTGTTGCATTGCCTCGCTGGTGCGAGTTAGATCCAACGGCTGCTCAGCGGAAATTTCTCTGCACCTTAGTTGCGACAAGAGTCTCGACATGTGCCAGATTTTGTTCTTACCTATTGAATAATTCACAAATTGTCATGAGAAACCAATGTTTCTGACAAAAGTGTTGAACTCCTGTCTCCACCATCATCACCGTGTGGCAACTCCACATTAATGGTGGCTTCCATTGTTTTGCAATGTACTCAGAACTGAACGCACCTTCCATAAACACGGGCGATGTATTAAGTAATCCCAAAAAGTCAACAATACCCTCAATAATGAGAACATCGGTGAATGCAGTTATTTACAGATAGTGGTGAAACTAACCCACGCATGGATGATCTCGGCAAGCAGTACTCCTCACCGACGTCCTGTTGCAGGTCCCGAATTAGGCGCCTGTGGCCAGACTTTGCAAGAATAATGATTGGCCCAATCCGTGTATATCTGAGCAAAAGAGGGAAGGCAAGTCTCACACAAAGCATTCACAACATCACATATATAATCAGGATTTGCTAAATTCAAGGTTGATGATAGAAAAAGCACCAAGTGATCAGATGCAAGATTGTTGTTTTTTTTTAAAGGTCAGTAAAGGTTGGCAAATGTAAAGCTGGAAAGTCAGTCCATCTGGATAATTATTGTCATTCGCCCCTCCAACAAGGTCAGAGACGGGGGACATTAAAATTCAGCTCCGTCCGATCGACCAGCCGGGCGATCATCTGTCCATGCACTACTGTGTACGCCGATATTTCAAAACGGTTCAACATTTAGCTTTCACATTGGCAGATGTCTATCGCTCATGCATTATCTCAACTTAATTAGATCAAGGTGGTGATCGCTAAATGTGTTGCCAATGAGCTACCAACTCAGTAACTGGCGTGGGTATGCGATATTTCCAAAAACGTTCAAAGATTTAGCTTTCATTAACATGGATCTATTCATCATGCCAACAAAAGACAGAGGCCCTCAAATAATCAACTCCTGTTTGTGATCAACATAAAAGTCACGTGTAAAGGCAAGACCAACACTTAGTTCATGTAGGGTGTTGAAAACGTTCTATGGATGAGATATTAACAAAAATTTCGATCACTTCGAAAAAGTATAATGAGGCACACGTCAAAAAAAAACCACATCAATGAGAAAGGTGAAAGACTCAGCAAGACGAACATTTCAGCCAAAGAGTGGCCTTCTTCAAGGAAACAAGCAGGCCATGTGTGCTCAACATGTCATTCAAGCCTCTAAATTCCAAAGATGAAGATCCAACTAAGCATTTCATTTCACTGACAAAACCTCAAGTTCGTTGTCACAAGCAATATTACACAATGTCATTCCCTCTAACTTATGCAAATGTTAGTTCAACCACTACAAAGTTTCTTCACAATCTTGTTTTGTCGACATTCGCAGAAGTATGTGCTACATAAAACAAGGTATCGTTTGATAAAGTTTCAAGAAAGTGAGAGGCCTCCAGACCAAAATGCAAATCCTGTCCTGTCATTTACTCTTTGAAGTGTCGGCCATTTTTAAGTCCAACAAAGTAAAATTAGATATCTATCATTGCTTGAAAAAAAAATATATCAACAGCGTCCAAGTGGAAATCTGCAGCACACAGGTGCTCACCACAGGTAATGACAACCCTCAAATTATGAGCCTAAACTCGATTACGGTGTCATCCTGTGATTCTTGACAAGTAGTTTGAAAAGCTTTCCAGTCAAGGTTTCCAGCGAGTGAAAGCAACAAAGCACAATGTCAGTTGACTTCACGAGGCACAGACTTGTCATATCACTGGAAGGATTCATCCAACAGAATTAATCACAAAGAAAAACTTTGGTTGGATGAAACGGTCGAAAGAAATGTTTTATTCATGGCTATTCTTTAAATTGGCAAAAGGATATAGAAAATTCTTCCAGAATAACTACAGTGATGAACCCAAACTTCAAGAGCTTTCAGTGGAAAGTGCAGGCAGTGCACGAAAGTAGTAAATGGTTGGGTTTGCTTTCAACATTCCCTGGAGCACGTCTAACTAGCAGTGCAATTGCCTAAGAATGCTTAAACTGTGATGTCTTCGGATGATATACTCGCTTCTTGCTGGCATCAACATTAAACTCACTGCAGCTTATATAGACCATTATTAGTTGGTGGAAGTTAAACATCTAAACATCCCACGGTGTCTTTGGAGATCCATGTTGTCCTTTGCGAACGAGAAGGCGAGTTTATAGACAACCTCGGAACGAACTACAAAATTAATATCCTGAACTGACTGAACTGCTTGACAAGGCAATGGCAAACCTTCTTCCAGCATACACTGAGCAAAGAACCAGCTTTGGCAAGACAAACCTTTGTAAAGAGTATGGTACATGATGAATGATGATGATGACGGCCATTATAAAGGCAAACATGAATTTCAACCAGGTACTCTGAGAAACTACAGCATCAGTTGAACATAACAGTGGGGAGGCCATTGATATAACTGTCACACAGTAATGAGCGGGGTTTCAATAGGGTGATTGGCCTCACATCATAATGAAAGTAGCCTGTAAAAGTTCTCAGCCTAACGTATGGTACGTTTTCAAATGCAACGCGAGACCGAGATACTTTGTGAACCCCTCTCATGCACGTAACTTCATGATTTATAGGTTGGCATTCACAGACTGTCCTTTCAAAAGAACAGAAAGGTGCATGCGAGTTGGGAATTTGTTCGCCACAGGTTCACTCTAAGTTGCATATGCTTAGTGTTTCAGCACACGATGCAACCAATCAACTTACTGGTCTGATTTAGCCAATCTGAGATGAAATCGTTATAGTATTTCATTAATGGCACCCGACGAAGCACTTTGCTTTATCGAACTATGGTGGTGCAAGGGAAATCCGGTGGCTCCAAAACGGCAGGGGGAAAATACTCGAAGCCTGATTAACTGCCTTGTCCAACCTTGACCTGTAAGGCAGCCGGCCAAAACCTTTTGGGAGTTCGTAAGTTTACTCAGCATGAAGTCACCTGCACTCTAGCTCTCTCGGCATGCTCTGTGCATGATTCAAAACACCCACAGCCAAAAAACCAGGCGCCGGACATGGCACAGCAAACGCTGCATTAAACCTTTGGCAACATTCCAACACCAAACTTTCTAACACACACACAGGCACACACATCTCAACAAGTCATTATGAATCAAATTTGCAAGAAGTCCACTTAACATGGCAGTTTTGCAGTTAAGGAATTGCCGAGGTGCGGTTGCAGTAAATGAGTTCTCCCATGCCTGACATTGTAAGAGATTCAAGCATTGTCCTTGTGAAAACAGGCTGCTGTGACCGTTATGCCATAAACACTGAAAGGGAACGTTACAACCATTAACTCCCAGCCATGTCAGTGGTGCACCAACCGCTATACCTACCACTGTTTGCAGCAAAATGTTTGATTGATGTCCGTTTTACCCTATTCACGCATCAAGCAAGAAGAGGGAAGAGGGCTTGGCTGCAGCTATTCCTTAATTGTTAATCAGTTTGGGGTATTGCAGTAACAATTTTGATTCCTGAAAGGAGGTCGTGGTGGCTGATGGCTGGACCTCTATTACATCGACGTGGAAAACTCGACAATGAAAAACAACAGTTACGTCCAATATGGCTGGCAACATCAGACTCTGAGCGTCAACGTTTGTGAAAAGTGCCTTTCAGCATGACTCCCACACAAAATAATTAACCGGAGCCAACGGCACTGTCTTCTGTTTCCAGCTTCCATATTATATTGAGCATCCAGCTTAGGATGACATTTTATCTTGAGGTGTGGCAGCAAGAGAGCCACAGCGATGAACATAATTTCCTTGTACTATTGTGGGAAATTTATGCTTGAAAAAAATATCAAAGCTTCCGTGTCCTCATAATCAAACCAATGTTAACAACTGACAAAATACCAAGCTATTTGATGTTATGTCTGTGTTGCTATGGTATTTGAATTTCTTAGGCTTGGGACCAATTACTACCTGCTAGCATTTTGAAGAAATCAAATTTGATGTTTTTTTCCTATTTCTTTTTGTTGGGGCTGAAACACTTCCCCATTCAAGGATGAATCGGGGATCATTTGATATTACCTTTCGCTTAGTACAGAGGATTTGGACACGATAGAACGATCAACAAAAATTCAACTTTAATCCAGTCTGATTCAGACATATACGTGTATATATATATTGTGTGTATATATATATACATATATATATACTATGGAATGTATGGTGGATTATAATATAC
>CM068952.1:130675139-130714681 GCA_035128595.1 Eptatretus atami | reverse complement strand
ATAAAGTCCAACGAAATTCAAACTGCGTGCATAGGGACTTTGGGGTCACGATGTAGAGGTTAAAACGGTAAATCATTTTACCACCAAATTCATTTCCAATGTTGAAAATATTGTTCTGTCTCAGTTTTCACCAATATTCACTGTGTGCTCCACCCTCCTCCTACTTAGTATAGGATCTTTAAGGATCTCAAGGGAATGTAAGCAGAAAGGACAGCCAGCTTAAAAACCTCCTCCAAATTGAAAGTGTATGTGCAAAGAACAGTAGTTAAGTTAAGACTAGTTCAGACTAGTTACTAGAATGATACCCTTGGCAGCAAATGCATTGGACTCAAGCTCTGGAATAACTAGAACGACACTTGCTGGAGGGCATACCTCCACCAGGTTGAACACTTTACGTTTTGTATCCCATGGATTGGCCGGATCTGCATCCAGATCTTAACCAAAATCTAATCTGCTTGTTGCTGTCACCGACCCAACTCATCCACCAAGTTTTGTTGTAATCCGTGCATAAACTTCTTAAAATATCATTATATGTATAATGTATATATATATATATATATATATATATATTGGTCCCACCCATCAATGGTGAAGAAACACTTAAAATTTAAGAAAACTCTATGAACCACATTTTCACCAGAATCAAATCAATTCGTCTTTTTCACGCAATCAACCTGTCCACAAAATTTCGTCTGAATCAGTCCATAACTTTTTGAGATATCCTGCTCAAAGATAGACAGACTGGGGTGAAAACAGAACCTCCATCCACCTTCGATGGCAGTACCTAAGTGGGAAAGAGCAGGTGGTTGTCTCGTAGAAATGGCAGGGATTGTGGGAGGAAACAAAAGGGGCTATTGAAAATAAAATGGGATTTGGCATGTGTGTCGAAAAGTATTTACCAAGTTTCTCAAATGACACCTGAAAGTAACATTGTAGGAATCGGTATGTTTTGTGGGCACCTTGGCTGTACCAAGGTGCTTCACTCAGATATAGGGTGACACAAAAGTTCTACATGTACAAAGTGGAAGAGAATGTTCTCAAGATAAAGGGACACACCCAAATAACATCATGCATTGAACTTTCGGTTAAACTAATCTCCTTGGTACCATGACATTATGTACAAGAAAACTGTCATGTAGGAGGAGGCCATTTAGCACATAATACCTCTGCAGGGTGAAGAGACAAATAATTGTATGAATGTATATATATATATATATTACCATGTAAAACACGATGTGTGTTTGTATGTTTGTTTGTGTGATGTCTGTCCCCCTTCAAAAAGGCGATGTAAGAAGGGTTCTGAAGGCCAATCTTTTGACATGGCTGTGTGTTCACTACCGTCTATTTTTTTCAGGATAAAAAAGTCGAAAACATTTTCCATTAAAGTGTAATTATGTCTCTTCTTTTGGAAATGTAGACAGTGACTTGCAACTGAGCCTCAGTGGCGGTGTGCAGAAGCGTTTTTAAAAATAACAATAAATGTAAAGTGCAGGGAGGCAAAATTTGCTGCACGTGATGTGTAACGCGCGCAGAGTAAAACGAGAAGAAAGAAGAGATAAGTACACCTGACGCTAGGCCAAGGCTTCAGGCTTTGGCCTGCTCATGAGACTGTACCCTCAAAATAAAAAGTCCCAGCAGATAAAGAAAATAGGGCAACATTTGTACATATAAAGTTTTAAAATAATGCTTTTTAGTGCTACAAAACATCATAACAACCAGTCTCTGAATATTTCAAAGAAAATAATTCCAACCTGTCATTTTTGATTGGCTTTTATACTGGTCTAATACATAAAGCTCTTTCTAACCACTGATTCACCGATTCACTGACTCACTGACTGACTCAATGACTGACTGATATTAAAGATCGAGACCTTCTGGGTGACGCAGAAAGCTGAAATTTTGTGTGCTGATGGACATTGAAGCCAAAACACCAGAAAATATCACACAACCATCAGAAAGCATCTGCCAATGAGAGTATAAATAAGTGAAAATAAATCAATGAACAAAAAAAAAACCAATGTCACCCTTAGGGTGACCCGTATCTTGCCAAAAGGTGACCACGTGTGACTTCTTTAAGGTCACACTGAGGTGAACAGAGCTGCTATCCACCAGGAGCGACTCCTTGAGGAATATCTGCCTACGAGAGATTCCGATAGAATCGTTCTACAGAGTAACCATGAAAAATATGCGTTTGCCTCATAACGTCACCAAATGACGTCATAATGTCTCAAGCTTGACATATCTAGAAAGCACTCATCGAGGTGTTAATTTGAGGTACTACACGATATGGTTCCTAAAACTTGAAAATTGACCTTGGGGTCAAATATGTTTGACCTTAGGCGCTAACCATGAAGGTCAAGGCCAATCGCCACCAAAAATTAATCAGCTGAGCGCCAGACCATGAACTATATTCCCATGAAGTTTGAAGACGATCCGATCAAAATTACTCAAAAAATAAGGGTTTCGTCGACTCCCCTGATTTGCGACAAAGTGCACCTTGACCTTCAAAATTTTATGCACTGAAAGGGACCTCATAGCCTCTGATATGCGAAGTTACAAAAATTTCCAATGATAACTGTGCTCTGCAGAATTTTTATACGTGATTACAGACAAACAAACAAACAAAAAAAAAAAAAAAAAAAAAAAAAACAAACAAAAAACAAACAAACAAAAAAAAAACATACAAGCTGACTAACATATCTTGCGAAAACTTCGTTTTGGCAAGATAATAATCACAGAACCATCAGAATGCATCCGTAAATGAACATATAAAATAAAAAAACAAGAAAAGAAAAATCAAAGGCAGGTGAGTGACCCGAGGCAATGGGGAAGCACAGTTCGTTTGCTTACACAATATAATATATATATATATATATATATATATATATTATATACTATATCTATATGTATATACTGTATATATAGTTATATTACTAAAACTCTCATCTTGTATGTATGTTTGTATATATGTATGTACGTATGTTCCCGAAATACAGCCAAAACGGTGCAGGATAAGCAATTTCGGCCCACCTTACTCACCATTCTCCTTCGGTGTGCAAGTCAAGTTTCATTCAAATTGGGCAACCAAAAAAATATGAAAAATAATTCCCGATTCAGTCAAGTACTCTTCGGGAGAATTTGATCAATGCAAACAACCTCAGGGTATAGTTCACTGGAGCTATCTTTATTTATTTTTTTTAAAAACAATTTTTTTACTAACCGCAGTCACTAGGGACCCAATGGGTTCACGGTCATCTGGTATACAATATATATATATATATATATATATATATATATTTATATATTATATATATATATATATATATAAGCTTCTTTCTAACCACTGCCTGACTGATATTATTGACGGTACCTTCTGGGTGATGTAAACAGCTGTATTTTATTACGACAGACATCAAAGCCAACACACCGGGGGGAAAAAAATCACAAAACTGTTGGAAAGCATCCATAAATAAAGAAAATAAATAAAAATTTAAATAAATAAAAAATGCAGGCAGCAACCTGAGACAATGGGGAAGCACAGTTCGTTATAAATGTTTATATATATATATATATATATATATATATGTATGTAAACCCAACACAATTTGTAACAATTACTTCGTCTCATAACAGTCAAACTATTTATAATTATATTACATGACCCATTTAATCTCTGGAAGGAATTAAATGTGGATCCTACAACACAACACCTTCTTTTGAGAGATCCCATGGGATATTTAACATCCACAGCCAAATGTATACAGACGGCCAGTTTACGTCCAGTACCAAGGATGGTGGTCTCTGTGCAGCAATTTCAGTCCGATTCAACTCTACAACACCTGGTCTTCCTTGCATGGAGTCTCGTGTCCAAGGAAGAGGTGAGCTCTGTTTATAGCTTCTGAGATCACAAATTTGGGCACATTCAACTGATAAGTGGGAGGCCTAAGAGGGCTTTTCAAATTTAAAAAGCTCGAGGTGAGAAAATAGAGGAATGAGTGAACTGCTTTGTTAAAATTTAGGAATTGCAATGATCCTGATGTAAAAGTTAAAGGTTTCACAGCAGATGTGAAATTAGTGTCATCGAAAGATTAATTGCACGGTGAATTGGGACGGGGTAGGAAAAGTTGCACGACCACGATCATGACAGGCGATGATGCAGTGGGGACGAGGGTGCAGCCTGCAGGTCATGGTTAAGATGATGTTATGGTGAAATGTACATAACAAGCTGTTCGCAGGCCATTGGCTGACGAGTGATGAGAGTAGCAGGAAAGATGAGAGAGTGAGAGGCTCAAAATTAAGTCGATAATACATAAAGAGGAAAACATACTAATCAAAACAAAGACGTTTGTTCCTACTCGACGAATCAGAGCTGTCACCATCTTCCAGCTGATGATGACTGAGCAAATTGCCATGTAAAGGAAAGGTTTCAAAAGAAAAATCCTAATTAAAACCTTGGAATCTTTCACCGTCTTGCTGGTCCTTTTGTACACACTTTGCACATGTTCATGCCAATATATGAGGTAGTTTGACAGCAATTCTGTCATCAAAGTCTTTTCACTCTGCCCATAATACTGAAGTGGGTGCTGGTCAAATCACGTATTTAAAAACTCACTCAGCACACCTGTCTTGCACACCTCAATTTCCTAACACTGCTTGCACTTTGATCGTGACACTGAAAGTGCCGACTAATCAATAAAATTATCTGATTACCGCATTAGTAGTTGTTTGATGAAATGTAGCTCAGATAGGCTATCACATCAAAACATCGTTC
This sequence comes from Eptatretus atami, assembly GCA_035128595.1. NCBI lineage: Eukaryota > Metazoa > Chordata > Myxini > Myxiniformes > Myxinidae > Eptatretus > Eptatretus atami. The sequence goes on along the minus strand of CM068952.1, from coordinate 130,709,910 downwards.
TGATATCAATCGGAAAAAAGAGGAATCCTCTTCTGCCTTTTCTTCTTCTTCTTCTTCTTTAATGACCACTATTACATCCACTTGTGGGGTTGGATGAGGGAAGCTTGGCCCAGCCTGATGTTCAATGAAGTAGTTGCGGCAGGAATTTGGAATTTGACCACGGTGTTGGTGATAGCTCACCTACTCTTCACGAAGGACACCATGGGATGTTCAACGTCCACCAACTCATGCTGGTAGATGGGACACCCAGTTTAACATCCATCCGAGGGGACGGCACCAACATTGATGGATCCTCCTATCTGTGAAACACCGAGATGAGAATTGACAGCTGGGCCAAGAATCGAACCCAGGTGAGACAGCACAGAGGTGTGTGTGTCTACAACACCTGGTCTTCTTAGAGTCAAGATACCTCCAGAGTACCTCTAGAGTCAAGACCATTCTGGCAGCCCAAGAGGAACAATAAAACTTCAATAACAGTAAAAGAAAAACATTTGTCTTATTTACCTGAACATGATTCATGCGCATGATCTGTTTAGCTTGGAATACCTTAAACTCCATAAGGAGAGCATCTGCCCTTCATGGTCATATCCCGCAAGGTTTAAATGTCCGGCCCTAGTCACCATGCGCCACGGCCCAAGAATCTGTAAAATCCTGACTATGCGGTGCTCAAAATGGTGGAACATTTGTTGCTTTCGCTTATTTTAGGCACCCGAAAGGAATCCAAGCTGGCAGCCACGCGGCACATCTGAGGCATCCCAAATTTAGGTACCACACCCGATTGGCGGACAAATTTACAACGGCTCCAATGATCTTAGGCATCTTAGCAGCAGAGCAGAGAGGGACAGATAGGCACGGGAAATGCAGTTACATGTGGGTGCATTTCATCACTGCGGTTGTAAGTATTGCTCGTAAATAATAGCACAGAAATGCACGAATGTGAAAGCATGGAGGTGCAAAATGCATGAGTAAAAATGCTTTGCAATAAATTCCATCGAGTGTGTCAGAGCAACGGAAGGAAGCATGAGATTGCACATACGGTGGGAGCAGTTATAAGACAATGAATGATGTACAGGACAGAAGGCACGGATAATGAACATTTCCCTGGGAATTAATGCAAGCCTGTGCCTCATGATAGCCATAAAAAACATGTCATCTACAGGAGCACAAATCAGTTGCAATATGTAGTAATCGGAAACACGGACATACTCACAGGCCTGAGGGCAGCTAACCAAAGTGAATGTGGCAGGAAACACCAGCAAAGGGATCGTTCACACCCAGAGCACAGGGCCTGCTGTGCGGTACAACTTCTGCTCCTTCCGTATAAATCTGCTATTTATATGCTTTCCACACAACTTGCCACTCCCTATCAGAGCAACTGACAAGTATGCTCCAGAGTCTAACAGCAAGAAAAAGGAATATGGGGGGGGGGGGACCAATAATACTCCTCCCGAGTGCATTGGGTGCAACTGGCGTCTTGTCCCTGCGACCTCCTCAATGAGCCCACATTCCACCTTCTCACGTGTCACAGAGACCGAGGGCCCACGAGAGGCAAAGGCTGCTTTAATGTTGGACGTGTCAGAGATTGTCGGTCTCGCTGTGGTATTCCCAAATGCTGGGACGTCGATGAGGCTGGGCCGAGATCCGCTTTTGTTTGCACTTTGCTTAAATGCAGTGAGTGCAAAGGTCAAAGTTCATGTCCCAGCATGAGCATCTGCTGTCTGCAGTACCACCTTTGCTTTACTACTCATGATTATTCTGTCTCATTCTCTGTACGTGCACCTTCAAAATATCCCCCAGAAATAATGTACAGATGTGTAAATGCCATTGGATGCATAATTGCAATTGAGCCGAAGATGGAAGAGTTTGACAATTTCCTTTACAGAAGTCCTTGCTAATCCGTATTGTTTTGCCCATGAAAGCGAGTCTGGTTATTATAGCACAATCAAAATCACACTTTTGCACAATGACAATAAAAATGTTAGCGGCACTAGTACTTACCATTTGTGGTGGGCTCTTTGGGCTGCAGTTAATATCATCAACCTTGTCATTGGCTGAACACGGCAGAAAACAGAAATAAAAAATAGGTGTCAAAACAAATCGTGAAAAATGTGACAAAGCACGCTAAGTATGACAACTCACTTCGTTATTCACTTTTCAGGCAAATGATAACACCGAATTTGAACTCCACTCATTGAACCAAGTAACTCCACCAAAACGTAAGATCCTCCAACTAAATAATCAATTAAATGAGTGCAGAAAATAAGGTAATACATTTTTGACATATGTATATATATATATATAACCTCTATTGAAAAACATACATGCATCGACTGTCCAAATCGTGGATGCAAGGTCATTGCCATTTACTCCACCCTTCCTCCTCCACACCTCATGCAAACAATTCACACTCCAGGTAGACCAGTTGTTAATGGCCCGACAACCTGACTTGTGGTTTACTCACTAGCACATCTCGAGATATTTTGTTTTTTTCTAAACTGTACGACCATGTGTTTAGCAGTCTGCCGGTGGAATCGCCATCATTCATATGAAGCACATGGCTGAATGTTGGCATCAGCTCTGGCAGGGGTGCAGCAATGTTGCTGATATAGTGCCCTCTGTAGATGAGGGCAGGGATTTGTAACTTGGCCAGGGTATCAGCGATAGCTCACCTATTCTTCGTGAAAGACACTGTGGGATATTTAACATCCAGAAACTAATGCAGGCAGACGAGATGCCCAGTTTAGCATCCATCTGGGGGACAGCACACACATTGATGAATCACCCTGATGATGAAATACCAGGGTGACAGTTTATAGCTGGATCTGGATTCAAACTCAGCCGAGACAGCATAGAGATGGGCACACATACCACTAGGTTATCATGCCAGCCCAGTGGTGCAGTGCATAAAGCTTTGTTGCATTGCCCTCGCTGGTGCGAGTTAGATTCCAACGGCTGCTCAGCGGAAATTTCTGCACCTTAGTTGCGACAAGAGTCTCGACATGTGCCAGATTTGTTCTTACCTATTGAATAATTCACAAATTGTCATGAGAAACCAATGTTCTGACAAAAGTGTTGAACTCCTGTCTCCACCATCATCACCGTGTGGCAACTCCACATTAATGGTGGCTTCCATTGTTTTGCAATGTACTCAGAACTGAACGCACCTTCCATAAACACGGGCGATGTATTAAGTAATATCCCAAAAAGTCAACAAATCCCTCAATAATGAGAACATCGGGTGAATGCAGTTATTTACAGATAGTGGTGAAACTAACCCACGGCATGGATGATCTCGGCAAGCAGTACTCCATCACCGACGTCCTGTTGCAGGTCCCGAATTAGGCGCCTGTGGCCAGACTTTGCAAGATAATGATTGGCCCAATCCGTGTATATCTGAGCAAGAGAGGAAGGCAAGTCTCACACAAAGCATTCACAACATCACATATATAATCAAGGATTTGCTAAATTCAAGGTTGATGATAGAAAAAGCACCAAGTGATCAGATGCAAGATTGTTGTTTTTTTTAAAGGTCCAGTAAAGGTTGGCCAATGTAAAGCTGGCAAGTCAGTCCATCTGGATAATTATTGTCATTCGCCCCTCCAACAAGGTCAGAGACGGGGGACATTAAATTCAGCTCCGTCCGATCGACCAGCCGGGCGATCATCTGTCCATGCACTACTGTGTACGCGATATTTCAAAAACGGTTCAACATTTAGCTTTCACATTGCAGATGTCTATCGCTCATGACATTATCTCAACTTAATTAGATCAAGGTGGTGATCGGCTAAATTGTGTTGCCATGGCTACCAACTCAGTAACTTGGCGTGGGTATGCGATATTTCCAAAAACGTTCAAGATTTAGCTTTCATATAACATGGATCTATTCATCATGCCACACAAAAGACAGAGGCCCTCAATAATCAACTCCTTGTTTGTGATCAACATAAAAGTCACGTGTAAAGGCAAGACCAACACTTAGTTCATGTAGGGTGTTGAAAACGTTCTATGGATGAGATATTAACAAAATTTCGATCACTTCGAAAAAGTATAATGAGGCACACGTCAAAAAAAACCACATCAATGAGAAAGGTGAAAGACTCAGCAAGACGAACATTTCAGCCAAAGAGTGGCCTTCTTCAAGGAAACAAGCAGGCCATGTGTGCTCAAATGTCATTCAAGCCTCTAAATTCCAAAAGATGAGATCCAACTAAGCATTTCATTTCACTGACAAAACCTCAAGTTCGTTGTGCACAAGCATATTACACAATGTCATTCCCCTAACTTATGCAAATGTTAGTTCAACCAACTACAAAGTTTCTTCAACATCTTGTTTGTCGACATACGCAGAAGTTATGTGCTACATAAAACAAGGTATCGTTTGATAAAGTTTCAAGAAAGTGAGATGGCTCCTCCAGACCAAAATGCAAATCCTGTCCTGTCATTTAACTCTTGAAGTGTCGGCCATTTTTAGTCCAACAAAGTAATTAGATATCTATCATTGCTTGAAAAAAAAATATATCAACAGCGTCCAAGTGGAAATCTGCAGCACACAGGTGCTCACCACAGGTAATGACAACTCCTCAAATTATGAGCCTCAAACTCGATTACGGTTGTCATCCTGTGATTCTTGACAAGTAGTTTGAAAAAGCTTTCAGTCAAGGTTTTCCAGCGAGTGAAGCACAAAGCACAATGTCAAGTTGATCTCACGAGGCACAGACTGTCATATCACTGGAAGGATTCATCCAACAGAATTTATCACAAAGAAAAACTTTGGTTGGATGAAACGGTCGAAGAAATGTTTTATTTCATGGCTATTCTTTAAATTGGCAAAAAGGATATAGAAAAGTCCTTCCAAGAATGAACTACAGTGATGAAACCCCAAACTTTCAAGAGCTTCAGTGGAAAGTGCAGGCAGTGCAGCGAAAGGTCAGTAAAGGTTGGTTTGCTTTCACATTCCCTGGAAGCACGTCCTCAAACTAGCAGTGCATGCCTAAGAATGCTTAACTGTGATGTGCTTCGGATGATATATCGCTTCTGCTGCATCACCATTAAACTCACTGCAGCTTATATAGACCATTATTAGTTGGTGGAAGTTAAACATCTAAACATCCCACGGTGTCCTTTGGAGATCCCATGTTGTCCTTTGCGACGAGAAGGCGAGTTTATCACCGACACCTCGGAACGAACTACAAAATTAATATCCTGACTGACTGACTGCTTGAAAGGCAATGGCAAACCTTCCAGCATACACTGAGCAAAGAACCTGCTTTGGCAGCACCAAACCTTTGTAAAGAGTATGGTACATCGATGATGATGATGATGACGGCCATTAATAAAGGCAAATCATGAATTTCAAAAGGTACTCTGAGAAACTACAGCATAGTTGAACATAACAGTGGGAGGCATTGATATACTGTCACACAGTATGAGCGGGGTTCAATAGGTGATTTGGGCCTCACATCATATGAAGTATGCATGTAAAAGTTCTCAGCCTAACGTATGGTACGTTTCAAATGCACGCGAGACCGAGAACTTTGTTGAACCCCTCTCATGCAAGTAACTTCATGATTTATAGGTTGGCATTCACAGACTGTCCTTTCAAAAGAACAGAAAGGTGCATGCGAGTTGGGAATTTGTTCCCACAGGTTCACTCTAAGTGTGCATATGCTTAGTGTTTCAGCACACGATGCACATCAACTTACTGGTCTGATTTAGCCAATCTGAGATGAATCGTTATATATTCATTAATGGCACCCGGACGAAGCACTTTGCCTTTATCGAATATGGTGGTGCAGGGAAATCCCGGTGGCCTCCAAAAGCAGGGGAAAATACTCGAAGCCTGATTAACTGCCTTGTCCACCTTGACCTGTAAGGCATGCCGGCCAAAACCTTTTGAGCGTAGTTTACTCAGCATGAGTCACCTGCACTCTCAGCCTCTCGGCATGCTCTGTGCCTGATTCAAAACACCCACAGCCAAAAACCAGGCGCCGGACATGGCACCAGAACAAACGCTGCATTAAACCTTTGGCAACATTCCACACCAAACTATTCTAACACACACACACACACATCTTCAACAGTCATTATGAATCAAAATTTGCAAGAAGTCCACTTAACATTGGCAGTTTTGAGTTAAGGAATTGCGAGGATGCGGTTGCAGTAAATGAGTTCCCGCAATGCCTGACATTGTAAGAGAATTCCAAGCATTGTCTTGTGAAACAGCTGCTGTGACCGTTATGCCATAACATCTGAAGGGGACGTTACACAAACATTAACTCCCAGCATTCAGTGGTGCACCAACCGCTATACCTACCACTGTTTGCACCAAATGTTGAATTGATGTCAGTTACCCTATTCAACGCATCAGCAAGAAGAGGAAAGAGGGCTTGGCTGCAGCTATTCCTTAATTGTATCAGTTTGTATTGCAGTACATTTTGATTCCTGAAAGGAAGGTCGTGGTGGCTGATGGCTGGACGCTCTATTACATCGACGTGGAAAACTCGACAATGAACAAACAGTTACGTCCAATATGGCTGGCACATCAGACTCTGAGCGTCAACGTTTGTGAAAAGTGCCTTTCACATGACTCACAACAAAATAATTAACCGGAGCAACGGCACTGTCTTCTGTTCCAGCTCTCCATATTATATTGAGCATCCAGCTTAGCATGACATTTATCTTGAGGTGTGGCAGCAAGAGAGCACAGCGATGAAAATAATTTTCCTTGTACTATTGTGGAAATTTCAAGCTTGAAAAACAATATCAAGCTTCCCGTGTCCTCATAATCAAACCAATGTTAACAACTGACAAAATACCAAAGCTTATTTGATGTTATGTCTGTGGTTGCTATGGTATTTGAATTTCTTGGGCTGGGACCAATACCTTGCTAGCATTTTGAAGAAATCAAATTTTGATGTTTTTTCCTATTTCTTTTTGTTGGGGCTGAAAACACTTCCCCATTCAGGAATGGAATCGGGGATCATTTGATATTACCTTTCGCTTAGCTACAGAGGATTGGACACGATAGAACGATCAACAAAAAAAATTCAACTTTAATCCAAGTCTGATCAGTACATATACGTGTATATATATATTGTGTGTATATATATATACATATATATATACATATGGAAATGTATGTGGATATAATATACACACATATATATATAATATATATATATATATATATATATATACAGTATATTTATACACACAAATATATATATATAATATATATATATATATATATATTTCATATTATATATCATATATATCAAAATATATATATATATATATCTATATACATATACAAAAATAAAATGCATATATATATATATATACAGTTATATTATACACACAAATATATATATATATAATATATTCATATTATATATCTATATATCAAAATATATATATATATAATATATATAATATATATATATATATATATATACATATACAAAAATAAAAAACATATATATATATATATATATACAGTATATATATATACATATATATATACATATATATATACATAATAATTATACATATATATACATATATATACATATATATTACATATAATATAATATAATATATATATATATATATATATATATATATATATATATATATGAAAAACGAAGACCCACTCACATCTCTCACCTGTGAATAGAAGGAATAACCAATTCACTCTCACCTAATAAATTAACCCGGGTGGCAAGGATTATAGAAATATATCGACTCCTCCCATGCTCTTCCAACTGAAGAAGCTGCAGAAAGCAACCATGAAAGGCTACCCAAAACAGCATTTGAACTGCTAGCTTGCAGTCAGGTTGAAATGCGTTGTTAGTATATAATGGAAGAAACCCCCGTTGAACGCCTTTAAATCATTGGGCAAATTGTGTGTAATATATATTATATATATATACACACACCACACTCACACACACACTGCCCCACCCCTGCGAACCAGACAGCAGCTGCATCTCTTTCTGCTGATCTTAAAATGATTAGACCCTGATCTGAGAAATGGAACTTGTCCTTCAATCATGACAATTTCCACAATTTCAACTTATCGCGTTAGAATGATAATTAAAGGTACCCACCTATCTATTTCCTGTGTCAACCAATGGAAGATGCTCAGTCTTTCGAACCCCGAGGCCACATAATCACCCATTACCTTTCACTTGCTGACTGCATAGGTTTCGAAAACGAGCCACATCCGTTTTATGTTTAAGCTCCTCCATGAGCATCGACTTTGTATTCAAAAAAAGCCTCCGTTGATCCAAGTCTTTCCTTGGAAAATCAGAGCTCCCCAGAGTTTACATGGTCTGTGTCCATAGCTCAGTGGAGTCCTACTCTCCCCTATGGGCTGGTGCTCCAGCATCGTGTTTGTCTCTACTGGATTCTGTGGAATCTAAAGCTCTCAAAATTATTGGAATCCCTCATAATGAGGGCGAAGCACAAGTTTGTTGCTCTCATCTGCGCAGGCCGGTGGTCTCTGTTTCTTCCATCCTATTCTCCTAGATCACTGGCTCTTCTCTTCTCTTCTCTTCTCTCTCAATTCTCCAATCCTCACCAGCAACTTCAGGATGCAAATGCTCATACAATTTCCCCGTTTTAGTTAAACTTCCACTATCCAGCGTGACTGCACACCTCAACGTATTTTATTCCTCGCTTCTCCAGTCCATTGAACCGCCTTCTTGAAGCTGTTCTATCTCACTCTTTCCTTGAGGACTTGAAGCACTGAGTCCAGCGACATGTCATTTAATATTATATCATCACCCATGATCACCCACATTAACCCTTCCACCCCCAACCTCTTACTGATTTCATTGTATTCTCCCTCTGTTTATCTGTGTGTGTGTGTGTGTGTGTGTGTGTGTGTGTGTGTGTGTGGGGGTGTGTGGTGTGTGTGTGTGTCTCACATGTTAATTTATTCCCTCGCTGGTTCTGCCCAATTGTTGGTGCACTACCCCACTGTTAATTTAACCTTGCTCTTTCATCAGCCTCGCTCTTGCAGAAAAAAAAAAATTCTGCCCCACCCTCTTGTTCGAGCCATATGTCTGATGTTGGCTTAATTATTAGGGTGGTGGGCGTGGAATCCTTGGTCCTGAGTTCAAATCCCACTCAGCTGTTGATTTAACACCAGGTGGGTTGACTCTGCCTGTCATCCTTCTGAGGTCAGCAAAATGAGTGCCAGCTGCTGGTATCCGTGTTGGAGTGGTGACCCGTCCAGGATTGTGCCCAATAGCCAAGAAGACTGCTGAGGCAACACCAATGCTCTGCACAGAGTATGGTCCCAATGGATGGATGTATTAGGATCATGATCTTCCCAGCTGATATCTAAGGATATTCTCAACAGTCCTGTGTCAGCTACATTTAGTTTATAATTAACTTCGATAATTTTTTTAACAGTATCGTTCACTTTGTGGACGTTCCACATTTAACATCTCAAGAGCAATACTTTAAAGAAGTGAAAACAAGAAATCCTTCCTTCGGTTTGAAACTAAGGAAAACTAATTTCGTTCACAAATGACAAAATAGGTGTTTCATTGTACTTGCCTTGATGCAGTGGTAATGTTTTGAGGAGTCGGTAAATGAAGGTACATTATGAAGCATGAGCGGTTGGCTGTTCAGCATGTGGCTTTCAGCAAGTTCGTGGAATGACATTAACAAAATGTCAATGACTGAAATAACTCACATTGGCCAATGGCATGTTTCTTTTTACTGAACAATACCCCTTTTTCGTGGATTTAAAAACCATGATTATTATATTTAGCTTCTTTGTAAGGCTGTGAACGAGCACATACGTAACACGAAATAAGTGCCTACAAAATCAGAATGGAAAATAAATTTGGGTTAAGAGGTTGAAACTTTGCTCTTTTGGCTACAAGATACGGAATCAACTGTAAGGAGCGACCGATAGGGCAAATTAAGAGAAATAAAGAAATGGGATGGGGGAGGATAAAGAGAGACAAGGAGGATCGTGGAAGGATGGAGGAGTGTGAAGAGAAAGCAAACACATTTGGGAGGAGAAAGGTGTAAGGGGAGTGGGGAGAGAATATGTGTGGCACGTATAGAGGCGGTGGGTGAGGGTGGGGAAGAGGTTGGGGGTGGAAGTTGGTTAAGAAAAACAAATCACCTTTTTTGCCCTTTAAACTATGCAGTCACCCAATACCCACTGTGACTTACATGAACAGATATCAGGTTGAAATACACTTCTTTTTTACATTTATTTGCTATTATATAGTAAAATACAGACACCACCATTATTTCTTTACTGGCCCTAATTATGCCATCTTCTTGTCGGCGGCGGAAAGGGAAAGTTTTTGGCCAAGGTCTTCCACGAAACAGCTGGTCATGTCTGGAATTTGATTGAATATGGCAGGAATTTGGAATTTGTTCAGCGTTTTTACTTTGCCTACTCTTTGAGATAATTTGCCTACTCTTTGCGAAAGACACCGTGGGATCTTTAACCTCCACCAACTACTGCTAGCAGACGGGACACCCTGGAACAGCTGAATGTCCATCTGACAGATGGTGAATTTTGTGATGCAATGCCCTGCCTGGAAAGTACCATTCGGACAGTTTATACTCGGGTCGAGAATCAAATATAGGTAAGACTGTGCCATCCTGTTGGACACAGACAAATGCAGTCAACGGATCCAATTCATGATGCTTGCTCTGTCTGTGGCTTTGCAGGCAACAGTTATTAACAAAAGATGATGCAACAATGGGGGCATTATCAGATCAGCAAGGAAGCTTCTACTGCATGTTCTAAACACCATTACTTATGACACAGCCAGGAACAGGCTGCACATATTTTGTTTGCTGAGTTGCCGGATCTCCAAACACTGATGTTCTTTTATTGTGGTCAGAGGAAGATTGCCAGCATGTCATCCCAGCTGCTACAGTTGATTGCTTTGCCTACAACAGAGGATGGGGGCACGCTAAAGGGAACGCATCGTAAATATAACATGCCCAGCACTCAGGCAAGGCCTGTTGGCGTCAAAATATAAACCACAGAGGTGGTGAATCAAAGAGCCAGAAGCATGGCACACAAAAAGGTCATGGCAGTGTGCAAATATGCAAGCACACCTCTTTCCAAATTCCCAATTTTTCCTTTCTGAGAGTTTGCTTCTTCTGTATTCATATTGTCCACCCTGTGCATCCTCTTCTAGCATTCATTCTTCCCCCACATCCCTTATTCATCCGTCTCAGTCCTTCAACACTGCTGTTGGTGCCTCCCCCTCCCCTCTTTCTACTCTTCCTTTTGTTCTGTTGAGTCCTCATCCATTCTGTGTTTTAGCTCTTCCACGAGCCTTGAATTTACATGCAAAAGGAAGTGAGAAGGAAGGATGCAGAGTAACAGACTGTCATTTACCAGTGTTGGTGTGAGTTGTGCGGGAGAGGAAAATGGAACCGATCCAACTGTCCTGATTTCACAAGTGAGCTCTTGTACTACAAAGTAAGATGAAAGAACACACTAACTGGATGATCCAGAAAGGTTTTTTCCAAAGTATCATTTTTACACAATGGAATAACCAAGTGCAAATCATGGCATCGCTGGCTAATTTTTTTAAATATCACCAAACTGCAAAATTCTGCTCCACTTGGAGGGCTATTTCATCACATCTGGAATTCAACCAATTGTAGCCCCCGACATGGCCAAATGGAACCTGGAAGCCTCTCATGCATGGCTGTTCAGTCAATGCGCAGATTAGGCAGCAGCAGCTCCATGTCCATTTGGCAAGGAACATATTGCCACTGTCACTGCAGCTGTGCAGCAACAAGCACAAACAGGGAAATTCGCCGGTGCACCGATGAGAGTACATGGTATGTGTTGTCTGTGGATTTTGCAAGCTGATCAGGTGGCATTGTTCTGTAGCATTTTGTGACAGAACAGGAATACTCGAAAACACACAACGACAGAGGATTCGAGGATTTGTCAGCGTCGTTAGGTATGGTAGATGTCATATGTTTTTCTGCAAGCTGATGGCGCCTTTGTAAACGTTTGCAGGCATGGATGGAAAAAAACAACAACTTGTAGTTGGGAGAATTAGTACTTTCATTTTCGGAGGAATTTGCGGAGTGTGTTTCAACCCATAATATGATATACCACAACTTCCAATCAATTGCAGAATATCAATGATTTAAACAAGTGAATAATTTCCTCTTATCACCTTGGTAGGTCACAATCTGTGTCATGGCTCATCAAATGGATTTTCTATTTGTCGTGTGGTTTGTTGGTGTGAATGCTCTTTATATCCACCGAATAGATATAAACCACATGATCATCTTTTACCATAAGGCGCACAACTTGTCCGTAACAAGCGAGAGCAAAGGAGCATGAAGAAGGATGCCAAAAACAAATTTGAACTTTTGGAGATGTGGTTTGAGATGGTTGAAACTTGAAAATCAGCAACCGAACATCCAAATGCCATGACATCACATGATTATTGTGTGGCCATTGGCAATTCAAGGGTGGGCCATTACGATGTTTGTTTCTTCCGCTCAACAGCCCAACTCTGGAACTCTTTACCTTCTCACGTCTTCCCAAACACTTATGACCTTCCCCTTTTAAAAAAGCAGATTTTTTACTTTCTCAAAAACTCTTAGTCCATTCTCTCTTTTCTTACTTTTCTATTCATGCAGTTCTTATATTTAAGGCTTAGCCTCGATGAGGACTGTTCAGTCGGTGCCTGTAGCCTTCAACATAAAAAAAAACCACCTGAAAATCCAAACACCAACCATCATGTGCGTATGAATGTGTGGGAGGAAATGGTAAAGGCCATAGAAAGGAAATACTTGGTAAGCTTGCTGTTATTATACGGTATTGTACTTCTTTCTTTTTTTTAACATGTTTACATTTGTACATTTTGCTTGGATGTGGACACACACCAAGGAATGAAGGAAGGGGAGGGGTGGTAGTGAGACAGAGGGGTGCATTGAGGACCGAGGCTGGGGCGGGTTGAGACCGAGGGTTGGGCGTGTGACAGAGGAGTGGCGGTGAGACAGAGGGTGGCGGTGAGACAGAGGAGTGGCGGTGAGACAAGGGGTGGCAGTGAGACTGAGGGTGGCGGTGAGACCGAGGGGTGGCGGTGAGACAGAGGGGTGGCGGTGAGACAGAGGGGTGGCGGTGAGACAGAGGGGTGGCGGTGAGACAGAGGGGTGGCAGTGAGACTGAGGGTGGCGTGAGACAGAGGAGTGGCGGTGAGACAGAGGGGGTGGCGGGAGCAGAGGGTGGCGGTGAGACAGAGGAGTGGTGGTGAGACAGAGGAGTGGCAGTGAGACCAAGGGGTGCGGGTGAGATTGAGGGTGGCGTGAGGACCGAGGTGGCAGTGAGACCGAGGGTTGCAGTGAGACAGAGGGTGGCGGTGAGACAGAGGGTGGCAGTGAGACAGAGGAGTGGCAGTGAGACCGAGGTGGGGCGGTAAGACCGAAGGTCTAATTGAGATAGAGGGGTGTCAGTGAGACAGAGGGGTAGCAGTGAGACAGAGGGGTGATGGTGAGACAGTGGGGATGGTGTTGAGAGAGTGGGGGTGGCGGTGAGAAAGAAGGGAAGGCGGTGAGACAGAGGGGTGGTTGTGATGGTGGGAGAGAGGGGTCATTGACCAACATTGATGTCACTATATGTATATCTTGCTCAGGATTGGCATTATTATTGCATACAATTTTAGCATATCACAATTATTACCCCATGCACGTGAAGCGAAAAGTGGGGTTAAGCAATTGTTTCACTTCTGCCTGCATACAAACGTCAGTCTATGATCGAGGAATAACTCAATTTAAATTGAATGTTATATTTTGAACACAAAGCAAAATGTGAATTCAGAAAACAAAAGCTGTAGTTTAACAGTACTTTGACTCCGAATTTGTCCCGAAGGAACATGCTCAGAGAGGAGTGAGATAATATTTTTACTCTATCTTCCTGTCTGGCAATCAAACAAAATTGAAAATCATTCCAAACAGGAAATTTACTGTTTTTAAGGATATCGTCAAGGACACAAACAACAGGCACGAATAACTAATGTAACATGTTAAATAGGGTGGTATAAAAGACACTGCATCAAGTGCAGCAAACTGCCAAACAAAAATTTTCTCCAATCTTTAAAATCTTTATTTTATTTCAATTGAAATATTTACTTGAACAATAGAGAACACAAACCACCTTTTTGGCACTTTCATCAAAACCCTTCCATTTAGAAGTACTTGGACAAATTATTACGGCATTTTACATCATCACGACCAATCAATTTTGCCGCTCGTAGACCCCGCCCATGTCCTTGTTTCTCAAGACAGCTATGAATTACAAGGTGTTCTATGAAGTATCTAGTTTTTAAATGCTCTTCAACCAAAAGTCCTTGCCAACCTTTTTAACCTCCCTCAAATTTTTAAAAGTTCCTTCATTGGCCTCATAATTAATTCGAACAGCTAATGTTGCATCTCCCTCTCTGGCCCCTTCAGAATACATAACTTCAAACTCAAAATGAAAATTAAGATTAAAAAAAACATGAGAAAAAAATTAACACAAGATGCCTCAATCAGAAACCTGTACGGTGGAAGAGCATTGAGGAGGAGGATTTTCAAAATCAAAAACTCAACATCATTAACTCAATATAAATAACTTATTGAGTGTTCATGAAAAGCCCCAAAAGGCAAGGTCATTTTATGATCGAAAATTACGAGTGTTGATTGCTATCATTATATGTGAACGATAAGGGCAAAAGCTGCAACCGCAAATTGAGTTTCTCACAGTGATATGACTCATGTCGAGGATTCAAATAAAGGACTCATTCCAAGTCCAATGTGATTCTGACTTAAAGTTCACATGAAAATTTTTTTCCCATTTGCCATGAAATAGTTCTTCTTCGTTAAAACTGGCAAGCACGGCTGGTTTACCAGTCACAAATATCCATCTCTGTTGAGTGTTTGATTGATGATGTAGTTATGGAGGGTAGCATCCATGGGGAGGAGTAAACCCCTCCTTAAGAAATCACCAGCTGTGGTGGTGAGATGTGGTGAGAAAGGCGACACCATTGTTGTGACATTACTGGTATCCAGAGTGCCGTGGGAAGTGACGGCACTTCTCCCAAGCTCAATGCCTGTGTTTGGCTCATCTAACAGTCCTGTGTGGTATATCGTGTATCCGTCTGTATGTCCATGTGGGCGAGATGTTTGTGGGGCAACTCCACTATGAACCTTAGATCCTTTAAAAAAAATTTGTGTAATGAATATTTTGGTTGGCTGAGGGGTGGCGGTAAGACCGAGGGGTGGCGGTATTCCAAACTCAACCACAAGCACATGGTGTGGACAACCCAGGATCACATCCCATATACCAAAGGTGTTTGTCCTTTGTCCACTTAATGCACTTGCAATTTACATTAAAGCACAAGATACACTACATGGCCAAAAGTATGTGGATGCCTGCTCGTCCAACATCTCATTCCAAAATCATGGGCATTAATATGGAGTTGATCCCCCCTTTGCTGCTATAACAGCCTCCACTCTTTTGGGAAGGCTTTCTGTATGCACCTTGCTTTGTCCCGTTCTGTCAGCACTCTGCGGTCCCGTTCTGTGAGCTCGTGTGGCCTACCACTTCGCAGCTGAGCTGTTGTTGCTCCGAGACATTTTTACTTCACAATAACAGCACTTACAGTTGACCTGGGAAGCTCTAGCTGGGCAGAAATTTGATGAACTGACTTGTTGGAAAGGTGGCATCCGATGACGGTGTCACGTTAAAAGTCACTAAGCTCTTCAGTACGGCCCATTCTACTGCCAATGTTTGTCTATGGAGATTGCATGGTGGTGTGCTTGATTTTATACACCTGTCAGCAATGGGTGTGGCTGAAATAGTCAAATCCACTAATTAGAAGGGGTGTCCAAAATACTTTTGGCCATGTATTGTATCTTCTCACATCTTGAGCTGCTTCTTCATGTGATTTATGTACAAGGTACTTCACAAGCTACAAATCACTGGAAAATAAATAAATAAATTTTGAGCCAATATCCATAATCACATGTCTCCTGCTTTAACGATGTTGCTGATCATTAAGATAGCAGCAAAGTGAAACCAAAGAGAGTGGAGCAGTGAATAATTATGGGGGGAAAAATCGGATTAATGAGAACATGAATCCTGTTGAAAGTTATACAAATGATTGGTTACATGGTAAGGTGAAAATTGCCCGTCAATATCAACAATATCTTTTGAGTGCACCTCATTGAAAGTTGGAGATGAAAGTGCATAGCATAAGCCACATTAACTTAATGACAAGGTGTGTGTACCCTGTATGCACTCAATGCATATATTCACTGTTTGGCCTTTAAAAAGGACTTTTTTTAAACGAAATATTTGACTTTCACAGTTTGCCTTCATTCACAGATTTCACCAGATGAGGCATGAGAAAGATATCTCACTTGATGTTAGTTCACCAAATCAAAACGAGGGTTGCAATAAAAACACAAGTAAACAACCAAATTTAAGATCACCACTTACCGTGGCTTTCATTTCCGATTTAGTCATTGAATGAGGTACATCAAATTTGTGAACCTGATGGTATTTTGTTTACGTATGCTAGATTTTTGCCTTTTCCTATTTCTTGTAGGGAGTTTTTAATTGTGCTACTACAGGAAATACAAGATGTCACAGCATATTTGATTCCTTAGTCATGTCCTGTATTTTTCACACACACACACACACACACACACACACACACACACATACAAACAAACACGACATAATAGTGACCGAAGCTTTTCATGCTGCACTCTTCAGGGTAAAAAATTGCAGCAAGTGAAGGAGGAAGTGAGGGTGCGTGCTTTTTCGCAGGTCTCAATAAGGTCGACGCAGATTGTTTCAACCGTAATGACGTCACAGTTAATCCGAACACCCATTGGTCGGCTCATCATCTTCAACTTGAGCTCCCATTGTCTGGAGCAGAGTTTGTCGATGATTGACGTTTGCAACCACATCCTGGAGAGAGGGGGGATGAATTTCCCCAAAGGTCCATTCACCATTTGTTACTGTACTTCCCTTGACCTTTCCATGCTGAAAGAGACACAGAGATCGTAAAAATTCCTTTTGACGACATAATATTGGATCGATGGTAAGGATGAAAGTTGCTTCCAACATACACAAATGAAACGAGCTCCGACTTCGGCTCAATATCCTGAACATATCTGCATTGTACTGGTCTGCACAGATAGGGTTGGCAACCAAGTGCTGTGCAATGGCAGATGAAGCAGATATAGTGGTCGGTGGTGGCTGGATATTTCTACATGCTCGCACTGGTTGTGTTCTAACCCTCACAATCTTTCTTCGAATCGCCAAGGGGACATGTTGTTTGATCCGATCAATCAAAAATGACGGATCACTGTGGTCTCATCACCAGTGATCACTGTGTTGAAGAAGTTGGGATCGCTGTTCAGTCTCCAGCATGTCATGTGCGATCTCCAAACGGAGTTCTTCTGCTCGATCGTTAGCAGCTTTGGCACGAACTTCGCTGATATTCTCCTTAAGCCCAAATCCTCAGTCACAATGGAATGAACGGATCCAATGCTGACGCCCGCCTCGTCTGCAAGTCTCTGATCGTGATTCGACGATCCTGCATCAGCAGGTCCTCACTTGGTCAATGACGATCTCATTTCGGGATGTTGAGGGCCTACCAGAACGTGCTTCACTTTCCACTAATGTGCGACCATCTTTGAAGCGGTTGTACCACTCTTTTATCTGTGTGGTGCCCATTGCTTCGTTCCCGAAGGCCTGTTGAATCTTGCGGATCGTTTCCACTTGGGAATCGCCAAGCTTTACACAAAATTTGATGCAGTAGCGTTGTCAAGTTTTTCCGTCATTTTGTCAAAAACGAAAATCCGACGGCGCTCACTTACACTTCCTCACTCATCGGCGGTCTGTCGGCGACTGACGCTTCTGCAGGTGGGAAAATATTCACGCATACGAATTAGGATCACCTACATACGTGCACCAAACCACGCCTCGCTAGCTTCATTTGTTTACGCACGAAAAATTAAGGTTGTATACTTTTTGAACACACCTCATATATGCCAAGTTTCAGGAAGTTTCAATGAAAACTGTAGCCTGTGAAACAAAAAAGTCCACAAGAAGAAGATGAAGAACAACAACGTGGGTAAGACTTAGAGATCCTCCACGAGGATCTAACAAGATTATAGTATATTCCAGCAAAGGCTAAATCCATCCATCCATCCATTGGGACCATACTCTGAGCAGAGCGTTGGTGCTGCCAAAGCAGTCTCCTTGGCTATTGGACACAATCCTGGACAGGTTGCCACTCCAACACAGAAAGGCTAAATGTGATTACAGTATATGCCAATTACTTTGAAGTGTACAGTGTGTTCCAGAAGTATCACTCTGGGGAAATATCACCACTGTAAATTGGCCATCGAAGGTGGATTGAGATGGGCACTCTCACCTGGAGGGTGGAGTGCCATGTGCCTTAACAATTATAATCACCAAGTTTCTTCTACATTAGGTGTACCCATTTTATACGTAGCAGTTTTATGTGTACCCCTTTTAATGTGCACAGTCAGATCCCAATGGGACACAAAATTGCATTGGCTTCCTAGCCAAGTGCAACACAGGTGAATGATAAATTTTGAGATGAAAGCTTGTTCCACAGTACTGTGCTTATCATTGGCACTGTTAATAAACCACTTGAGCACTCATCATCACATTTTCCTAACTTCCTTCCTTATCACATCAGTCCATGTTTCACTTACTTTTGTACTTTGTCGGTGGAACCACACGGGAATCATGCTTGAAATTGGAAAAAAACAAATGGAGAGAAACATTTTTGATGTTTATTAATTTTTTTTTTCAGGTGACAAGCTCAGATGACATTGCAATGTGAAAACTTTGGAAGGGTCTGAATACCTTTGCAGGCTACTACTACTATATATATATATATATATATATATATATATAGAAATATATAGAAATATATATATATATACACATCCATATATACATAGAAATATACATATATACATACAATTATGCATACATACATATATATATATATATATATATATATATATATATATATATATACACACACCCACACACACACACACACACACACACACACATGTATATGTGGTGGCCTGCAAAGGTATTTACACCCATCCAAAGTTTTCACATTGCGATGTCACCTGAGCTTGTTCCATGATGCATGTAGTCTTCATGAACTGTTCCAAAGAGATAAAACTAAAAAAAAAAAAGCAGATAAAATGTGAATAATTTAGATTAACAGAGAAAAATCAGATGATTCTCAGTTCCATAAGTATTTAAAACCATTGCCTAATTAACCCAATATAGGTTCAGGAGCAAATTATTCGTTTGAAAGGTTCCAAAATAAGTTTAATAGGTTTCACTTGCATGTGCAACTCACTTGGTTAACCAACAAGGCAAACAGGAAGACCAAGGAGCTTTCCAAAGAAGTCAGACATAAAGTGGTCGAGAAGGACCGTTCAGGAAAGGGCTATACGAAGATTTCAAAGTCATTCATTATGCCTTTGAGTATGGTGAAATTCATCATTAAGTGGAAGACATATCATACCACCCAAACTCTACCCAGATCAGGTCGCCCATCTAAACTCAGCACCAACGCAAGCAGAAAATTGGTTCAGAATGTCACTGTAAATCCAACAATGACGTTGAAAGATCTGCAAGTCTCTCTGTCTGAGATGGGGTTCATTGTTCATCAATCAACAATATCCCGTTCCTTTCACAAAGCTGGCCTCCATGGACAGGTGGCAAGAGAGAGGCCATTCCTGAAAAAGACACATCCGAAAGCTCCAATGGAGTTGGTGATAAAGCAGCTTCATGATACTGCAGGTGGGTGGAGAAACGTTTTGTGGTCAAATGAGACAAAAATTGAACTTTTTGGGGTAAATTCAAAAGATTACGTCTGGTGCAAGCTTAACACTGCACATCACCCAGTCAACACCATCCCTTCTGTCAAAAACGGTGGTGGCATCATCATGTTATGCGGCAACTATTCATCAGCAGGGACTGTCAAGCTTGTCAGGATAGAAGGGACAATGGATGGTGCAAAGTACATGAGAATCCTTGATGAAAACCTGCTTGACTCAGTCATGAATCTGAAATGGTAGGAGATTCACATCTCAGCAGGACAATGATCTGAAGCACAAAGCTAAAGCCACACTGGAGCCACACTCCATATATATATATATATATATATATATATATATATATATATATATATATATTACTGCATATAAAGCTCTTTCTAATCAATGACTAACTGACTCACTAACTGACTCACTCACTGACTCACTGACTGATATATATCCCCATGCTCTTCCAGTTAAAGAAAGCTAGAAAAAGTAATCAATAAAAGCTACACAAGGTAAGTCCTATTTTGTTTCAAACCCTTCCAGGGTTCCTCTAAAGCTGCATGCAGACAACATTCACAAGTAACACGTACATGAGAATCCCAATGCTGCATGCCAAATTCAGCTGCTCAACTGGTTTGATCACTTTTTGGTTAATCATCGTGAGTGTCTCTGATAAGTCGCCAATAAGTGATCTGATGTTGTGATGGGACTCGATCTGGTGCCTTCACCTGTTACAGTTTGGAGTCTATCCGTCACTTGTAGATGTATAAATCCGAAAGGCTTCAAAGTAACTGGTGGATGAAGTAACGATGTGTTGCCGTGATGAGCCCGAATGACAGCCAAATTAGTCGGTAACTTTGCTTTTCATCTACTTGGTGGCAGTATTTGACTTCTCGATTCATGCTACGATTGGTCCTTCATGGTCTGCAGCCATGGCATCGTCAGGACAGCACCTTCACTTTGTTCACCCAGATATCCGAGAACAAAGGAATCCTCTATATATACGTGTGTGTGTGTGTGTGTATGTATGTGTATATATATATATATATACACACACATACACATACAGAAGCAAAAAATGGCTTCACAAAACTTCATCAGTTCATTTTTCTTGCTCTATCTGGTGTAAAAGTGTGAAACAAAATGACCTCCCAAGAAGTGTGTCTCCTCCCTTTTTATGTCACACTATTCTTCATAATTGTCATTGATAAGTAACATTTGTAGTTTGTCAATTATTAATGCTGGTTCAGACAAAGTTATAAAATGGGCATACAGTGGCTAACATGTTCAATAGAACATATCTCTTTTATTGTACACCTTTTGGTCTTAAAACAACTCGCATGTTTATATTGGCAGACTTTCCAAAGGTTTCTCTACCCCCCTGATCTTTCACAGAGCTAAGCTCCACCCCTGTGCCTTAACCCAATGATCAAAGGTTCAAGCATGTTTGATTGTTTTCATGAGATGCAAACTATGGTACCTGGGGTTTTGTGGGATGGTCTACACCAGCCAACTTTGTCCCATGTGATACAAAACACATGTTCACGCAACTAACTGGGTTAGAGTTGGACAGTGTACCCCCACCTTGAGGCGATGTAGTTACTTCACTCACACAAAGTGAAAAGCAGGCTTAAGTAATTGGTTCACGTCCGCCCGTCCGTCTTTTCAGTTTATGATCGAGGAACAACTTATTTAAATTGAATGTTGAATTTTGATCACAAATCGGAACATCAATCGGAAAAAGAACTTGTAGTTTAGCAGTGCTTTGGCTTTGAATTAATCCCAATCATTCAGGTGCAGAGAGGAGTGAGATAATTTTTGTACTCTGTCTGCCTGACTGGCAGTGAAACAAAATTGAAAATCATTCCAAACAGGAAACTTACTGTTTTTAAGGACATTATAAAGGACACAAACAACAGGCATGAAGAACTAATTTAATGTGTTAGATCGAGTGATGAAAAGGACACTGTGGAAAATGACAGTAAAACCCAGAATTGATATATTTGTACAACTTTTACAATTTAATTAATGCAACAATTACAACTTTATTTTATTTAAATTTAATTAAATGCTTGAACAACGTCGGAACACAAATCGCCTGTCATACTTCCATGAACCTTCAGTTGTTGCAGTCCAGCACGCGACTTCAATTGAAATAAAGGTTCAACCGGGTGGTGTATAATGGTGGCATTTGGGACTGCTTCTGGACTATTTCAATAGCACTAAACTCGCAGATGTTTTTTTTTAACGATTGTTGAAATCATCATTTTATTAAAATTGAAGTGCAGTACTGTATACACTTGAACACTGTGCAGCGCATCGTGTTCTTTCAAACTCTCGAGTTGTAACTGAGTTGTAGATATGTTTGAACAGACATGATTATATATATATATATATTATATATATATATATATATATATATATATGATAAATAAAGACCCAAGTGTAAATGGAGGGAAGAACCAATCAGCTCTCACCTCATCAATTAAACCCAGGTGGGTTCGGATTACATAAATAAATCAACTCTCTCCATGCTCTTCTCGTCGAAGAAGCTGCAAAAAGCAACCAAGAAAGGCCACCAAGGTAAGCCCTTTGCTGTTTCAAACCCTTCCCAGAGTTCCTCCATAGCTGTACAAGGCATTCACAAATCGTACACACATTAACTTTTGGTCGAAATGAGTGGTGAAACACAACCCCAAATTGTACAAGCATTTTACTGCCCATTAGTTTGCCCCAGTATCCTTTCTTGGTTGCTTTAGCAGCTTCTTCAGCTAGTCTATATATATATATATATATATAATATATTATATATATATATATATATATATATATATCGTCCCTCCTGGCTGTAACTTTGTGTCCATTGGAGATCAGAGGAGGGCTCCTTATGTTACATATATATGGAACTTCAATGCACGAGGAAGCCTGTAGGCTCATTAGGTCTGCACAATGGTTGCCAACATATGGTTGTTTGTCAGTACTCCTTCCTTTTTAAATGCTAAACACTAAGCAAGGAAGCAGCCCACAACATTTCTAAAGTCCACTATGACACAGCCGGTGTTCGGTGTTCGAACTATCGAACTTCCAGACTCAGAGCAGACGCTTTAACCATGACACTACAAAGTCTGTTATTGGTAGTTTCATCATTATCACACCTGGAAACACTTCTTTGGATGTTATGTGGCACATTGTCGCTCCCATAGCTTTCCTTGTTACCTTGCCCTAATCAAAACACAGCATTCCCCTCCATGTTACCACACCCCTATTTTCTCTCCTATGAAACTATATTCCTAAGTTGGTTGTTGAGGGCTCTTCTTTACAGGATTTCAAGTCCGCTGCTCACCGCCACCTCTACTCATGGTCTTTCTCATTTCCATTACTGACCTTTAGCACACCTGCTGAGATTTTTTTTCAAAACCTTCTCCAATTTCCTCTTATTGTGCTGTAGTGCATCCACTTGTCATCAAAATTTATTCCCTTTGCCCCATTTTGTCTGTGGATCTGTTCTGCTCTTCCATGTGATTTGGTTCTGCTCTTTGCTGAGTTTTTATAAAATAAAATATAAACTTGACAAATTTTGTGCTTTTGTGTTTCTGCGCTATGGGGTTTGTTTCCAAATCAGGAAAGGCTTACATAAAATTCTCGATGGAGCATATGCACTCTCAAAACCCATTTGTGCTCCCTGAAGGCCCAAACACAGGGTGCTTTATCCTTACCCTTGCCCATTTGGCACGAAGTCCACAGTACAGGCGTTTTCTTTGACCTTTGAAAAGCCTGGACATCTCTCCTCATGTTTTTGGTTAGCCATCTCAAACACACAAAGATCGTTTGCACCCTGAGCGCAACATTAAACCCGTGTCGAATGCAAATCCCATTTGGGTTTAAAGTGGAAAAAAAGCCTTTGTGTGGTACAAAAGGTAGTGGTCTCAGTTGCAGCATAGCAGTAAAACACTTACTTATACTTCACAGTTACATACATGGTCTTTTGTATTACAATTAGTATGGGAACAAACAAACCATGAACATGTATGTAGGTGTGTATATATATATATATATATGTCCCTCTAACTTGTTGAGGTCGCATTGTACAGATCAAGACCCATTGCAGCAAATGCCTAGACACGACCTGTTAAAGGCAACCAAGCATCATCTCCATAAAGAACAATGATCGCACCCACTGAGCACCAGTTAGGAGTATATTGAAACATCCACACACATAGACATACAAAAGCGAATACACTCACCTTTAAAACCGAACACTACTTTGTTCCTGCCTACATTTCTGATTTAATCAGACAGTATACCCATACCAGAAAGCTGATGCGATCGAGCAACAGGAATGTCATGGCAATTCCTCACACGAAGATGAAGACTTTTGGACAGTAAGAATTATTCAGATATCATTCTCAACTGCCGAACGTGCTTGCTTTGTAAAATTCACACCTCTCATAAAGTCCTTACTTCCCCCCTTGTGTTTTAGTAATTTTTAATTCTCTTACCTCCTCCTTCTTTGAAAAGTGTTGTGAGATTCACTACACAAAAAAGAAGGTGCTGTCTTAGAAAATAATTGATTGGTTCCTCTCCTCTCAATGCTCTTCTTTGTCTCGGTTGTACTGATGTTAGTTACTCCCTCATGCTCAACCTGCTCTAAATGTCCCCAAATGTTTAACTCAAAGACCACTCCCCCCTTTTCCCTCTTAACTCTGCCCCCCCCCCCCCACCGCCAACCCTACCCCGCATCCCCAATATCTCTCTAACTCAACTGCAAACAGTTCCTTAGATTATCTCTCTCCATGCTCCACCCTCTTCCCCTTTTTGATTCAACTTCCAATCAGATTGGCTGGTTCAACAAACCGGCAATTTGAAACCGGCCATGGAGATATCAAAATGCTTGTTCAAATGTCAGCCCTCCTGCAGACTGGTAGGAGTACAGGCTGGTACGTGTGTGTGTATATATATATATATATGTATAGAAACACACACACACACAGTATATCCATTTTTTTCTCTTCCAAGTAATGTATGTAATTCAATCGATCGTTTCCGATGAAACATGTTCCACAGGCATTTTTTAAAATGTGGAAATCGAATGAGATATAGTGGGGCAACTTAGCATAACAATTGTGCATTTTGTGAGGAAAGCATCAAATTTGGCACACTATAGCTATCTATTATGAACAGATTTGATATTGGCCATCTCAAATTCAGCCGCTGATGGCTGTGGCAGCCATTTTCCACTGCCATCAAAAATTTAGAGATGGCCCAATATCCAAATCTGTTCATAATATGATAGGCTACAGTGTGCCAAATTTGGTGCTTTCCTCACAAAATGCACAATTGTTATGCTATATTTAGCTAAGTTGCCCCACTAATAAGCAAACGAAAGGACTGATATGATTATCTGTTAATGTGCGTGACGTGCTTCACAATCAATTAATTGTAGATGGGAAGATTCATTTTCAAAAATGAAGGCACCATCAACGAGTAAGTCTGCTCTTCCATCCCAGGCAGCGATACTAGTTGGTGTTGCCATCATTTAAAAAAAAAAAATTCATACTCTTGCAGATTTGGTAGAGGATGAATAAACAAATCAAAGAGAAAGGAGGTGAAGGAAGATCAAAAAAAATGTGGGAGAATAACAGCCAATCCATTAGCAGTGTGAGAAAATGCTTTGTTGTCTGTTTCTTGAAAAGAAACTCGTGTTGACGCGACATCTCCCAACACTTTTCAACAAGATAACCCACCGAATATTGTGAATAATGGCGTGATCACAATGAATTAGAATCAAAATTTGAAAACAAAGATTGGACCAACTTGACAGAGATCTAAACTAAGGTTCATGTCAGCCACTGCCAGGTACATCCCCAGGCCCTGGCGAGGTCCCAGGCCCTGCAAGATGTTTTCCTTGCTTTCAAACAGCTTTATTCATACAGACAGATTGCTCCCTCTCACTCTTATCAACTCTTCCTGGGGTCACAGGTCATTCTGCCAATGCACCATTCATCGTGACATACATTCTTTTTTTTGCCTCCCCTCCCCACCTTCTCAATCCTCCCCACTCATGGCATTCAGCCCTTCTGCTTCTCGATATCCCATGGGACAGTCAGCAAAAAAACAGCCGTGGAGAATATACCAACGAAGAGCCCACCTGCTGGTCACCGACTCTGCTTCAATGAGAGAGTCGAGGAACAGTGCTTATCCGGCTTAGCGGCGAGGCATGCAACCCGGGTGCTGTGCCCGCTGTGTTGGTGTCATTTGAAGGCTCGGTTAGAATGTTCAGATAAGAAGTGCTTCATAAGCTTCCATTCATTCTTTGCTGATGTAATCTCACCGTGGCCAGTCTTGTGACGGAAATGGTGTTCATTATCACAATCATAAACACTTTGCAATGAGCCATTTCCTACATCGTTATGAGCTCCTCAGGCTGGCTAACAGAGACTTCAGGTAATATAGGTAATCGAGTTCATCGCAGACTAAATTATAATTCAAAAGTTATGGAGAATATTTGTACAATATAAACCTGAAACATCCAACTTCAAATGATAAGCTGAGCTATTGAAATACTCAACTTATAGCATGTGCAGTCAAAATCACCTATATCACCTATATCTCTATCTCTATCTCTATCTCTATCTCTATCTCTATCTCTATCTCTATCTCTATCTCTATCTCTATCTCTATCTCTATCTCTCTATCTCTCTCTCTCTCTCTCATTATATTTGAACAATTGTCTACTTCACCCAAAGGACTATGGAATAACCTGCATGGTATGACAATGTAAGTGTCCTGCTTAAATACATTCAGTCAAACAAGCTTCAATTGGAGTACAATTTTCCTCGTATTATCTGACCACAATTAAACAGGTATACCAAGTAGGAAAACACAGGGAAAGTGAATGAAAGTCAAGACTCAAGAGGTCAAATGATATCACAGTGACCATCACAAGCAGGTCCTCTCTACAGATAAGAAGGAAAGAATCAAATTGTTGAAGTTTATGACGACAGACCCATGTGACCATAAAATGCTTCCTTAAGAATTCTAACTCAAGAATCACAAGCATTTTGCTTTGATGTGGGTGAACATATACATCACAAATGTCTCATTCATTTGATTATGGAATGCATTATCACTGAAAACCAAGGCGATTATAGATATAAATGGCAAACATCTGATTGGCAAATCCCTAAAACTTTGTAGAATGTTCAACAACGAAGCGTAATCCCATTGAAAGACTGGAAATATTATTGTATCGTCATAAAAATAACAAATAGCTGAACAACAAATGTACACAAAATATTTGCAGGACACATGAAATAAAGGAAATGGAATTCTGTCGGACCCCGAAATTTGCTGTTCTGCTATTCGCGGATGTCATGTATTCGCGGTTCATAAAATGTGACCTGCTTCTACATTGCAGCCCTGTGTTGCTTTAATGTATTTACAGTTTTTTGGGGGTATTCGTGGTTTTTTGCGGGCGTATTCACAGTTTTTCTGACCTACTTCAGTTGTAGCCTATGCTTCACGTATTGCTCTTGTTTTTGCATATTGGACCAGTTTTCTGACTGCTTCTACATTTGTGCCATGTGCTTGTATGTGTGATTTTTTCATGTATTCATGGTTTTTCGGGGCATATTTACAGTTTTTCTGACCTGCTTCTACATTTGGCCCTGTGCTTCGTGTATGTGTGATTTTTTCAGTATTCATGGTTTTTCGGGGCATATTTACAGTTTTTCTGACCTGCTTCTACATTTGTGCCATGTGCTTCGTGTATGTGTGATTTTTCATTATTCATGGTTTTTCGCGGCATATTTACAGTTTTTCTGACCTGCTTCTACATTTGTGCCTGTGCTTCATGTATTGTGATTTTTCACGTATTCATGGTTTTTCACGGGCATATTACAGTTTTTCTGACCTGCTTCTACATTTGTGGCCATGTGCTTCGTGTATGTGTGATTTTTTCACGTACTCATGGTTTTTCGGCGGGCATATTTCCAGTTTTTCTGACCTGCTTCTACAATTTGCGCCCCAAGTGCTTCATGCATTCGCGATTTTTTGGGGCGTATTCACAGTTTTTCTGACCTGCTTCTACATTCAGTGCCCTGTGCTTCATGTATTTTCAGTTATTCGTGGGCATATTCATGGTTTTTCAGACCTGCTTCTACATTCAGTGCCGTGTGCTTGATGTATGCGCAGTTTTTTGCGGGCGTATTCGTGGTTTTTAGTGGGCGTATTCATAGTTTTTCTGACCTGCTTCTACATTTGCGGCCCTGTGCTTCGCGTATTTTCTGTTTTTCATGGGACTTTTGATTTTCCTTATGAATCACGAATGGTCAGGTGGAACATCCCCCTTTTTCCCATTAAAACAATGCCCCGACATTTTTCAGGAATGTATCTCAAATGAAAATCAGGATCCGACAGTACATTAAATCTGTCAACTAAAAGATCCGCAATGACCTTGGAAAACTTTAGAGGGAATCAAATATAATTTTGTTGTAGTTTTAGAATTATGACATTATCACAATAGCTAAATAGTCAAGTCAATGGCACACCATCGCAAATCCTCTCGCTTCATACCTAAAGCAAAGTTGAAAGACGGCAAAAGGTTTCACCAGGATGACCCAATATCAAATTTTGAGTTTCATTTTTTTTTTCCACATTTTGACCCCTGTGACACCAAGTCCCCACCCTCTGGGGCATGAACTGGGAGTCAAATCCAAAAAAGTGACATATTTCATGCATCCCCCAAAGGTGTTTGCATATACTGTACAAAGTTTCATTTAAAAATGTTTTAAAATGTGCCCAAAATTGCATTTTTGATATTTGACCCCATCCCAGGGTGCAGAGGCAAACATGATACTGCTCTCGCACCTTCGTGCCACGTTGCAATCATAACTGCCAAGCTAGGTGAATTTCTGCACAACCATTTAGGAAATAGTGTGATGGAAAGACAGAAAGATGGAGCCGATTAAAATATGCCCCCCCCCTTCCCTTTTTTTTCAAAAAAGCATGTGGATAATAAGGAGGAAATATTTGAAGCTTACAGACAATCTACATAATATGTAAGTAAAATGGTGGCATTCCACTTGTGAACAACACCGCAACCTGCACAGCCCATACATTGCTTTTCCCTCCTTTCCTTTCCATGTCTCAAATTCATTTTTTACCGAATTTATCAAGTACATACTATTTATATCATCACAACATGCAAAAATAAAATCACATCCTGTGGCTATCACTGCTATTGTTTTTTTACATGGCCTGAAGCATACGAGACAACACCTGACTTGACTTCATGCTAACAGTTTGGAGGAGGAAGTTCTTGTAAACACTCTGGGTGTTAGCGACACCATCTTGCAAATTAATTTTCTATCCGAAGTCAGCAGGTAGTGAAGAAGAACACCCCCCCCCCCCCCCGCCTTTTACTGTTTCCCCACAGGATGCTAACCCATGGAGGATGTCTGTGCTTTATCCCCTAAATGCTGAAAGTGAAGTGCAGTTCCAGCACGCACCATGTCTTTGTTATGACTCTGCCAGAGTCAGAATCGTACCACCAGCTAACAAGACTCAGAGTAGACGATCCAACCACAATGCCACCGACAATTTTTTCCTCTGATGTATTACATCGTGCATGAAGCATGATACACTAATAATGGGATGGGACTAGAAACCTTCACACTGCTGTTGCACAGGTAGAGTGCTGCATCCTGAAGTAGCCAATCTTCAAAATGTAACATGAGAGCTGATTGTCCTGTGCGAGCGGCTTCCAGAGATTAAATAAGAGCAGCTTTGTCTGACTGCCCCTTCCTTATATCAATAAATTACTGTATGTTTTGTTTTATACAACACCAATTTTTCAGGTTTTTATCTATCTATCTACCTATAAATGACTAAAACTCTCATCTTGCATGTATATATATATATATATATATATTATATATATATATATATATAATGTATGTTCCCGAAATACAGCTAAAACGGTAAACGATAGCGCAAAAATTTGAGGGCCACCTTACTCACCATTCTCCTGTGGTGTGCAGTATCAAGTTTCGTTCAAATCGGGCAACGAAAATTTAAAAAAAAAATCAATTCCTGATTCAGTCAAGTATTCCAGAAGAATTTCATCAAGCAAACAACCTCAGCGGTATAGTTCGCTGGAGCTATCTTCTTTTTCTTGAAATGATTTTTTCATCAACCGCTGTCACGACGGGAACCCCAACAGGTTCACGGGTTGTCTAGTGATTTATAAATATGGGGTTACTTTCTTTTTGCAGAACAACAATTTCTTACTTATGGAAAAGGACAAAGAAGTTAGTTAGGTAATGTAACTTTGCGACAATTGGATAGCATTGTTCGTCTCACCCCAAAGGGGATGCGAGACTATTATGTGTGTGTCTGTATTTGTATATTTTCGCTTTGAAATGTTTTTCTCTGCAATCACTTGTCCGATCGACGCAAACCTTATTTAAAAATAATGTTACAGGCCGGGGGTCGGCCGTCAACCGACCGCTCTGAACGGAGCCGCAAGTCGAGTCAGCCCGACCGATCGCCCGGAATATAGATCGCCGCCCGGATAACTCCGAGCGACGCGGTCCTTGTACAAGAACCGAAATATGCCAATCGGCAGATCACGTGGGGTAGGGTCGATTGCCAATCTTCAATGTACCTAAATACCCACGTGATCCAACTACCGGGGTATTCCACCTCGACGGATCTCGTACGGAACAAACCGCCGAGGCGAGCTTGTCCGTGCGCGATTCCGAGCGGCGTAATCGCCGAGAACCGTCGGTCCAAATGTCCCCCTATTACGGCAAACCAACGGCTTTCTAACTCCCAACACACGAAATGTTCAGTCAATGAGGGAATGGACGAAGCGAGCAGGTTTACATTTACACAAGGACATTTATTATAATGAAACACGTATGCAATTAACAAGCAACAAAAGAACTACAACCGTCTATAAGCAATTATTAATGTACAGTCACTTACACAGTTTTACTATGGGACTCGGCGCCACAAACATTCATTCAAAGAAAAGCAGGAAAAAGACCCCATCAAAGCAATGGGGTCAGACTGGACCTCTTGGGTCTTTATGGCGTGGACTTGCAGACCGAACGAGTCCCACGAGACTGTTGCAGGTTACCTGCACCCTCGTGTGTCTGGCTTGGGCGACCCACGATGCTCCTTCCCCACAGCAGCTAGCGTAGCCGCGTCGAGCTCGGGCCTTCCGTGTGGCAGGCGAGCTCTCTCCGGCTCTCTCCACACGAACGCGCTTGGGCGACCCGCGATGCTCCTTCCCCACGGCAGCTAGATAGCCGCGGTCGAGCTCGAGCCCCCCGTGTGGCAGGCGAGTCTCTCCGGCTCTCTCCACACGAACGCGTGGTTTGCGCGACACAGCAGGCAAGGCTGCGCCTCCAGCTCGCGTCTCCTTCGCGACGCCCGGACTTCCACGCAGCTCCTTGGCTTCTGGGTTCCTCCCGACTCCCCCCAACTGCCAAACAAAAGCTTACTCCTCCCACGGACTCAGCACACGAACTCTGCCACGGGACTCCACCAGCTCAGCCACGAACTCAGCCCTACCACGGGACTCTTTTCACGGGACTCTTTTACTCGACTTCCACGAGCTCTTTTTGGATTCTCCTCACGGGACTTTCACCCGCGAACGCTTTCCACGAACTCTTTTTGGATTTTCTCTGAACAAAGAAAAGATGTCCTCTTTATCCTTTGCACCCCCCTCCCCCGCACCCGGCGTGACTCATGCCTCGTGATCCACCCCCCGCTCAACCACGGGTGGGAGGGAGTTGTTGACGTCACCGCAGGGTTCTTCTTCCTCTTCCAGAAGAGGGGGAGGGACGTCTCCATTGTTTCTTTCCCTAACTATTAAATCGATCCGCAGCGCATCTAATCGATTCAAAACATTTAAACAATGGGAGGTGAGCTATCTAGGGAACATGCACTTAACGACATAGCTGACTAAGGGAACCTGTATGTTTGTGTTGCAGATTGGAATTCCAAATTCGTAACAATACGAAGGGAATATTTCATCAATTACTCCGACATCATAAGTCATATGGTATGGCAGCCATATTGGATTAAAGGAAAAAATTGGGACCACCTTTTCTCTGAAACTGCAAAATGAAAAAAAATTAAACTTGGCATATGTCATGAACTCCCCATGGGGTATATATATTTTTTTAAGCCTTGTCTGACTGCCCCTTCCTTATATCAATAAATTACTGTATGTTTGTTTTATACAACACCAATTTTTCAGTTTTTATCTATCTATCTACCTATAAATGACAAACTCTCATCTTGCATGATATTTATTATATATATATATATATATATATATATATGTATGTTCCCGAAATACAGCTAAAACGGTAAACGATAGCGCAAAAAATTTGAGGGCCACCTTACTCACCATTCTCCTGTGGTGTGCAGTATCAAGTTTCGTCAAATCGGCAACGAAAATTAAAAAAAAAAAATCAATTCCTGATTCAGTCAAGTATTCCAGAAGAATTTCATCAAGCAAACAACCTCAGCGGTATAGTTCGCTGGAGCTATCTTCTTTTTTCTGAAATGATTTTTTCATCAAACGCTGTCACGACGGGGAACCCCAACAGGTTCACGGGTTGTCTAGTGATTTATAAATATGGGGTTACTTTCTTTTTGCAGAACAACAATTCTTACTTATGGAAAAGGACAAAGAAGTTAGTTAGGTAATGTAACTTTGCGACAATTGGATAGCATTGTTCGTCTCACCCCAAAGGGATGCGAGACTATTATGTGTGTGTCTGTATTTGGTATATTTTTCGCTTTGAAATGTTTTTCTCTGCAATCACTTGTCCGATCGACGCAAACCTTATAAAAATATGTTACAGGCCGGGGTCGGCCGTCAACCGACCGCTCTGAACGGAGCCGCAAGTCGAGTCAGCCCGACGATCGCCCGGAATAAGATCGCCGCCCGATAACTCCGAGCGACGGTCCTTGTACAAGAACCGAAATATGCCAATCGGCAATCACGTGGGTAGGGTCGATTGCCAATCTTCAATGTACCTAAATACCCACGTGATCAACTACGGGGATTCCACCTCGACGGATCTCGTACGGAACAAACCGCCGAGGCGAGCTTGTCCGTGCGCGATTCCGAGCGGCGTAATCGCCGAGAACCTCGGTCCAAATGTCCCCCTATTACGGCAAACCAACGGCTTTCTAACTCCCAAACACACGAAATGTTCAGTCAATGAGGGAATGGACGAAGCGAGCAGGTTTACATTTACACAAGGACATTTATTATAATGAAACACGTATGCAAATTAACAAGCAACAAAAAACTACAACCGTCTATAAGCAATTATTAATGTACAGTCACTTACACAGTTTTACTATACGGGACTCGGCGCCACAAACATTCATTCCAAAAGAAAAGCAGAAAAGACCCCATCAAAGACAATGGGTCAGACTGGACCTCTTGGGTCTTTATGCGTGGACTTAGCAGACCGAACGAGTCCCACGAGACGTTGCAGGTTACCTGCACCCTCGTGTGTCTGGCTTGGGCGACCCACGATGCTCCTTCCCCACAGCAGCTAGCGTAGCCGCGGTCGAGCTCGGGCCTTCCGTGTGCAGGCGAGCTCTCTCCGGCTCTCTCCACACGAACGCGCGTTGGGCGACCCGCGATGCTCCTTCCCCACGGCAGCTAGATAGCCGCAGTCGAGCTCGAGCCCCCGTGTGGCAGGCGAGCTCTCTCCGGCTCTCTCCACACGAACGCGTGTTTGCGCGACACAGCAGGCAAGGCTGCGCCTCCAGCTCGCGTCTCCTTCGCGACGCCCGGACTTCCACGCAGCTCCTTGCTTCTGGGTTCCTCCCGACCTCCCCAACTGCCGAAACAAAAAGCTTACTCCTCCACGGGACTCAGCACACGAACTCTGCCACGGGACTCCCACGAGCTCAGCCCACGAACTCAGCCCTACCACGGACTCTTTTCACGGGACTCCTTTTACTCGACTTCCACGAGCTCTTTTGGATTCTCCTCACGGGACTTTCCACCGCGAACGCTTTCCACGAACTCTTTTTGGATTCTCCTTGAACAAAGAAAAGATGTCCTCTTTATCCTTTGCACCCCTCCCCCGCACCGGCGTGACTCATGCCTCAGTGATCCACCCCCCGCTCAACCACGGGTGGGAGGGAGTTGTTGACGTCACCGCAGGTTTTCTTCCTCTTCGCAGAAGAGGGGGAGGGACGTCTCCATTGTTTCTTTCCCTAAACTATTAAATCGATCCGCAGCGCATCTAATCGATTTCAAACAATTAAACAATGGGAGGTGAGCTATCTAGGGAACATGCACTTAACGACATAGCTGACTAAGGGAACCTGTATGTTGTGTGCGATTGAATTCCAAATTCGTAACAATACGAAGGGAATATTTCATCAATTACTCCGACATCATAAGTCATATGGTATGGCAGCCATATTGGATTAAGGAAAAAATTGGACCACCTTTTCTCTGAAACTGCAAAATGAAAAAAAATTAAACTTGGCATATGTCATGAACTCCCCATGGGGTTATATATTTTTTAACATATATATATATATATATATATATATATATATATATATATATATATACACACACATATTGTAGTGATAATGATGATGTCATCAGTGAAGTTGGCTTCCAGCCATAATTGGTTGAATCAAAATCATTATCCGAAAAATATTAAACTTCATATATCTGATCTATGACCCGATGTAGTGAAGAATTACATTATGACGTCATTGGTCATGTGGTCTGGTGGTTTCGGGATTGAAAAAAAAATGTTTTAAAAAAAAAAATCTTCTCTCGAACTGCTTAAAGATCGAAGCAAAAAAT
>CM068952.1:130652921-130670693 GCA_035128595.1 Eptatretus atami | reverse complement strand
TCAAACGTCACGGAGCTATGCTCTGGAGAGAGTCACAATCAGACAGACAGACAGACAGACAGACACAACAAAAATAGTGGTCACTGCTGGCGCCCGCGAACCAAAAATAGTGGTCACTGCTGGCGCCCGCGAACCAAAAGAGTTGGTCACTGCTGCGCCTGTAAACCAAAAATAGTGGTCACTGCTGCGCCGCCAAACCAAAAATAGTGGTCACTGCTGGCGCCCGCGAACCAAAAATAGTGGTCACTGCTGGCGCCGGCTCGAACCAAAAATAGTGGTCATGCTGGCGCCTCGCGAACCAAAAATATGGTCACTGCGCGCGCCGAAACCAAAAATAGTGGTCACTGCTGTCGCCCGCAAACCAAAAATAGTGGTCACTGCTGCGCCCACAAACCAAAAATAGTGGTCACTGCTGGCGTCCGCAAACCAAAAATAGTGGGTCACTGCTGGCGCCCGCGAACCAAAAATAGTGGTCATTGCTGGCGCCCGCGAACCAAAAATAGTGGTCATTGCTGGCGTCCGCGAACCAAAAATAGTGGTCACTGCTGGCGCCCGTGAACCAATAAATAAATGAAAAATCAAATGCAGGTGGTGAGTGACCCGAGACAATGGGGAAGCATGGTTTGTATGCTTACACAATGTGTAAGCACACCCACTAGTATATTTTAAGGATCTGAGGCTCACTCTGCTTAAGTGTTTATTACCTCCGCCACAGAAAGGTTGGCTGGGGATATGTTTTCACCCCTGTCTAGCTGTCTGTTTGTGTGCAGGATATCTCAAAAAAGTTATGGACGGATTTGGATGAAATTTGGGGGGCAGATTGGGTGTTTGACAAGGACGAATCGATTCAATTTTGGTGAAGATCCGGATCCGGATCCGACTACTAGAATTTTTTTTAAGTGATTCGTCACCATTGAGAGACATGGCCAAAAACGATATATAGCACGATATCTCAAAAAGTTGTTGACGGATTTGAATGAAACTTGCTAGTTGAGTTGGATCGGTGACAAGAACAAGCCAATTAGATTTTGGTTCAAGTCTGGATCCAGATCCGGCCTATCAGTGGGGTACAAAATGTAAACTGTTCAGCCTGGCGGAGGTATGCGCTCGACCAAGTGCCTTTCTCATTGTATATGGAAATACGAAGAAAACAGTTGCAGTACAAGGCCACTTGACTCCTTAAGCCTGTACCACATCCACACCCCAGCAATCATTGTCTCTCCACTTCTTAATTAATGTACCCAATCATTGCCACCTTTTTGTGAATTTGGAAAGGGAATGTTTTTGGCCCGGTTTTCACAAACCGTCTGGCCAGGCACGCCGTTCGACTGAAGGTGGCTGGAATGTGGAATATGTTCAGGGTGGTGGCTAATAACTACTCCTCACTACAGATACCGTAGGATCAAAACGTCCATCAATAGCAGTGCTGGCACATGGGTCACCTGGCTTCATGTCCTTTCAATGGATTGTGCACATATTAATGCTACATCCAGCATGTGAATTACCAGGATGACAGTTTACAGTTGCATAGAGATTCGAACCGAAGCTAGACAGCTCAAGGGTGAATGCACATACTGTATATCCTCAAATATTTTTCCAAGCCACCTCTCCCACCTCCCCAGCATTCATTATGGTCGTGCTCATTATATACAGAAACAGCAAATGAAAAGCAAGGAATCAGGGCAGGACACCGGTAGGCAATGGTTGACTCACATAAATAAGATATCATGGGATCTTTAACATCCGCAACCTGATTTCAAATGGAATAGCAGGATTTCCCGAATCCGAAGAATGGAGTTCTCCAAAATGCAGCACATGCCCTTGCTGACATTGCACCAGGTCAGCAGTTTTTGCTACGTCCGACTTCATCAAGGAAGGAATGAAGAGTAGACCGCTGAGTTATGAGCTCTCTACCAATTCAGTAGTCCTGCCACACTTGTTTACGAGGAATTATTTAATCTCCTCCACCGAAGGTGATTGTTTTCACTCCGGTTTGTTGGGTAGTCGATCTAGTCGAAAAAAAAAAACATTTTTTGGAGATTTGTTCTACCCTTATTATCTGTATTTAAAATGGCGATTTCAGTTAATACAATGGCGATTTCGATGAAACTTGGTTGGTAGGTTCATACCATGACCTAGTTGTGTGCAAATGAGAACCGTTGCTATGGACACCACTTGCCTAGCAACGGGACTTTGATATTTTTGAAAAATCATTTAAAAAAATTTTTTTCGAAAATCAAAATTCGGGCCACGAGCGACTGTGGGCAGTACATTCAGCCATATTGTCAAAAATTTCCAGCCGGATCCTATGAAAACTGTCGGAGAAGATAGACTTTGAATGAACCCTGGTCGAAAACAATAAAATAAACCAATGTCACCCTTAGGGTGACCCTATCTGCCAAAGGTGACCACGTGTGACTTCTTTAAGGTCACACTGAGGTGAACAGAGCTGCTATCCACCAGGAGCGACTCCTTGAGGAATATCTGCCTACGAGAGATTCCGATGAGAATCGTTCTACAGAGTAACCATGAAAAATATGCGTTTGCCTCATAACGTCACCAAATGACGTCATAATGTCTCAAGCTTGACATATCTAGAAAGCACTCATCGAGGTGTTCAATTTGAGGTACTACACGATATGGTTCCTAAAACTTGAAAATTTGACCTTGGGGTCAAATATGTTTGACCTTAGGCGCTAACCATGAAGGTCAAGGCCAATCGCCACCAAAAATTAATCAGCTGAGTGCCAGACATGAACTATATTCCCATGAAGTTTGAAGACGATCCGATCAAAATTACTCAAAAAATAAGGGTTTCGTCGACTCCCCTGATTTGCGACAGTGACCTTGACCTTTGACCTTGACCTTCAAAATTTTATGCGCTGAAAGGGACTCTATAGGCCTCTGATATGCGAAGTTACAAAAATTTCCAATGATAACTGTGTCTGCAGAATGATTTATACGTGATTACAGACAAAAAAAAAAAAAAACATACAGGCTGACTAACATATCTTGCAAAAACTTCGTTTTGGCAAGAAAAAAACGAAGTTCGTTATATTCAGAGACTATGAGTCAGATATACATGAAACTGGTATGGTAGGTTCATGGTATGTCCTAGTTATGTGTGAGAAAGAACCGTTGCTATGGACCCCTCCGTTGCCTAGCACGGCCGAAAAACCTCTAAATGTGGGGGTATTTTAACGAAAAAAACAATCTGCAGCATTAACCCTTGAAGTTAGAATCATGAATTTTCTTGTGCTTAATCCTCAGGTCATTCCCCATCGAACGGGCCCATCGCGTCAGCTTCCTATTGGGTAGTCGACTACCCATGTCCGCCTACCGGCTTGTCTGTCTGTCAGTCTGTTTGTGAGAAGGATATCTCAAAACGTTATAGATGGATCCAAACGAAACTTGGTGAAAAGGTTGGGT
Organism: Eptatretus atami; assembly: GCA_035128595.1. Taxonomy (NCBI): domain Eukaryota; kingdom Metazoa; phylum Chordata; class Myxini; order Myxiniformes; family Myxinidae; genus Eptatretus; species Eptatretus atami. The sequence continues at coordinate 130,667,264 of CM068952.1, read as the reverse complement.
GTGTGACAAGGACTAATTGATTAGATTTTGGTGAAGATCCGAATCCGGATCAAAACGTTGTGGATGCATAATGACAAAACTAGGTGGATGAGTTGTGTAGGTGACAAGAACAAGCCGATTCGATTTTAGTTAAGGTCCAAATACAGATCCAGCCTATCAGTGGGATACAAAACGTAAACAGTCGACTGCACTATACGGAGTGCCGTTCTCGTTCCAAATGTCTTATATTGTTAACAAGAGAGTGTACTGTGGACATTAACACCTTTTTAAAACAGATGCGAAAGCTCATGGAAGAGCTAATCAACCTCGGGGTTAAGGTTCAACAGAGTGTGGTGAATGTGAAAGGCAGACAAGAATACATGGATGCATCGCAGCAGGAGGAGAAGAGTAGCAGGTAAAAGGGTCAGCAGGTGAAAAATAAAAAGCACAAAGGTAGAAACTATCGAGACCATGAGGTGGCGGAGGATTCCAGACAATGGAGGCCTGGTGGGAAGGGTACAAGACAACAGACAGACTCGGGAAGATAGCTCTTACGGTGATAGGAGAGGGGGGAGAAGGAATCGAAGTGAGCGTTAAACTTGGGGAGGGTGACAAGGTAAGGGCTTCTGCAAGAACGCCTTTGTACATTTAAAAACTTCAAAGCTCATGTAGTAAACCACGTAGCCACATCATACATCACGGAGTTGGGAATTTCAAAAAGGATTAAAAATGGGAGGGGTGAGGGTAGAAAACAAACTTATAGAGTGGAGATCAAACACAAGAAACAGCATCACCACAGCCTTCAGGCTCAAGCCACCCGCAGCGTTCAGTACAAACCTTAAGAACTCATTTCAAAGTGATAATATTTATGAGTCTTGTCAAACTTGGCAATAAAGTGTATCATTATAACCATAAGGAGAATACTTCACTGTGGAATACAACGCTGCTTTGAACTACTTTGAATAACAAGGTTCAAGAGTTTATTTCAAGAGTGTGATTGCTGTGGCTTTGCAAAGCCAAGAATAAAGGAGAGGTAAATGAATTATTTCATGGTTAGGGCTGGCAAAGTAGCTTAAACGTATGCCTGCGCACCTCTGAGCAATCGAGTCTGGGTTCGAATCTTGGCCCAGCTATAAACTGTTATCTTGGTGTTTCACAGGCAATGCGTGTGAGGCATGAATGTGCGTCGTCTATCGGATGGTCCACAAACCGGCGTCCTGTCTGCCAACATTAGTTGGTGGACGTTAAAGATCCCATGGTGTGTCCTTCGCAAAGAGTAGGCGGCCTATCGCCAGTATCCTGAACAAATTCCAAATTCCTGCCATAACTATTGCTGGGAGAGGGATGGCAAACCGCCCAGCATGCCCCTTGGCCAAGAAAGTGCTTCGACACAACCAACGGCCGGTAATGGAATATGGTACATGAGTTTGAGTTTGAATCTTGGCCCAGCTATCAATCGTCATCCTGGTGTTTCAGAGGCAAGGCAAGGGATCACTGAGTGTGTCATCCCGAGGATGGATGTGAAACTGGGCGTCCAGACTGCCAGCAATAGTTGGTGGTCGTTAAAGACCCCGCAGTGCCCTTCAAGAAGAGTAGGTGAGGTATCACCAGCACCCTAAACAAATTCCAAATTCCTGCCTGAACTTTGGGGTGAGCAAGTGGTCTGGCCTTCTTGGAAACTCTTTGACACCAGGTTTCACTGCTTGTTATCTCAGGGTGTGGTTGCTGTCTGGGCAGCAACTTGTGCATGAGAAGAACTTGACCACATAGTTCATATGTTTCCAGTGAACAGCCTTCTTTGGATACAAAGGGCAGCCAACTATATTCCAGTTATGAGTGGTCAAAGTCGGCAATAAAGAGCATCATGACAATGACAATGATAATAGTTCACTGTCGAAGACCACGCGGCTTTGAACTATATTGCAGTGAAAGGTTCAAGAGCTTTTTTGGAAGACTTTGATATCTGCAGCATGGCCAAGTGAAGAACAAAGGGAAGGAAAATGAATGCGTGTATGGTGAGGCCTGGCTGATAGCTTAGAGGTACGCACACTCCCCTCTGAGCTATCTGACGGAGGTTTGAATCTCAGCCAAGCTATAAACTGTCATCCTGGTGTTTCACAGGCAAGGTGATTCATCAATGTGTGTGCCATCCCTTTGATGGAAGTTAAACTGGGCATCTCCTCTGCCAGCATTAGTCAGTGCTGGACGTTAAAGATCCCACGGTGTCATTCACAAAGAGTCAGTGGGCTGTCGCTGGCACCATGAACAAATTACAAATCCCTACTCTAACCTTAGTTGAACGTCAGGCCTGACCAGGTGGTTCATGACAGACTTGGACCAAGCGTCCCCATCCGCACAAGAACGTAGGAATAATTTATTGTGGCCGTGAAGAAGAAAAGAAGACACTGTCCATCGGAAGGACTTTAAACCTGAGGACCCACCCGCATACACTGGTTGTTAGTCGATGTTAAAGATCTTTCACGAATAGTAGGTGTGCTATCGAAGGCAACATGAACATATTACAAATTCCTGCCAGTCGAACATGTGGCCCTACTATACCAGGAAGTTCGTGAAAAGTTTTGGCTGGAACTGTTCTCCATGAGCAATCCAACAAGAAGGTGGGAATAATTTGAGACGTTAAAGAAGAAGAAATGAATTATTGTACGGTAGTTTTGAAAATGTCTTTTGTGTCTACAAAATGTGATAGGGCCCAAGAGGAAAATTTTAAAACAATGGAGGCAGCCGGCAGTTGGCTGTGGCTTGTTTCTGAACCATTGGAGGTTCCACAGTTAGGGCAAAAAAGCGTTTATTTGCTTTGAGGTCGACAGAGCCTTATTCAGTAAGCAACAGTGCGTAATGTGAGACACGGCAAGATGAATGGCTCTGGCACACCTTTAGAGCCCTAAACGGCCATTTCCAATGGAGTTTTTTTTCTTTCAAAAACCACAGCAGTACACAAACGGTCTTGGAATCCTCTTTAGGATGGTCAAACTCTTGAACCAACACCTAAGAGTGACCAACCTGCCACATAATTGTCACCGTAAAGGGTGTTTCTAAAATGAATGTAAACATTAGACAAATGGGGATAAGAGAGATAACGATAAAAAAAAAAAATAGCTCCGCAAAGCGGGCGTAACCACTCAGCCCATGCATTGTAAAAGGAAGCAGTGATATCACGATGATGCAGTCAGTTAGAGCACGTTGGACGTCATATCGAAAAATCAATCAGACTTCAAGATGGCTACCGTGGCGGCTAGTGAAAATCGCAGTGCGCCCATTTTCGAAAGGAACCTTCCTCTACTCAACCCCAACATACCCTGCAAAAATGGATTTAATCGGACAAGGCGTTCTCCTCGAAATTGACGGAAACCAAAAGTTGACAGACGGACGGACGCCCGGACAACGCCTGTGACGACAATACCCCTTTTTCAGCCCAATTCAGGCTGAGGGGTAACAAGAAATTAGAGAGTTCATGGAACACCTTACTCCGCACTGTCTTGAGAAACAATGACATTGGCGGGGTCTACGAGCGGCAAATTTGATTGGTCGTGATGACATAAAATGCCGTAATATTATCTCCACGTACTGCAAAACGGAAGGGGTTTTGAAAGTGGCTAAAAAGGCGATTTGTGTTCGACGGTATTCAAGTATGCACAATTCTATTTCAATAAAATAAAGACTTCAAAAGGTTGTAGAGAGAAAATTTCGGAAGTTTACCGCAGTTGATGCAGCGTCTTTTGCACCACCTTATTTAACACATTACATTAGTTCTTCATGCCTATTGTTTGTGTCCTTTGTAACGTTCTTATAAACAGTAAGTTTCCTGTTTGGAATGATTTTCAATCCTATTTGACTACCAGACAGGTAGAGAGAGTGTCTGATGGTTGTGGACAGGACAGACAAAGTGAACTGATTGCTTCACTCCACTTTTCACTTTCTGTGCATGGGATAAACGTGTGTGTGTGTGTGTGTGTGTGGTGTGTGTGTGTGTGTGTGTGGTGTGTGTGTGTGTGTGTGTGTGGGGTTTTTATTTCAAGGGGGAGTGGTGGCAGTAAAAAACAAAAAACGGCACAATCCTGGAATTGAAGTGAAGAGTGAAGCAAATAAAGAGAAGTTGGAAGGAGATGAAGGAAGTGCAATGAACATAAATCTGTGGGACATAAGGTGGGAAGGAAGTAGATATGTGGGGAATGGAAGGCGGCAATTCTGCCATTTCCCCGAACGTAATATTTATACGTCCCGTTGATGCATTGAGAATCTATTCCGTTAAATTGATAAAGATAACATATAAACCGACAGAGTGTGCTTTGAAAATGTCTATTAGAAACACATTGAGCTTTCAAGGTGTAGATACCATGGAGATGAAGCAAGCACAATAGTTATTACTGTGGGACACACGTTTAACGCGAGGTTTGGAGCAAATGTGCTTATAGTAAACTACAATAGACATTCAAAGAGTTCTCAAAACGAGATAAAACTGTCCGTGAAATTCCAACTTTTTTCAATCTTCAAAATATAAGTATACAATATATAATTAATTAGAGGCCCAATACCATTTACAGGGCACTGATGTGCATCACGACTAGTGGAGAAACAATCCGGGACGGGTCGCAACACCAACACAGGCTACTCGAGGAAAGGCAATCAGGACATTAATTTGTAATTTGTTCATGGTGCCGGCGATAGCTGGCCTCCTCTTCGCGAAAGACACCATGAGACCTTTAACATCCACCAATTAATGGTGGCAGATGAGACACCCAGTTTCACGTCCATCTGAGAGAGGGCACACACATTGATGAACAACCCTGCCCGTGGAACACCAGGATCACAGTTTATAGTTGGACCGAGATTTGAACCCTGGGAGACACCTTAGAGGCAAATGAGCGTACCTCTGGGCCATCCTATCCACCCAATAAAATTAATACAACTGAAAAAAAAATCCTTTATTAAACTAGAATAGACCATTTTTGAAGCATAGAAAAGAGGAAAAACGGACTAATTGGTATTAAATCTGACCTGTCTGAGTGTGCCGTACACTGGAGAGAGAAAAACGTCCTCAATCTGATTACAAACATGCTTCAGGCAATGTAAAACAATAGCCCTGCATGTGATGTGCACCATGAACGGAATTTGTGAGCTGGAAAAGATAAACATCAGAATATAAAAATGTTGATAATTAGCAATAATAACAAATGTCTTCTTATAATGAGGAGGCGAATCACTCCAACAAGGCCTGGTTTCAGAAGCACTTTGCTTTGCTTGGCAAGGGAACGAAGCCTGAAACATAAGAAGACCACTTCTCGTGGGGGCAATCTATTCTCTTGCCAACTCCCCGTGGCTTCAGCCGAGCAATGCATCACACTGATCGCCAAACTAGATGTCGGTCGTGAAGAACAGGCTGGCCGTGAATCATCCTGAGTGACAATTGCAGGATGGAAATTGTGTGTCAATTTGTGAGAAAACTCGTGGTTAAAAACATGCACTGTACTTGTGAAGGAGGAGGAGGAGTCCTTGTGCAAACTGCAAATTGAAAGACTTGAACTTGCTGGATAAGACACCTTCGTCCGCCATTGTGGTCCAAAAACAACAGCAATGACACATGAGCATGACGAAATATTAACCTGCGGCAAATAAAAACTAGTAGTACTACTTCTACTACTACGATCACTTTGATGACCCCAATTATTCATTCCCAGGTTCTTGTGTGGCACTCCGTTTTGGGCCTAAGACTTTTAAGAACCGACCGGTGAAGGCCTGTTGTTCAACTAAAAGGATTAGGAATTTGCAATTTTTTTTTTCAGAATGCCAGCTTTAACCTGCCTACTCTTCACAAATGATTCCATGGGACCTGTAACATCCACCGACTAATGCCGACAAACAGGACTCCAGTTTAACAGCCATCCGAGAGACGGCGCACACATCGATGCGAAACACCAGGATGAAAGTTTATAGCTGGGCCGATATTCAAACCCAGGTGAGAGAGGGCAGAGGGAAATGTATATACCTCAAAGCTAACGGAATTGCTGTATAAAGGACTTGCTCCGGAAGCTGACCATTCTCATTCAATGCGTAAGGATTCGGACCAGACTTGGATGAAAAACTTGACCATCTCTAATGGAACAAAATCTACTTTAGTTTATGTATTAAATAGCTCATCTCACCAATTAATTATTCCTCGTTAATAGCATGCAAACAGCTCGCATGTGAGTTACCTTGCTGTCTCTGTTGAGTGTTGGTTTATTCAACTTGTTGAGTTCATTCCTCAGTCAAAAATTTACACGTAGGTGTATTTTCTTCACATTTTACTTATGTTTGGGCACTCTATTTGAATCTGTACCACTTTACTACCCCCCTATTGTCTGGTTTTACACCCTCTGCTCTTTCCGTACTTTGTCACACCAACATTCTGCAGGATGCAACCGGTCCACCATCGACCCCCTTTTTATGAAACTACCTAAATCCAGAATCACTGCTCACCTCCACTCATTTGTTCCTCTTTTATTCCTGCCTGTGGAATCAACTTCCACATTCTCTTCAATCTCATTCTTCCCTCCAGGTCTTCAAGCCACCACCATCGCGGATTATCCCCAACCCAAAACCATAATCATTGCTACCCCCATTAATCTCCCCTTTTTCTTTCCAGTTTTTCCTTCCTGAGAGCTTGTGGCTGTATCCATCTTGTACAACAAGTACATCATTTCCTACCCATCATTCTTCCCATCCATCCATCCATCCATCGAGAACATACTCTGTACAGAGTGTTGGTGCTGCCGAAGCAGTCTCCTGGGCTATTGGGCACAATCCTGGACAGGTCGCCACTCTGACACAGGATACTCAAATGGCTCAATCATCCCAGCAAGCTGGTACTCATTTTGTCGACCTCGGAAGGATGACAGGCTGAGTCAACCCCACCTGGTATTACTTCAACAGCCGAGTGGGATTTTAACTCAGGACCCTAGGATCCCAAACCAACCACCCTGACCATCAAGCCAACACCAGGCATTATTCTTCCCCACATCCCAGATTTGTCCAAGTCTCCCTCTATTTTGTCCCTCAACCCTGCTATTGGTGTGTTTCCCCCCTCTTTCTCCTGTTCCTTTTGTTCTGATACATCCTGATCCGTTCTGTTTTTCTAGCTCTTCCACGATCCTCGACTTTGTATGCAAGAATAAAGTTCTTTTATTTTTTCAAAGGTGATTAAGTCTCATGAAATAATTTGCAATCATGGGGGGTCCTAATTGTACTTCCAGTCAAAAGAGCAAACAAAACCCACTTTCTTTGTGATAAAAAAAGCCATCTTATAACAATCTATATCCAAGCTCAATCTAAATCTCCCTTGATTTAGGTTTTCTCTAAAAGAGAGAAAAATAAACCTGTATTGGGAAAGAGATGACCACTGTGTAACAGCATGCTGCAAAGCTCTACTTAAGTGTGTAAAAATAAAGCTACAATAATGTCAGGTGATACGAAAAGCACCTGGCAGAGATAATAAAATGTGTGCACAAACAATGGCTGCCATTGCCTGCTGGAGGTGATGAACAACAGCACTCCCAGCTTAATGCTTTCTCATAACAGCAATTGCAAACACGTGAAAGGGGGTTGACAACATCGAAAACCGTATGTGAAGTGGAGAGCTACTGTAAGGCACAGAGAGTCATTGCAAGGTGCAAAGAGCCAATGAAAGGCACATAGAGCCACTGCAAGGAGCAGAGAGCCACCATATGGATATACAAGATTCCAGCCATAGCTCGAGGTACACGACAAGTGTATTTCTGCCTCTGTTGGTGCAACAACCTTTCAACAGCATCTCATCCCTGCTTTACAATCACTTCATCAACCACTGTTCATTAAAGTCAAACCAATGACTACAAAGGAATAGAGAGGAGGATTCTTCACAACCAATTATCAATTTAAATTATAATCCTGCGGCATTCTTAATTGAAACAAGTGACAAGTGTTCCCCCATGTACAAACACCTCCCATCGGTTAAGTTAGTGGGATTTGGACACCATTTTTGGCACTGTCACAGAGCTTTCTGTGTGGCACTTGCGTTCGCTAGCAAACAGCACCCTGTCTATGATGACTGTGCAGGAAGAGTAAGCTGTGTCAGCTGCACATTGAGCTCGGCCAAAAGGAAATCAGGCCTGCTGGGGCAAACACCGAAGGGCTACCCGGGCGAAAGATGAAACAACAGGCAGGCAAAAGTGCTTTTGACACATCCTGTGCAAACAAAGTCAGCAGATTTCCGAAGGTAAAGGCAAAAAAGAATTGTCCACATACGATTCTGCTCAGCCATGTGTTCCTGTTGATAAATAATCCACGAAGAAGTACTTCATGCAAGAGGAGGAAAAGTGACTCACCAGTTTCATTGCAACATTGTTTCGCTCCCATTTTCCCAACATTGCATGTTTTTGAGGAAATCCACAGCAGAATTGGTGTCCGGAGTCCCACTGCCATGCAAGGAAGGGCCTTTGTCTGCATCACAGCACTAACCCCTCGCAGGCCTATTCACTGGTACCACAGAGTTTTAGAGCTGCCGAAGCGCAGCAAATCTGCAGCTGCCAATTTCTGCATGCAGTCCAATCTCCTTTCGAATAATCACAGATGCAGTAAGTCAGAGCATTCTAATAACTGCATCCGAAACCCTTGAAAGTTTACAAAGGTTAAACAAGTGATCAGAATGGGCCTGCAGCATCGAAGAGACAAATCTTTGTGAGGCACGGCCAAGATGCAGCTCACTCTGGGCTCAGCCTTGCAAATGAATGGCTACTAAATACTCCATTGTCCAGAACAGGCCAAGGGGGCCCAGCATCTGGGGCCCTGCTGTAAACTCCTCCCAAATAAAGGTCCAAGGGATCCGTAATTATTTGATCTTTTTATCCCTCCCTTGGCTTTTGTTCTTCTGCCACTCCCTACCATTACAACCCCCACCCCTGACCACCCATTCATCCATGGCCCTCGTCTCAACACCCTTGTCTCCCTTACCCCCAAGCTAAACTGTACCTTCCAATTCTCACTCTTGGCACACAGTGATCTCTATTCTATTACCACAAAACCTGATATTTTATCTGTGCCGGTGGAACTGGGTCCAATGGAAAGCCCTTCGTAGAAGTGAACAAAAGAGATCACAAGGGAATATTTGTACATTGCTGTGGCCAAAAAGAAAGTAGTAGGCTTTCACAAAAATGCCATTAACCTACTGCAAACATCCTGTTCAAATTCCCTTTTGTCCCACTTCTGCAGCACAAGGTCTTTCTCATTCAAATACAAATGTCATTGTCACTGAAAACCATTCACTGTGCAGCAGAAAATGCAACATCATTATTGTTATGTTTGTGGGTGGGGTAGGGGGGTTAGATATTCCCTTAGAGCAGGTAGGAATGCATCGCGTAGCATGGTCCGTGTGTGAGTAGATAGTCATCTCGATGTATAAGTAGGGAAACACCAGCTTAAGAATTGTCTTGTTTGCATGTGTTCTACACAGAGGGCGATTCGGTATTTTCCTTTTCTTCCCTATCCCAACCCGCCATCATCTCCTCCGTGGCGATTAAAACATCCTGGGTTCTTTTGATTATTGTGGTTCGGGAAATAAACCCATTGGGTTTAAAAGCTGTTAGGTTTTCGTGTCTCTCCTCAGAACCCATGCGCGCGTTATCCGCCATAATTCGGAATGTCGTCTGAGAGAGTAAACCTCCAGTTCGGCTCATCCATCCAGCGTCGGTGTTAACTGATCTGGACACGACATTATTAAATTCAATAGCGTTGATTTTTCAACACACGTGTATATATATATATATATATATATATATATATATATATATAATATATATAATATATATTATATATATATGTATTGTTACGGATTTCAGAATCGGATCAAATGAATGCATACAAACATTTAGGTCCTCAGACAGTTATTTCCCTAAATGCATGTCCAGGATATACCCATCCCCTTGTCTGGTGGGATTCTAACTTTGATGCGTTGAGAAGGGTAAAGAATAGATTTCCTTTTTCTCTTGACGACAGACACATAGCCGTTAGCCCAAAGGAGGCTCACCCACCTCTTTCACCGACGTTGACACCCACCTTTTTCCATCGATGTTGTGACACCCCGTTCAGCAGCTCTGTGGATGCTAACTGCTCTTTTTCATATCGGGCTGAACATTGAGGTGATAATTGTTTTTGACGTTTTATGAGCACTTCACGTTTTTGCTGGGTAATTCTGGCAAATGGCTTCTTTTCTGCCCGTTCGTCCAGCACCACAAACATGGCATCGTAGGCCAGGAATGATCGCGAGATGGGGGGTTTGTCACGTGCAATGATGCGCCAATAGGCAAGGTGAATTTGACTGAAGTCTGCTTGAGGCTATGCCCAGATGGGCCAACTATAAAAAGGACGAGTGGACGGTTTTTGCCAGTCAGTTGGCGACAATCAGTTGGTGACAATTGTGTTGGTGACAACTGGGCGACGGCTAATTTTTTGCTTCGTCAGTTCCAGTGAGACGGTTGTTTCGTCAGTTAAAGTCAGATGGTTGTTTTGTCAGCTCCAGTCAGACGGTTGCTTCGTCAGTTCCAGTCAGACGGTTGGTGAGCTGGCGACCGTTGAGTTTGTGATAGTTGGTGACGGCCTTGCAGCCTTACAGTTTCTCACAGCGCCTCAGCTTCTCACAGCTCCGAATAACTGTCTGTCGGTTGTGGCTCCTGGTGGCTCCTAACGGTGGGTGACACTCGGACCGTTAATGATGGTTCTGCTCGAGACCTGCTATTTGCGTACCTGATTCTTGGCATCCCTGGTTCCTGGGGGTGACGACGTGATGTGGATTGGCGTTCAAGCCTGTTTGCGAGTGGGTGCATGGCAAAGTGGGGTGCTGGCAACGGACAAGGCACACTCATACATTTCAGGACATTTTATTTGACATACGACGACTTCTGTTTGGTGAGCGAGCCTGGATTTCTCTCCCCCCCCCCCCCCCCCCCCCCCCCCCACCAAATGATCTGCTGAGTACCCTTGTCTAATGTTTAATTGTAAAGTAAGGCATAGTGATAAGCATCTACCCTTTGTCTCTTTTTCTATCAGTGCCTGATTAATTCTTTATTTGCTTGTGATAATTTTGATTGATTTGAATTTACTTATTTTCACCACAAGGAAATAAAAAGTTGTTTTTATTTATTTTTTTCCTTATTAATAAATTCCTTGTTGATGTCTCAACCTGTCCGTGCTTGTCCTTTCCTTCCATTGATCCAACATTGTCCGAACATAGATAGGCTGGAAGGTAATTACCAAACTAATTGACCGGTAATAGTCGGCACACACCAGCAGTTAAACCTTCGGCCGCCCTAATTAAGATCTAATCAAGACAAGATTGGTGCTTTACCGAGGGCACGCTCCCCATTCAGGAAGCCAGGTGACCTCTAGTTAAACAGAAAAATTAGACGGTGGACACTGGAACTCGTGGTTGACTGATTGGCATTCGTAAAGTCGATCCCTTGGTGCAATCCCACCTTACCTTAAACGGTCCGTCATTCCTACCGCACACCTCACCGCTGTCACACTGTCCTCATACATATCCTGCACCATCCTCACATACTTCTCACCACTCCCGACTTCCTCATACAATGCCACAACTCCTCTCTTGGCACCCTATCATAAGCTTTCTCCAAATCCACAAACACACAAGTAACTCCTTCTGGCCTTCCCTATACTTCTCCATCAACATTCTCAAAGCAAACAATCGCATCAGTGGTGCTCTTTCCTGGCATAAACCCATATTGCTGCTCACAATCTCACCTCTCCTCTCAACCTGCTTCCACTACTCTTTCCCACACCTTCATGGTGTGGCTTAACAACTTTATCCCTCTGTAATTTCCACAGCTCTGCACATCACCCCTTTCTTGAAAATCGGAACCAGTACACTTAATCTCCACTCCTCCGGCATTCTCTCACTTTCCAAGATTTATTAAACAATCTGGTTAACAACCCCACTGCCATCTCTCCTAAACACTTCCATGCCTCCACTGGTATGTCATCTGGGCCAACCATCTTTCCACTCTTCATAGCAGTCCTCACTTCATCCTTACTGATCCACCCACTTCCTGATTCACTATCTCCACCTCTTCCAACTCTTCTCTCTCATTTTCTTCATCATCAACTCCTCAAAGTACTCCATCCAACTCTCTCAACACACTCTCCTCGCTCGTCAGCACATTCCCATTTGCGTCCTTTATCAACCTAACCTGCAGCACATCCTTCCCAGCTCGGTCCCTCTGTCTGGCCAATGGTAAAATCCTTTTCCCCTTCTTTTGTATCCAACTTCTCATACAGCTCTCATATGCCTTTTCCTTAGCCTTTGCCACCTCTCTTTTGCTTGCCGCCACTCCTTGTACTCCTGCCTACTTTCTTATCTCTCTGACTATCCCACTTCCTTTTCGCCAACCCCTTCTTCCTTATACTTTCCTGTATTCCTCGTTCCACCACCAAGTCTCCTTATCTTCCTTCCTCTGTCCAGATGTCACACCAAGTACCTTCCTAGCTATCTCCCTCACCACTTCTGCTGTAGTTGCCCAATCATCCCACCCTCTTTACCACCATCCAACCCTGTCTCACCTCCTCCCTAAATTTCACGCAACAGTCTTCCTCCTTCAGCTTCCACCATCTGGTCCTTGGTTCAACCCTCACTCTCTTCCTCAACCTCACCTCCAAAATCATCCTACAGACCACCAATCGATGCTGTCGAGCTACACTCTCCCCTGCCACCACCTTACAGTCCTAATCTCTTTCAGGTTGCATCTCCTGCTTAAGATGTAATCCACCTATTGTGCACTTTCTCCACTCTTGTACGTCACCCTGTGTTCCTCCTTCTTCTTGAAAACGTATTTACCACTGCCATTTCCATTCTTTTTGCAAACTCTACCACCATTTGCCCTTCCACATTCTCTTGTTGAGACCGTACCTACCCATCACCTCCTCATCCTCTTTATTCCCTTCCCAACAAGCCCATTGAAATCTGCTCCAATCACCACTCTTTCATCCTTGGATACACTCTCCACCACTTCATCTAACTCACTCCAGAAATCTTTTTATACTCCATCTCACACCCCATATGCAGGGCATATGCACTGATGACATTCATCATCACCCCTTCAATTTCCAACTTCACACTCATCACTCGGTCGACACTCTCCTCCTTCAGGATTACCCGACACCATTTCTCCTCCCATCCACACCATGGTAGAACAGTTTGAAACCACTCCAATGCTCCGAGCCTTACTCCCATCCACTTGACTCTTGTACACACATGCCCATATGTCCACACTCTTCTCTCTCCTCATCATCATATCAGTCCTACTCTCGCCCTTTGCCAGTCATAGTCCAACATTCAGAGTTCCAACTCTCACCTCCACACTTCTACTCTTCCCCTCTCCCACTGCCTCTGGACCCGCCTTCCCCGTCTCCTTCTCCTCCTTCGCCCAGCAGTAGCACAATTTCCACCGGTACCCTGCTGACAACGGTACCGGTGGCGGTGTTGGTAACCCGGGCCTCGACCGATCCAGAAAGGAAATCCGTTTTATTGTCCGCATAATGATTTGGCATAGGTTTTTTACGCCGGATGCCCTTCCTGACACAACCCTGGTCGCCTCATACGACACACAGGGATATGGTACACCTATTCTAACCGGGCATACACCGGGCCCAGTAACTGTACTCATTTCGCCGACCTCGGAAGGATGAAAGGCTGAGTCAACCCCCTGGTGTATATTAATTCAGGGCCCAACGGGCTTGAACTCAGGACCTTTTGGGTCCCAAGCCGCTGCCCTAACCACTGCGCCAACACCAGGTATATATACATATATATACATACATATATATACATATATATACATATAATATATATAACATATTTATTACATAGACATATATATATACAATATATACATATATAATATTATTATATATACATATACATATATATATATATATATAATATATAATATATATATATATATATATATATATATAATATATATATACACACACACACACATACACACACATTGTGTGTCTCGAGTGTTGGGTTGTGATCCTAGGATGCAGAGTTCAAATCCCACTCAGCTCTTGAATTATACCAGGTGGGTTTGACTCTGCCTGTCATCCTTCTGAGGTCGGCAAAATGAGTGCTTGCTGGTATCCTGTGTGGGGTGGCGACCTGCCCAGGATTGTGCTTGCTAGCGTGGAGACTGCTTCGGCAGCACCAATGCTCTGTGCAGAGTATGGTCCAATGGATGGATGGATATACTGCATGTATATATATATATAATATATATATATATATTATATAAACGATATAAATAATAATATATAAATTGG
>CM068952.1:130624624-130647383 GCA_035128595.1 Eptatretus atami | reverse complement strand
ATATATATATATATATATATGTTTATGTACACACATACAGAATACATACATACACATATGTAAGAAAGGAAAGATTGTGCTTACCTTCTGTAGGCCTTCTTGGGTTGCTTTATGCAGTTTCTTCAGCTGGAGGAGTGTGAGAGGTGTCAATTATTTATATAATCTGAGCCACCTGGGTTGACTTGATTAGGTAAGAGCTGATTGGCTATTCCCTCCATTCACAGGTGAGAGATGTCGGTGGGTCTTTCTATATTATTTATATATTGACTGCTTTTGACGTTTGCACATGGTACATGCTTGGAAGCCTCATTGGTATACATTGCTTTCTGCGCTGTCGCTGATGATTCGCCAATAAGTGAGAAAACCGCTCCGGCAGCTGAGGGGGTGTGTAGCATTGGGATTCTCTTGTGTGTACGATGTGAGAACGTCTTTTATAGCTGTGGAGGAACTCTGGGAAGGGTTTGAAACAGCAAAGTGCTGAACATGTACAGGCCTTCTTGGGTTTCTTTATGCAGCTTCCTTGGCGAGAGTAGTGTGGGAGGTGCCAAATAAATAAATATGTATATATATATGTATATGTGTATATATATATATATATATATATATATATATATATATATTCATGCATACACAGTGGCCAGCAAAAGTATTATATTCACTCCATCCAATGTTTTCACATTTTGATGCCACCTGACCTTATTTCATGATGCTTTCAAATCAAACTTCATATGAGTCTTCACAAACTACTTCAAAGTGATGAAGCTAAAAAAATGCAGATAAAATGTGAATAAGTTCGATGAACAGACAAAATCAGATGATTCTCAGATCCATAATTATTCAACCCCTTTGTCAAATTAACCCGAAATCACTTCAGGGGCAAATTATTTGTTTGAAAGGTTGCAAAATAAGTGTAATTTGTTTCCCCTGTTGGTAATCAGTGGTTTCACTTAAATCTTAAACTCTCCCAATTATCAAAGGGGTTTTAAGGTGAAACTCACTTGGTCAACCAACAAGGTAATCAGCAAGACCAAGGAGATTTCCAAAGAGGTCAGACTTAAATAAAAGTGATGTCGAAGCACCTTTCAGGAGAGGGATATAAGAATATTTCAAAGTCACTCATTATCCCTTTGAGTACGTACAGTGAAATCCATCATTAGGAAGTGGAAGACGCATCATACCACCCAAACTCTACCCAGATCAGGTCAACCATCCAAACTCAGCGGCCAGGCAAGCAGGAAACTGCTTCACGATGTCACTGTAAATCCAACAATGACTTTGAAAGATCTGCACGACTCTGTGTCTGAGATGGGGGTCAGTGTTCATTAATTAACAATTTCCATTTCCTTCACAAAGCTGTCCTCCATGGACAGGTGGCAAGAAAGAAGCCTTTACTGAAAAAGAGGAATCTAAAAGCTCATAAGGAGTTTGCAAAAAAGCATCTTAATGATACTGCAGGCATGTGGAGAAAAGTTTTGCTGTCAGACGAGACAAAAATTTAACATTGTCGTCTAAATTCAAAGCGTTACATCAAGTGCAAGCCTAACACTACACATCACCCAGTCAACACCATCCCCACTGTCAAGCCTGGTGGTGGTAGCATCACGTTGTGGAGTTGATTTCAATCAGTCGGGACTGGCAAGCTTGTCGGGATAGAAGGGACAATGGATGGTGCAAAGTATAGGAGAATCCTTGATGAAAACCTGTTTGAGTCAGCCATGAATCTGAAACTGGGTAGGAGATTCACATTTTAGCAGGACAATGATCCGAAGCACAAAGATCAAGCCACACTGGAGAAGCTGAATAAGAAGTAAATACATGTTCTTGAGTGTCCCAGTCAAAGTCCTGACTTGAACCCAATTGAACATTTATGACGAGGCTTGAAGATTGCAGTCCATAGACAATCCCATCCAACTTGGCAGAACTAGAACAATTTTCACATGAAGAATGGGCAAAGATTTCACCATCTTACTCTGTAAAGCTGGTGGAGACATACCCACAAAGACTCATGGCAGTCATTGCTGCAAAAGGTGCTTCCACCAAGTACTGACCTTAGGGGCTGAATACTTTTACAACCAATGAATTTTAATTTGTACACGTTTTTTGCAGGTATTCCTGACAAGTAACATCCTTCACCTATAACAGTCTTTAGTTTGATCTCTCCAGTTATGAAGAAGAGTTAATTTGGAAAAATTGCTTTTACATCATCTGTAATTCATCTAAATGTGGCATTATTGGTCAGAGAGAATACTTTTACAGGCCACAGTATGTATGTATGTATGTATGTATGTATGTATATATATATATATATATATATATATATATAATATATTTTTATATATATATATATTTGAAGAATGGGAGAAAAGGAGACAAATCGATGCACAGGGCAGGCGCTTGACCACCCAAGCAGGAATGGGAATTTGCAAAAGGTCACGAGAGGGTGAGTTGTACATCCTTTTACCTGCTGCCATACAATGACTTATCACCCTAATTACAACTCTGCTATTTCACTTCCATTCCACCCCTATAGTCTTCCATCCTGTAAAAAGGGGCCTTTCCCGTCCATCAGTCGACTGTGTAATGAGCTGCCCGGTGCCTTGGCAACGTGAGTGACAAGGGAGGTGGAGGGGAAAGGGGTGGGAGTGAGAATGTGAACTGCACATGTTGGCCTCTAAAGGGTTTAAGGTGACAGTGGCCTACAACAGGTCAAAAGAACGTGGTGCCACAACATTAATAACCATACCTGGGTCTTTCTGCGTTTCTGTTCGCTATGAAATTATGTATCCTAATTAATTTACACCTAATCATACCATTTCAACTTAATTGCTACATTTCCAATAAAAATGCCACTTTGTTATATTCTGCGCATTCAGTGGGTGGGCGACTTCAAGAAACAGGAAACAGTGGAACACATCATCCTCTTGGTCACCCGCAAAGGCCCATCCAGCATAATGAACATGCATGAGCAATTTCATTTAAAATTCATACAGAGAAAAAAAACTTTCTGTACAGTACAAGAGAGTTAAAGAATTGCAAGGATGAAATAATTTCCATATAAATTGCAGATTTCTGTTGCTATAATGTCGACATTTCTGCCTATGATTGGGACATTACATGCATACCTAAGGCAATAATGGTCCATGGGGATTAGGTTTGTTACCTTCTGCTGACAGCAATATTCAACCTTGTTTTAATTCTCAAATTACTAATAATATCTGTGGTAATTGGTCCGTTTGCTGTTTCTCTCATTAAGAATGATGCTGGGATTCCAAGTTCGAATGTCATATACTTTGTTGATTTGTATAGTTTCTACTTACGTCATTGTTATTTGTATAAAAGTACAATTCCATGTAAACATGTTTATAATACTGCAACTAGTACGACTACTTTAACAGCCGTAATTAATCCCACCTTCATGTGTGGTCGGCCAGAGAACAGTTTTGGTCCAAGTCTATCACAAGGTAGCTCTCCTGGTCAGGCATTCAACTGGAACTGGTTTTTGGCATGAATTTCAATTTTTTAAGGACTTGCCAACCCATCACAAAAAGACCCCTGCCTCTCCTTCTCTTCCCTATACAAAGGGTGAGGTCCAACCCTTTGTAGGGTTGCCTACTTTGACCGCAAGCTTCTGCCCTGCCTTGACCACAATACTCCTCCACTTCCCCCTGTACCCAGCCATCTCTTCTCTCCAACCTCCAACCACCTCAACTTATTCATATCCCTCCTCTCACAATCTTCCAATCTCAACCAAGTACATTTATTCATTCTCCGTCTCACCATTTTTTCCTCCTACCTTTCTCCCTCGACCTATCCGCTCTCTTTGCCATTCTCTCTACCTCCATTCGCATCAAGTGTTCAGCCCACATCAGCCGGCTTTTTACCAATCTGCCCGTCAACGTCATCTGCACAACAATTTCTTCCCTCAATTCATCCATATTCCTTACAACAATCTTTGCTCCCGCAATCCTCCTAACCCCATGTGATGTTTTTGCTTTTCGTCCATAAGCTAATTTAAGTAAGTGGGACAGGTGGGTTCATTTCCATCTGACTGGTGGCATCATTTATGTGAAACGCCCTGCCTGTGAAACATCAACTCAACAGCTTATCGTCAGATTGGGAATGTAACACAGTCAAGACAGTTCATAGAAAGGTGTGCTGTCTCTGCACCACCTCATCAACATATACGTGAGTCCATATTTGGAGCTCACTCGAGCTTCAGCAACTGCACATGCATTTATTTAGCACCAACTTGCAGAGGCAAGAAGCATTTCAGAACAGCAATGGGCATTTCCTTCCTGAACTTTGTAGGTATACCTTGTGGCCTCAAAAACCATGAAGATAGATAGAGCATACCAACCGTGGCAAGTCGAGCAAGCAGCTTGCTCGTTGCAATTTGAACATGGCTTGAGGTGTCGTTTGGACACCTATACACCAAACAGCATGTTTCTGTGAAACAGGTTGGAGCAATACAGTGGTGCAGCATGCTATAGGTTGTTCCCAGTGGAGTTTCTCCAAAAGGAACAGTAAATAGAAAACAGAAAACAATGCCCCTTTACCGTGTATTAAAGCGCATGCAATCATGTCATAAACTGTATCTGACCATTCTTTCAAAAATAGTGGGGATACTTTTTGTGTATGTGTGAACCACATTGCATAATCGTTTGCTGCTCTGATTATATTTTCAGAAATATATTTGTTTATCAATATATTTTCACAATGAACGATGGCCGACGCATCTACTGGAAGTCAATCCATTGGGGAGCAGGCCTATTACCCTCCCCGAAGGTAGACAGCTCCCTGGAATTTTAACCAGAACCACAATGCACTCACAGATTGTAGCAACATAAGATCAAAAATTGTCAGTGCAGTTCTGCAGTCCAGTGCCCAATTTTCACAAATGATGATGAATACGATCAATTTCAAAAACTAAACGTTTTCTTTGAAAATCAAACTCGAGGCTGCAACTATAGGTCAGAGGGGGTGATATTAAGGATGATTGGTTAAATAAAATCACAGAAAACAACATACATAAGACATTACCAATATGTATACAAGTAGATACCCAAATCAGATACAACTTCAAGCTTAATTGGCATCTGTGAAAGACACAGAAACACCCACTGCTATAATCAGTTAACTGCTGCATGAATAATTATAGCATCAGTCAGCCGACATCGGCTTTAAAAGCCTTTTATTCCGAAAACCAGCACCCAAACACATCGCCCGAGTAAAAAGAGTTCATCCATGGACGTGTTTTTTTGCTCACTCAGCATCATCAGTGTGGAGTGAACACCTCCAGTCGTTGAATTGGCAAGCCATGCCATGCAGTTTTTCTTCATTTTTTTTTCATGTCACCATTCCAGGTGAGTTAAGTGTGTATGTGTGTGTTTTATTCGTTGTCATCTCCGTAATTGGGTTTCTGAAGGTGGAACGGAGTCTTCCTCAGGGCTCGAGGTATCCACCTCCGTTTCGGGTGCTACATTACTGTATATCAATTCATGGGATAAGTTTTGATTCGAAGGCTCTTTTTGGGATTGTCACCGAGTCCCGGACTAGCCTCCAACTGCAATTTGTTTGTGGTAATGTTCCGAGGGATGGTTTGTAGGATCTGTGAGGTTCTTCTTCATCATTCCTGTTGCTCCATTTATCGCTGGTCCAATTTCAGTGCTCTTCAGTTTCAACATCTTTTCACTTCATTCTTGAGATTTGGTTACTTTCTTGATTTCTGCATTATTTAGACCAAAATCACTGGGTACTGAAACCTCAATTAGCAATGCCTTCTTTTCCTTTTTGTATCTTAGTACTATGTCTGGTCGCAATGCTATGTATTCTATGTTCACGCTGGATGGGATCATCAGGTTGTACGTGAGCATTATGTCCTTTTTTTTCATTGTGATTTCTTTTGTTGTGTTTCCATGAGTTTTGTGGAGATTGGATATTAAAACTTTTGCAGATGTGCCAGTGGTTTACTCTCCATACCTTGTTGTGCCTTTGGGTGTACAGCTGTTCTGACATGAGTTTTAAAATCCCGATAGGAGGTGACGAGTGCTTTCTCTTTCTACCTTACAAAATCTCCAATTGTCTGATTGGCTCATTCCTGCCATTAAAAAAAAAAAAATCCGTTATTAGAGTGTCCCTGGTCTTGGGCATTTATTATGATTCATTCTCCATCCCAATTAAGCTGACCTTTCTTAGCCATTCCTGTGATTGTGTGTGTGTGTGTGTGTGTGTGTGTGTGTGTGTGTGTGTGTGTGTGTGTGTGTGTGTGTGTGGTGTGTGGTGTGTAGTAATAAGAGAACTAATTACAAATACTCGTATATGTTGTTTAAATCCCACTGATGCAACCTGAATTGTTCAACTTTGTTCAGTCATCCTTGCGTAAAATCACTGTCTGCGATAGCAATGCCTTCCGATGGTTGTTGGGCCTTCCTAGATAGCATAGCGCTTCCCAAACTTTTGTGAATCATAAGGTGATGTCTTTTCAAGAATTGCTCAGGATGTCAGTGTATAGCTTTAGAAAACATATCATTCTCATTGACAACATGCTCTTGAAATCATTCATTGTTGTCAACATTAGTGCTTCATCACTTGTGCAGAGGTCAAATAACCTCTTTTTTGTGAAATACTAATACTGTACAGTGATGAATAATGTGTGGACTTTGTGTCTGAAATGAAGGTTATATATATATATTTATATATATCAAAACATGTGTTGTGCGATGAGCACTCCCCCGATCCCCATTATTGGACACAGTCCCACACCAAATCATCACCTCCAACACAGAGGAATTAACCCAGTGACTCTGTCAAACAGACAAAGATTACATGGTAAACATCAGATAAACATCAAACAGAACTGCCAATCTGGATTTCAGACTTATTTACCCTCATCAAGATGGCATTCCAATAAATATCTAACCAATGCTGACCACATTTGTCGTTTACCCAGCAGACACACCTCCTGACTGTTATGGTGAGCATTGCCGTGGACTACATCTCACACTCTAAAACCGCATAATCCTCACAGACAAACCATCTGTTTGCCTCTCAGATTGTTTGTGCTAATGCAAACCATTCAACCAGGTGAAGGAGTCACTGAGCCTATGTCTCTGTGTTGGAGGTGACGCTTTGGTGTAGGACTGTGTCCAATGGGGATTGGGGGAGTGCTCATCACTCTCCGCATGTTTTGATTTGCTCACCGATCACATCATGTGCTTTCTGGTTGAATGGATGGCGTGCGCAAGGACAATCATGTGGGAGGCAGACAGATAGTTGCTCTGTGCGGATTATGCGGTTTTTACCATGTGAGATATAATCTGTGGTGATGTTCACCATAACAGTCAGGAGGTTTTTTTTTAATGTATTTTATGTATTTTACATGTATATTTTACAGTATTTTATATATTTTTTTCATGTATTTTACTCTCATGTATTTTACAGGACGGAATATTTTTCATAAAAAATTTGTCGATATGGATCACTGTCGACAGGTGATGGCGACAGGTGGCAGCTCGTGTGCTTGTCATTTATGAATCGTGAGAAAATGATTGTTTAAAACCCCTATTGAGGTGCATCGTGGTAAACAATGTGATCCTATAAAGTTTTGTGGTGATTAACCTTGCAAGTTTGAGGAGTAGCATCACAAACAATCATCTAATTTGCATATATATATATACATTCATGCGTATATTGTTCAAACCTTTTTGCAATTAGTGTGCTTGTGCTGTTACAAAACAAGGCATTGAACAAATTTTTGTTTTGCTAAATTACGGTTTTAATTGCAATGATGAAATATCAGACATCGGTAAACAAAGATGTAACTAATCTTCTTTCCGAGGAAGTTTCACTTTGTTATATTTTTTTCCAGTGATATAAAAGAGAACAAACCAGCAGCTGCCAATGGAAGAGGCAAAGCGTTTTCCAAGCCAGTAAATTCCTCCCTTGGGCCTTTATTGTGACCTAGGTCATCCCACGAAATTACAATTGACCCCAGTGCAATCTCAAAGGTCTCCTTACTCTGCTTCTCAAGGACTGAAATAATAAATCAAATCCACAACTGTATTGCAGAAAGACATCCACATCTGATACGTTATTCTGTGTAAAAAAAAAAAAAAAGTGTGAAAATTAAGGTTAAAAAACAAAATTGTTAAAAAGTGAGTTATACATCCTCCAGTTAATTGGTGGCAGAGTGGGTAAAACGTTGTTGCATTGCTCTCAGTTGTGTGTGTTAGAAATTCATGGGCACGCTGGAGTGGTGACCTGTCCATGATTGGTTCGCAGCCACAAAAACGTTCACAACTTATTTTGAACGCTCTGATGCTCTTTTAAGTGTATGGGCCACCAACACCACCATCATCACCATCACCACTACCATCACCACCACAACCACCACCACCACTTTCACCTGCTCATTGGTTCCAGAATGAAAAACCACGGCTTTCAAAATGACACAAACTCTCCAGTAT
Source organism: Eptatretus atami (assembly GCA_035128595.1). Classification (NCBI taxonomy): domain Eukaryota; kingdom Metazoa; phylum Chordata; class Myxini; order Myxiniformes; family Myxinidae; genus Eptatretus; species Eptatretus atami. Next base: position 130,638,918 of record CM068952.1, on the reverse strand, counting down.
TAAAAACCGTTCTTCTCACACCACAGTCGAAAGCCTTGACAATAAATGATTCACATTCGACAAGTGGTTCTGGCCATTGGAGTACAAGGTTATTTTGAGCATCATGTGCTGTTTTTATAGCTCGCTTGCCGAATATCATAGATTTCACAGCAGTTTTTACACCCTCACAAGCATAAACGGGGTTAAATGCAGCTGGCTGGCATCCACCGTGTGCTCGATGCACTTTACACACGTCGTTCCACAGCTGCCAACAGTGCGTGAAGCTCTCTGGCTCCGGATATGATGCCGGCGGCGCCTCGTCTACATGCGCCATCGGTCTGGCTAGTGCCGTGTGCCAAAGGCCCTGTAAGGCATGCTGGCGCCCACTGACAGGAACCCTGGATGCCGCCATGGTGCCATGGCATGCCCACTGCCTATCACCCAGTGTGAAGTCTTTTTCCAGACCTCTTTGCTTAGCTAATGGGGCTATAATTCCGCAGGGATGGAGATCCGCTTAGGTTTAAACAGATCAGTCTCCTTATTATCCTTTTGTCAATCTTCTCAATTTTTTTCAGAGTTGGTGCACATGGGTGTTAGACAAGCTCTCACAATCTCAGGGATACAAGTACAAATCAAAAAATGTATTCCCTCCAAAAGGAAAAAAATAATAAAAACAAACAGAAAAATAACCCAGAGCAGTGAAAGGGCAAGTCAAAAACCATTGTGATGGGTACAAGACCCCTTGGCTGGAGATAGATAAAAAGCGGAAATCGCATAACGATAATAATCTGAGAACCTGGTCAAGTAAGATCAGGCTACTTGAGATAAGGCAGAACAGCAGCACCATTGAAATGCTTAGTTTGCCAAAAACATAGACCACCTTGTGGGATACTTCATCAAAGATAACACAACCACACAGCGGTGAGACACCACATGCTAGTATATGCTCTGCTACATTCATTAAACTTGCAACCATGAAAAACAAAATCTATAAAAAGATGAACATTTGCTCATTTTTGCCAGGATTTGTACATCAGACAGATTTTATAAGTCCGTGGATGTACGTAAAAAGCTACCAGCGTAATGCTCGTCCTCAGTGCTCTGCACATTTGACTTCTGCCGAACTACTACGAGTTCATTCATTCCTCAAACACATTTTTCTGCCAGGGGAATGGAAAGCATAAAAATCTGAAATGGAGATAATTGAAAGCCACAAATTCTGGTGGAATCTTGTCACATGGAAAGAAGATTACGAGCTAGCAAATGGAATGACCATATTGGGAATGATACAACCTGGCAGGGCAATTCCAATACTGACAAAAGCATAACATTATCACTGGCTGGACTTCTGTCTTGAAGACCCAAAGATGGTCATACAGAGACGGTTGACTGCTCGCGATCAAAATCTATAAACAGATCGACAATAATGTGAAATAATAATGGTTCTCTTACAAAGAAATTCAACACAGGAGGAGAACATTAGGCCCATCAAGTCATTGAAATGCTTGCCAAACTCTGGTCGCTTGTTTGTGCTCTATCCTTTTCGAAATGCTGAGCATCAAGCAAGAAAGCAGCATGTACTATTTTTTAAGTCTTTGGTATGACTTAGACAGGGTTTAAACCATTTACCCTCCCCCCCAGACTTAGGAGTGGTCACTCCAACCATTACATCACTGAGTCTGCTGATGGTGCTCACGTATTCAGTTCCAGTGATGGTCATTCTCGATCAATGGATACTGTGACCTCATGTAACTAATGTGGCTTAAATGACTCATGTGAGTTTTCAGTTAAGTCCAATAAACTGCAAAGAACTACAGACCACAAGGTACACTTCACATCCATATCTTGTGTTATTTAATCATTTGGTACCGGTCTCAAAAGCCATTGTATTTCTTCAACAAAGTATTACTGTTTTCAAGAGGCATGATGAGATATTTTACAACGTGATTCTAGACTCCCTTCCATTAAGAATGACATCAGAAGCATCATCCTGACATCAGAGGTTCATTATTATTAGAACAAATATGAGATCTTTATTGCAGAAAATGATCATGCTGGCGCTTGTGGACAAAGCACTTCTTTTGTAGTAGTTATGATAATTGATGCATTACTATCACGAAGAGTAAGAAAGTAAACACAAAATGAATTTATCTTGAAAAAATACACGGTAGTTTGTATTATTGATATTTGATAGAAGGTTGGGAATCATGGCAGAAACACAGTGACAAATGATAACTGTCCCTGTTTCATGAATCAATACACACCTTTCAAAATGACACAATCCGCCCCACAATGCTCGGTGTGCAGAAACCTCAGAAAAATTCCGTGTTCGGGACGAAATAAAATATATTGTGTGTTCAGGAGAAGGATTGTTACCTGAAATGGTTCACAAATCTTGGAAAATAAGTCGAAAATACTTGGAAAAGTACCCGAGAGAAAGAGCTGTGCCACTGCACAACAAAAGACTCGGCAAACTTTCTCTGCTCATTGAACGGGCACCTGTTAGTACTGCAAACTCCCAACCATGTGGGCCAGTTCAAAGCCCGAGTGGATGGAAGTGTGCTACACAAACCCCCAACGAATCACAACCAGTGAATGGACTGTTTATCTGGATTAGATGTTTCTGAACACCAATGGTAAAGACATATGTGGAGGGTGCAGGGTAAGTTTAAAATGATATTTACTATTAATCATGTTGGGAGGTGGAGGGGGGGTGGAGTTGTGGGAGCTATGAAGGCCGTTGTGTAAATATATTGTTTGTTTGGTTTGGCCGCAGGAGAAATCACACTAGATTTTTGTATCTATTTCAAAAGGAAGCCCGTGTGTGTGTGTGTGTGTGTGTGTGTGTGTGTGCTTTATATCCAGAGCCAATGTGCTAGCTTGTACCAACAGTGAAATGGTGTGAACCCGACACCTCTCATCCACGGATATGTCTCATATTTCCAATATTTCCGCGAGTCCGATTCGTATTCAGGGGAATACAACAATTATAGTTAACCGTTTTGAAAATTTTGGCTAAATGCTGAAAATGATGTTTAAAAGATTATTTGAATTTCAGATTTTGCGCGAGTAACGGCAGGATAAAAGTGCCCGGTGAGCCGAACAGAGTCAGTGCAAACGCATACACAGCACATGTGCAAAAGGCCTCGTTTAGCATTCATACGTCATTTTGAAAGTCGCGTATTGAAACTTTTTAGGCATCAACAAGTCGTGTGTGTACTTGGGTTTTAATAAAGCAAATGTGCAATTTGTCAAAAAGCCCTGGAGCTCTCCAACACTCCAGTCAGGTCCAATGGACCAGATCGTTGTGAACTAGTCGCAAGGATGAGTGGGGTGGTTCGGCTTCCTGAATGGCTGGCCTTTGTCACCAAAATAAGCTGAAGGTGCGTCAAACAACTCAAGACAACCACCAATTTAACAAAGGAAGAAGAACAAGAGAAAGACATCCATTGAAACTTGGCAGTGTACACTCCAAAATGTTCACTTTGCAAGCCCAAAACCAATTTGCATATGTGACCACGAGACACAGCAACTCTTACGAAAAATATATATCTTGGCAGATGGCATCTATAACATTCACGAGCACAAGCAGATAAGACAGCCAGCTCATGATCTGCAGTATGAGGCCTATTTGATGCATTGTCCAGTACAAAGAGGTGCACACATGAACAGTCATGTATTAATCGAGTTGGTGGGTCCTTATCCGTATTTTTCACTCCTCCAAAAGCCGAACTGGAGCGTGTCTACACATTACATTCATAACTAGAAAGGCACTCGGTAGATCGCATACCTCCTCTCGGATCTGGATCCGTATCCAGATTTTCACAAAAAAATCAAATCAATTCGTCCACAACTTTTTGAGATATCCTGCACACAAACAAACAAACACAGACAGACAGACAGACAGACAGACAGACAGACAGGGATGAAAACATTACCTCTCTCCCCCTTCTGTGGGCAGAGGTAAAAAGGTTGGAAATGTTAACCCCCTCCCTTCCACCCCGACTTTAGCCCAACCTCCCTTTTCTCCCATTTTCCCAGCCTCCTTCTTCCTCCGTTTCCTGTTCTTTTCTTAAATTTATTATTCTCAATCTTCCCCTGCCACCACTTTTTTCACCCTACAATATAAAGATGTCTTCATAGCCACTACATGAGATGAAAGGCATGGGTCTGAGAAGCCACATCACAATCTCAATGGAGTTTATGGTGCCATTTAAAATGCATTTCTCTTCAACGGTTCATAGTGCATGACAGAATGTTTATAACCAACACTAAAAACGTCACATGCTGCCACCAGATAATTCAAAATCTCTCAATCAAACTGTCGGACCACAGTATTTAAAGAAATTTGTAAGTTCACAAAATGTTATTACGGAAACACTGGTGAAATTATAAAACATATCCAACTATTCCCAGTGCATCACCTTGCTTTACAATGTGGGAATCTTTGTGGCAAGTAACAATTACAGTGTACCCATTTCTCCAAGGCCTGTCCATGATTAGAGAATAAAATGCCGAGGGCTGCTTGTCTTGATTTTTGCTGGGTCACTGTACGTACCATAAGAACTCCTCATTGTAATTCCAAACTCGTCAGTGCCTTGTCGATATTAATGCTTGTGAGTCTGCTGTGAGGCCCAGACTCGAGCTCTCATATGGCTACCCAGGTAGGCAACAATACAGAACCGACTCTGGATAGATACCTTGTCAGCTGCACTGACAGTTCACCAGGTCTGGACCAGTGTCGTTATGACTCAGATATGCGGTCAAACAAGCATCGTCGACCGAGTTGATTTGTTTGATGTCTCCATATGAGCACAGTGATCATAATTTTGTGACACCAGGTTCAAGTCCCATCACGCTGTGTTGATTTTTCCAATATTGACAAACTGGTGGCAGTCGTGGGATTTAACCTGTGTGCTAAATTGGTGATGTTGTTGTGGGATTTAAACCCTACGATAAGTTGGTGCTTCAGAATAAGGGATTTTGTTTCAATTGATGAGTGGTATATGCCTGGTGTTGGCTTTATGGTTAGGGTGGTGGGCTTGGGGTCCCAGGATCCTGAGTTCAAATCCCACTTGGCTGTTGAATTAATACCAGGTGGGGTTGACTCAGCCTGTCAAACTTCTGAGGTCGGCAAAAAGAGTACCAGCTTGCTGGTATCCTGTGTCGGAGTGGTGACCCGTCCAGGATTGTTCCCAATAGCCAAAGAGACTGCTTAGGCAGCACCAATGTTCTGCACAGAGTATGGTCCCAATGGATGAATGGATTGGTGTGGGATTTAAACCCTACGATAAGTTGGTGCTTAAGAATAAGGGATTTTGTTTCAATTGATGAGTGGTATGCCTGGTGTTGGCATAATGGTTAGGGTGGTGGGCTTGGGATCCTTGGGTCCTGAGTTCAAATCTTTCTTGGCTGTTGAAATAATATCAGGTGGGGTTGACTCAGCCTGTCAAACTTCTGAAGTTGGCAAAAAGAGTACCAGCTTGCTGGGATGATTGAGCCATTTTCATATCCTGTGTCCAGGATTGTGCCCAATATCCCAGGAGACTGCTTTGGCAGCACTGACGCTCTATGCAGAGTTTGGTCCCAATGGATGGATACTTAGCTTGTAACTTGCATCTTTCAATCACATTTGTCTATGTCCATGTCTTGCATGCAATATGAGTGCAAACTCTTCTATGAACCTGAGACCTCTATAATATGATTGAAAACTCCTATATGCACCTCATAAGAGTGCAAACTCCTCTATAGACCTTGTACAAACTCCTATGGACCTCATATAAGTTCAAACTCCTCTATGGACCTTGCATAAATGAAAACTCCTCCATGGACCAAAAGCAAACTCCTCCATGGACCTCGTATAAATGCAAAGTCCTCTATAGACCTCGTGCAAACTCCTCTATGGACCTCGTACAAACTCCGCTATGGGACCTTTACATAAGTGCAAAACTCCTCTATGGACCTTGCATAATCAAACCTCTATGGACCTCATATAAGTCAAACTCCTCTATGGACCTGCATAAATGAAAACTCCTCCATGGACCTCGTATAAATGCAAAGTCCTCTATAGACCTCTGCAAACTCCTCTATGGACCTCGTACAACTCCGCTATGGACCTTTACATAAGTGCAAACTCCTTTATGGACCTTGCATAAATGAAACTCCTCATGGACAAAAGCAAACTCCTCCATGGACCTCGTATAAATGCAAAGTCCTCTATAGACCTCGTGCAAACTCCTGCTATGGACCTCGTTACAAACTCCGCTATGGACCTTTACATAAGCGCAAACTCCTTTATGGACCTCAGAAACATGTATGACAAACATATGACAATCAACCATCAACTCGAGACAAGCTCCATGAATTGAGTAGTGTATAGAAAAACAAGAATGAAAGATCTTCCTGAAAGCTAACAAAAGGTTGAATGCAATAAATAGGCATGCTAAAATATTTTTCTCAAGCTGAAACAATTTCATTTTTACATGAAGCATATTTTACATTCCAGCGGGTGATGAGCGCTCATAACTCGTGAGGCCCACCTTGGAAGCATCAGCCTCCGTGGAAGTCACACAATCCACCTTGCCGACATGCATAGTGCACACACATGCCATTACCTGCCACTTCAGGCACAATCAAAGGCAATGATGTGAGCAAGTGATGGCAAATCTGTTGTAATTGATGTCTGTGTGCAGCGAGTTCCACCATTATCGGTTTGGAAATGACCCAATGAAAGCCCATTCAGGATATAATCCCTTTAAGCTCACTTTGTTACAATCATATCCATAAAATGGCACACATTCTTCACTTATTACAGGTTTTGGTATGGGCAACTCATTATAAAATCTGCAACGGATGAACATAACAGCACGTGAGACATCATCAGATGCTCCATATGAACTAGCAAAAGCGTAAGGATGTAATTTAAGTAAGTGCTTTCAACAGGCTACACAACACCATGTACTGGGGCAACTGTGTCACTGACCTTCAGGTCTTGTTGAGGAATGGAAACATCAGAGGCCTTCTCCAACTTGGGCCGAGTGCCAACATGATATTTTCTGGGACCTGACATTCGACTCGTGTTGTTGCTGTCACCTTTCATAGAAACTGAGTATCCGTTGGGTCGCATGGTCAATTCTCCAGAACACTGCAATGGATCAGTCATCTCTATGGATGACTCCACCATCATTTGGTTCTCAACAAGGCAGAGCATTTCAGGAACATGCAGCAGAGAATGACGATGTGGGTTGGTCTTCTTAGTAGTGTTTTCATCAACACAGGGCTTTTCAACAACATAATGCAAATGTGATGATGACTTGGGATCTAATTTAGTGCTGGATGCAAGATGAGCACCGTCATGCTTCTGGGAATCACGAACTACACAAAATTCAATGCCATTGCTTCGGTAGCAACCTGTAATTTCCTCTAAACCAGACACAACAGCAGGTGCAACCGCTTGATTGACCGTCTTTGAGCGTCTTCGTCCAGCAGTTTGTGTCGCCAAACTTCCATTTACGGCTTTGACTACTGGGACTTGGCTGGCTGGCAACTGTTGCGTCGGTCTTTGCCGTCTCTCTCTCGCTGGTGCCACTCTTTGAGCGGCCACAGTGGCAGTGGGTAGGTGCCCATTATTGGGACTTGAGCCCTTGAGGGGTGCAGCTTTTCTGGCACCATTTCTAGTTGTTGCATGAAGTTGATTTGCTTTGGGTAGGCTGGACATGGGCCTAGATTTGGACACTGCAAGAATGGCTGGCATTGTTGGCATAAAACATCAAAATTATTCAATACAGTACAAGATGAGATCTTCCATCGAACTTTTTCCCTTGTTCTTCAAATGCTGTTGCATAAAATGCTCACATTTCTGAGCTCAAAGCATTTCCCTGTATAAGTTCCTTTACAGGGAACGCTATTAAAAACAAACTTCCCACCTGGTTATGCAGTCGGCCAGTGTGAGGGAGGGGAAGTCAACAAAATCACGTAAACACAAAGTAGACGATGGTTGTCGAACTCAAATCTTGATGCAAAAGTAGTTGATACTTCAGCCTTCAGAACTCAAATCTACCTAAAAGCCAGAGCGCGAGCTCAGTGTTCTGTCAACTCAGGAGCAGGCGCAGCGTGAATGCCAGGAAAGTTGTGCGAGTCACCTCCTCTTAAATCCCAGCTGATGTCAGCGCTGTGAATCATTATTGTGGCAGGACTCGAGCTGAGCCAACCACCCACATCTTTTTATCCCCGCCTCTTCTTCACCCATCACTCCACACACTGTCACCCACAATCTTCAACCGCCCACACAAACACCTCCCTCAACCCCCACACGTGAACACAAACTCACAGATCATTCACTCGGCCTGCCCCTCAAGCACCCTCACTTCCCTCCTCTGCAATCTTTCTTGCCTGCCCTGCTTTACTAGTAGCCCAAACTGTTCCTCACCCCCTCCTCATCACCAAACGTGATTCCTTTCCTGCCTGGCGCTTTGAACGGCCGAGCATGCTGAAGAAACAGCCCAGCCCTGTTTGAGACTAATAAAGCAGCTGGGAAAACAGCAACATCAGTGTCACTCTTCACCACCGAAAGAGACATGAGAAACTCAACTTACCCCACTCATACGCGTTTCATGATCTCCGCAGCGTGTTGTGGCAACAATTGTCTCGCTCTTCAGCGTTCCCATGGCCTATTCCTGATGGAAGTAACCGTACCTTGAACGAGTTGCTCCCTCACCATAATGGGGTCTGCCAGATATTAGATAATAACTAGAAAGCAAACAAACTGATAAAACAAACTCAGGACTTCCCATGAAGTATTCTCTTTGAATCAAAGCAGTCAGAGAAAGAAGAACATGCAATGTGAGTCAACCATGTAATGCCCCACTCCACGCTGAGCCAAGGCTCCGTCGCGGTACATTACGATGGAAAAATTTGATCATCCTTTGGTTGATTCGATTTGCAATGTTATTATTGAGATGAATAGTTCAACTGGAGAATTTTCATGGACGCATACAGCAAAAAAAAAATAAAAAACACAAACAAATGAAACGACAACAACAACAAAAACACCCAAGCGATATTTTATGCAAAGCTGCAACAAGCAACATTCAATTACAGCGTTTTAATGACAATGATTATCCGAGAAATGTATAAGAAATGCGATTTTTGCTGCTTTCGCTGCAAGGATAATTTCAAGCGCGGCGCGGGTCTCAGGGTAATTGTATTTACGAGCCGCCGATAATGCAATTAGGGGATGAAAATGAGCCAATGGAATGAAGTCAAATTGATGGGATTGGGGTTACAAGTCATGAAGCGTCGCTTTGATGCAATCTTGAGGTCAGAAAAATATGGAGTTAAAAAAGAAAACCAGTTTAAATTTTATGGCAAGGGATGGATTTGATGAAATAGGTTCAGGTAACTTCATAGAGCCTTGTTTCTGTAAGTATTTTGTGTGCTGCCTGTGGCTGCTGGTTGCATCATTGCTGAGAGTGGAGTTGTGCTGTTGATTCAGTTCCCCCCCCCCCCCTGATTCCAGTAAGCTGGTACACATTTTGCCAACCTCAGAAGGTTGGATGACAGATTGAGTCAACCCACCTGGTGCTATTTCACAGTACAATAGAGGGCTTGAACTCAAAACCCTAATATCTTAAGCCAACCACCCTAACAGTTAAGCCAACACCAGGTTCCATAGAGCCTTGTGAAGTGAGACTATTGTATTCATACGAGAGTGGAAAACTGGTGTTCATGCAGGTTAGTGTTGGTCCGTGTCGGCGGACAGATCGAAACAATGGATGGAATCATCAGGACGTTGATCGAGATGTGATTAATGCCGTGGGAAGCAAGAAGCTGACATTTCGGGCGTTAACCCTTCATCGGAGCGAAAAAAAAAAAGAAGCTCTGACAGCTTCTCCTTCCTTCCCATGGGGGTTGGGATACTTCGACCAATGGTGTATTGTTTCAATCCGCAGTGCAAAGCTCCAAGCGGTGGTGTAGTGTGTTCTCCATCATTTCCCATACCTGGTGTGGTTACTGCGGTGTTCAGGTATCCTCATATCATACACGTTAGAGATACTAAACTTTGCTCTGGCCTCGGTTATAAATTTTATTAAAACATTTTATTTAGACATCCAAACAAACTTGTCGTGGATTTAAAAGATACATATTATTGGTTCAATTTTTCAAAGACCATGGAGGTTTATACAACACAATCACGACAGCAATTGGTGAACAAAGAGAGGCCAGAGAAAGCCTGGTGTTCATGAAGGTTAGTGTCAGGGCAGAGATGAACCTGATAAACAAATTGGCAGTCCCTGCCTGTTTCTCAAAGCTACACACGATCCTGTTATCTTTAAACTGGCTGATTAAAGGAGATTTGGCAGGCTGAGACAGCTTGAGGGTGCACGCCTGCTCGTGAAATGGCTATGGTTACTTAGAACACCAAATGTGCCAAACAGATTCAAAACCACTCCCGTACCGTAAAAACTGAACACACCTCTGTCGTTTACTTTCATTTTGGGTGGAGGCGAAGGAAAGATTTTAAACCGGAGCCATACAGTCACAATAACATTCTGTACAGGTGGCTCTGTAAAATAAAGAGGACTCTAAAATAAAGTCTGTTTATTATGTGAGAGTACTTTATAGAGATTGAATGGGTTGGCAGAACAGCCGAGAGGTACGCACACTCATCTCCAAGCTATCAAGCCTGGGTTCGAATCCTGGCCAAGCAATATAAACTGTCATTCTGGTGTCTCACAGGGAAGGTGATTCATCAAAGTGTGTGCCATCCCTTGGATGGACGTTAAACTGGCGCTAAAGATCCCACAGTTTCTTTCACGAGGAGTTGGCGAGCTATCGCTGGCACCCTGGACAAAATTGCAAATTCCTGCCTGAGCTATTGCTGGTAAGGCAATGCTGGGACGGCAATGGCAAACCACCCAGTAAAACCCTTTGACAAGAAAATGCTTTGGCAGCACAGACACTGCAACAGAGTATCATGCCAATGGTCCAAAAGAATCAGAATAGAGATTAAGAAAGCATCGTACTAAAATACACAATTTGATGTCTGTCTGTCTGACTGTGATGCATTCGGTTGTTACTTATCCAATCTCAATCAAACTCGACAGGAGGACGAAGGGTCACACGACAGAGGTTGTAACGACTTCATCCCCTCCGCCTCCCCCAAGGGGGTTTTCTGCCTTGGGCAAAATCTGTGTCAAGATGTATATACAGCTTATCATGGCGTTTTTCCAAGGCCGCTTCAAATAACAAAAGTAACAAGAAAGAGCAATCAGAGATTGCAGACCCTTGCTAGGACTTGTTTTGTGTGGCAAATAAATGGAATGATGTACTAAATGAAAGGTCTTTGATTGCAAATGAAAGGTCAAAATGGTCCAGTTGTAAATGTGTAAAGCTCAAAGGTCTTAAAAGTTGTAAAGGTCAAATGGTCTAAAGGTCGAAATGGTCAAAATGGTCGAAAGTGTCGAAAGAGGCGAAAGTCTTAATGGTGTAATTTAAGGTCTAAATGATCGGAATTGTTTGAAGGTGACTAAAGGGTCATAATTTTTTTTTTAAAGGGTCTAAAGGTCAAAGAGGTCTACAGGATATTAAAAGGTGTGATGGTTGAAAGGGTAGAAAGGAGTCTAAGGCTCTTCAGAGTTCTAAAGGGTATAAGAGAATCTAAAGGGTGTATCAGGGTTTATAGGGTCTTAAAGGGCCTTTGGGGTCTCAATAGTCTAATGGTTCTTTGGGCTCTAAAGGATATTAGGCATCTGAGAGGTCTTAGGGGTCTTTAAGGGTCTTAGCCATCTAAAGGATCTTAAGGGTCTTTAGGGTATTAAAGGGTCTTAAAGATATCCAGGGTCTAAAGGGGTTTAAGGACATAAGGGGTCCAAAGGATTTTAGGGGTCTAAAGGGTCTTAAAGGTCAAAAAGCTTTTAGGGGTCTTAAGGGTCTAAAAGGTGTTAGGGGTAGTTATGGGTCTAAAGTGTCTTCAGGGTCTTCGAGGGTGATAGGGGTCTAAAGGGTCTTAAAGGAGCTTAGGGATCTAAAGGGTATTAAAGGGTTTTAGGGTTCTAAAGTTTTGGAAAGGTTCTTCAAGTTTAATGGGGTCTTAAATGCTCTTCAAGCTATAGAGGGTTTATATGGTCTTATGGGTCTCAAAGGGTGTTGGGGTTCAAAAGTGTCTCAAAGGTTCTTCAAGTTTGAAGGGATCTTAAATGCTCTTGAAGTTATAGAGGGTTTATGGGGTCTTTGGGGTCTTCGGGTTCATAATGCTCTGGAGGGGTTTTAAGGATCTTAAGAGTTTCAGGGATCTTAGGGTCTTTGTGGGTCTTTGTGATCCTTAAGGTGTTCATGGTCTTAATGGGTCTCAGGGTTGTAAAGATTCTAAAGGGTCATAAGGGTCTTAAAGGGTCCTATGGTTATAAAGCGTCGAATGTAATTAATACACACTCACGTTCTGTGTGGACAAACAAACAAACAGATGAACAAACAGACAAACAAACAAACAGATGGATCCAAATGCAATACCCTCTCCTCTGGTGAGGGTTAAAAAAACAAAAAAAACAATTATGATAATAGCAAAATATTAATGTAATTACAAAACAATATTAATACTTATAATATCCCCCCTCCTCAAGGTTTTTAATTTCTCCTTGGACAAACACCATGTTAACGTGTATAAATAGCTTAGCGTGACGTGTTGTCGGGCACCCTTACAGGAAGTAAATATACCATCAGAGATGGGGAATCCCCCGCCATTGAAAAATAATTGAAATCAGATAAAGCGGTTTCCATTTATTACAAAAAACATTTTTTTCAAGATGGCCGCCCCAGTCGGCCATCTTGGATCCGGCCACGCCCAAAATCAATAGGGTTCTTCCTTTTCAGGTGTACATGTGTGACCCATTTCAAATCATATGGCGAACAGTTTATGAGTTATCGCACTCACAGCTATAAATGTTGACCCATAAATGTTGACGCCCAGCCAGCCGGCCGGACGACCGCCCAGTCGGCCATATTGGATCGGCCACGCCTAAAATCAATAGGGTTCTTCCTTTTCAGGTGGTACATGTGTGACCAAATTTCAAATCGATATGGCGAACAGTTTATGAGTTATCGCATATAGTTTCGTTGACTATATTGTTCGTTGACTCACAGCTATAAATGTTGACGCCAAGTGACCCCAGCCAGCGGACGGACGACCCGGGTGATAACAATATCCCCTTCCACCACGCGGCGGGGGATAAAAAAAATACAAATTATAAATCACAAATCATGTATGTTACATTTTTAAACAGTCGCTACTGCTGTTTCACACTAAACGGAAAAGTAGGCAACTCGACGTTCTTGAGGCATTCTATGCTTATCACCCCCCCCCCCCTCGCAAAGAAAAATGGACCCAAGCCTAGATCGACTGTAATCTATATAACCTCAGAGAGAATAATAACATGACCCTTCTTGTTGCTCCCGCAGGGAGTGGGTGTACTCATGAGAAGAAATTCATAATAATTTGCCCTCCACCTCTTCCCCCAACGAAGTATATGTTAATGATAAAAAGTAACATGAGATTTTTCCAAGTCTTAATATTCTTAAACCATGTGTTATATGTATGGAGTTGGTGGCCTACAGAGTGTGCAGAGTTGGCCAGGTCTTCCACGTACTGCTGGTCAGGGCTGACGTTTGAGTGGAGCAGGTTAGGGTAGGAATTTGACAAGGGTGCCGGCAACAACTTGAATACTCTTCATTGAAAGACGCTCTTCACCATCCAACATCTAATGCCAACAGAAAGCCCAACGCCAATCTGAGGGACAATATGTATTCAGTGATGCAATTCCCTGCCTGCGAAGCACTATCCAAAAAGTTTATAGTTGAATCGGGAATCAAATGTCGATGAGTCAGTTCACCTATGAGCTGTCTTGACAGACACAGGAGATCGTACAAGTCATTCGATGAAAATTCAATAGCTTATAAGCATCACATCTATACTATAAAAGGAGCCATGCTTATGTACATATGTCCCTGCGTGCATCCGTGTGTGTGCGTGTGTGTGTGTATGCGAGTTCCACCAATTGGTTTGACAGTTCGCCTGACTCCACCCATAATTTATATACCACTGCAGCCATATTTCTATACTCCGTATAGGTCTGAGGTTTCATTGGACTACTTTGTAAGCCTCGCACTTTCTGACTCTCTCATGGCTTAATGCAAATTTGACATCTAATTTCATATTTCATCGTGTCTGAGATGGTTTAAGATTCAGCTGCAAAAAGCGGGAAGAAAATCGTATGTTTCTTTTTTATTGACGTTTTAAAAGGCAAAACACATTTTAATAG
>CM068952.1:130564219-130604381 GCA_035128595.1 Eptatretus atami | reverse complement strand
CTAGGTGTGCCACTAACGATCGCTTCGCCGTAGGTTATAATAAGACAGCAAGTTTACTTCACAAACCAATTGAATGGTCTTTTTGTGAAATCTCATGCGGATGTAAAAATGAAGTGAAACACATGAAAAAGGACTTTTAATACACTGTGGTGCTGTTGTGCTGGCTTGTTGTTATCCCATGCCGATGAAGCGAAACGGGGTTAGCATCTGTTCATGTTGTCCGCTGTCCCTGTAAATGTCCGTCTTATCAGATAATGATCGGGAACAACTTATTAAACTGAATGTTATATTTTGAACACTAATCAAACATGAATTGGAAGACAAGTCTTCATTTTACCACACTCTGTGTTTAATTCGCCGATCGCACATAGCGCAGAGGAGTGAGACAATATTTTACTCCATCTGTTGCCTGGCGTCAACAACATTTGAAATCATTGCAAAGGAAACTTAGTTTTTAAAGACGTTATAAGGACACAAACAACAGGATGAAGAACTAATGTAACGTGTTGGATTAGGGTGATGTATTTATGCTGGAGAAAATGGTGGTAGAACACGTAAGTTTTTGGTTTATATGCCTTGAACCTCTTTAAACCTTCATTCAAATTGAATTATATATTTAAACAACCGGTCTGATACAAATAATCTTCATTCACGACCTTATCATACATTTTCACAAACACACATATATCGAATATGGCATAAGAGGTGTGGCACATGTGCTGACACGTCAACCCATGGTGAGTAGAGCGGGGCTGATTATGCATGGCGAGTCAAGAACAAACTGAAGGCGATTCCAGCACAGCAAACCTCGCAGGAGGGTGACGTCACTCAGGAGCACATCTGGACCAAGGGCATGCGCGGAGTTGGAAAGAGATGGTGCGTGACCCGTGCACCCAGGAACCACCCCACAAGAGGCAGGACTGAGACATTGATCCCCCAACTCCAAACCACTAAACCCTCCGCCCTCCCTCTCCCAAAGCTTTAAGTATGATGTTGTTCGCTGGAGGTGAACTTCCAGAGATTTGCAGGATCTTGCCTTGTAGAAAGCTTCTGGAGTGAGAGCTGGTGGGTTGCTGTGGGACAGAGGTGGTACTCTGCACGGTTTGTGATGCTCTGCTGGCCGAAAGGAATGGAACGGAATGGAACACTGAGGAAAGTTGGACCAAGTGCAAGCAGTCGGGGAGCGAGAGGCAAATCAGCATCATGAATGAAAGGTAGTTCTGATCCTCAGATGTTTTTTCTCTTCTTTAAACTCCTTACTGTGGACACACAGTGGTTATCATCAGGGAAAGCCAGAAGAACCAATTTTTTTTAGATGACCGACACTGACTCGCACCCTGTCTTCTCACATCTGAGCACCGACACCGTACTCACTCACACTCTTCATCACGCACACAGACACGCTATGCTCTCATAACCCCCCCTCCACCTTACTTCTCTGCACCTTGGACTACCACTGCCCGCATGTACGTGCGCGGTAAGCAGAGGCCACAATGCTCAAGTTTTTCTCATCTCTTACTTTCTACCTTTCTGCTGAGTGATTTTGATGACACCTGTCTATGTTAACAAAGTAAGTTTGCGTAAGCAAATAGATTACAGTGCATAGTTCTGCTCTTTGTCTAGTTTACTGTATGTATTTGTATCCTTGTATGTCTTTTTCCACACTACATAATACTGTATGTCCCGACTGTACGAATACCCTCTATAAAAAACCCTTGACTTGCGGATGCGTGTGCTTTCCTCGTGCTTCCTTATAAGTACACCAATGTCATTGTTAGTTCAACCTGCTCATAGCGTCCTTCTCCATAGGTCCAGCACAGTCCGCAGTATTGTTGATAGGAAGTTTCACACCCATGTAATTGCTCTCATTAGCTAGCGGTGCACTCACTGTAATCTCGCAGTAGTCCAAGTGGCGAGCTGAGGGCACGAAACTCAGTAATCCACTCAGCTTCCTGAGGTAAATGGTGTTAGACAGGTATCTACCCTGTTAGACGACAATCTAACCTGTTAGAGTTGGCAAAGTAATTGAAGGTTCTGGTTGACTAACAATGCCGACCGGGCCGTGGTTAATCACCATGTGGTTCCAGGACCGGGCATTCAGGAGGAACCTGATGCTTCCCTCGCAGTAATCCCCAAACCCCGAGTTCAGCAACAATATACTGCATATGGTTATTATGTTGTTCATGTTCAATATTTATCGATTTTCTCATTTTCACGTAAACACAACCGTTTTAGTCTTCGGAATAAGTTCGTATGTTTCTAGTTAATAAAACTGAATAATTATTATGATTAGCCTGTCACCCGTGCAGCGGGAGACGGGTTTTGCAAATCACTTGTGTGTGTGTGTTCCATCTGTGTCTCTGTATGTCTGGTGTTTATCCACGCTGTAACTTTTTTTCCATTTGAGCTTTTGTCTTCAAATCTTCAAACAAATCTTTATTAGGAATATGGAGAAGACAAGTTAATCATTTGGTCAAAGGGTCAAAGGTCAGCGTCACAAATAATTCATCAATTTTCATCCAGTTGACCTGAAATTTTAAGAATTTTCATATTGAGTCACTGAATTGTTCACCAATCAAGGCTATAATCAGTGTTTTTTCCAATCAAAAGGTCAAGAACTGCATAAAATCGTCAATTTTCATCCTTGACCTGAAATTTTAATAATTTGCTATTGGTCACTGAATTGGTTCACCAATCAAAATTCGAAGCAAATTGCTTTTATAGATAAAAGGTCAAAGGTCAAGGTTGTATATAATCAACAATTTTATCTGATTGACTTGAAATTTTAAGAATGTGCATATTGGTCACTGAATGGCTCACCAATCAAAATGTAGAAACCAATTTTCTTTTATAGATCAAAGAGTCAAAGGTCAAGGTTGAATAAAATTGTCTATTTTCATCCAATTGACTTGAAATTTCAGCAGGGTTTGTATATTGGGCACTGAAGCCTATTGCATTTGAGGTCAAAAGTTCAAGTGTAGCCTAAAATCATCAATTTCTTGTTTGTTTGTCTTTTTTTTTTAGCTATTTTTCATCATGTTAGTTTTTGGAAAAAATCAGAACCTGAATACAATGTGGACGGGGATGGGCTTTGCATTTTCAGATGCTTTCTATATTATTATATACCATTATTATTTTAAGGTGATATATGAGACGCTCTTCAGAGCGTTAAACTTGCAGATTTTTTTAACGAGTCTTTAACATGTTGACTGCCAACCTTACAGTATGCACCACTCCCATTTGCAAGCCAAGTACAGTGTGCATGTGCATGTACTTGTTGTTCAAATTTCACCCTTCGATGAGCAAATCTAAATTCATTTCTTATCCATTGCTGGGAAACCCCATTATGAAATTAAACTCGTAGCAGGCAGTGGTTCAAGATTTTCATTTCTGTATGCAGGTACGAGCTATCTGGCAGAAGTATTTTGGTACTGAATCGATGATGGATCATACGTCATTGCTAATGGTAGGTAGATCATGTGCTGAGTACCACTCGTTTTTTAAATATATTTTTTGCTACTTGTCATTATCCTTCAAATGGCACGTGTGAATGCAGATGAAGTGACAAAAACTTCTCATGGAGACTGGTAATGACGATCATGATTACTACATAGATTTACATTCACAGAACTGCCAACAGATTGTTTGTTGCATTACTGGCATGGCAGCCAATTAAAAAGAGTATAAACCTGAAACACTGTGTGGGTATCATGTTGTATAAAGTCTCTAGCTGTGGTTGTTGTTTGTGTGCTCTTTCCACATACTTTTTATATTTTCCATTGCTTTGTGAAATATTACTATTTATAATTTTGTGTGCTCTTCCATGTTCTTAAAAGGGTCTCTTGTAGTAGATATAAATAATATTGAGGAACGCTACATGAACCCCATTTCCGCTTTTTCCTCAATCCCGGAAACACGGGCTTTAAAAAAGGCAGGTTTGTGGATTAAATGAGACAAATCTTTGTTCCAATAAATCGATTATTTTCTTTCCAAACAAATAAGTGGATTATTAGCTTTCCAACAGTACGTTTATATTATTCTACGGCAGCAGAACTGCTCCATTAAAGCTCGAGGTCACGTGAATGATGATCAAGGTACTGCTTCTTCACGTGATAAATGCAGGACACTTTTCCTTTTAGTAATATATCGACGACCCGTGAACCGTTGGGTCCCGTTGTAACAGCGGTTGATGAAAAAAAAAATCATTCAAGAAAAAAAAATCAGATAGCTCAGCGTACAATAACCGCTGAGGTGCTTGCATGATCAAATAATCCCGAAGGAGTATGACTTAATCGGGAATTGATTTTTTCATTATTTTTATCGTTGCCCGATTTGAACGAAACTTGATACTGCACACCGCAGGAGAATGGTGAGTAAGTTGCCCTCAATTTTTGCGCTATGGTGTACCGTTTTGGCTGTATTTCGGGAACATACATACAATACAAGATGGAGTTTTAGTATTATATAGAAGATGTACATCCCAAAGTTGTAAAGACAGTTTCCTGTGAAATCCAACTTGATCATGTCTGTCAATACGTTCATAAGGAGCTTATGACATACCTCTATTCATACAGCACTGTGACTACATTTGCCACCATCTTTGTTTTAGCGGAATGTTTTGAGAGACATTGATGTCACTTCCTGTAAAACTTGGTAAATGTACCTGTAGGCAATTTTTTAATAATCCTGTACCATAGTACTCTATTTACAGAGCATTGTGTGCTGAAGCAGTTTATTGGCAAGGGTTACACTGGGTGGATTGCCTTTACCTTCCCAGCATTATTGTCCATGCTTTATCCTTTTGAGTGCTGACTGAAAGCAAGGACAGGCACATACTTTCTTTTAGTCTTTGGTATGACTCAGCTGGGGTTTGAACCACCGACTTCCCAGACTCAGAATGGACACTAACCATTACACCACGAGCCTAGTTCGTGTAGACAACATGATTGCAAATTTTCAGCATTCAATATTATTTAACATGTTCTACAATAAATAGTCCACACAACCTTGAGAAATCCTCATGGATCTGATATTTTCGCTAAACTCTGCCAACTTTCCAACAATAGCAACTGACAAAAACTTGTCCATAAAGTGTGATAAATTTTTACAATTCTCTTGCCAAAAGTTTTGACTGATGGCGCAGGATTCAAAGAACACAAAGGTATACTTGGCTGCCAAAACACTGGCCCTTAATGAGGATCGTTTTGGTGTAACTTCCAACTGAGGAAATGCTTCAAATCCCATTTCAGATTTGGAAATACAATAATGGTCTGGTGATCCTCTCAAGCGACTTGTTATCCACTTGGCATCACTTGAAGAGCGTCATTTCATCATGATTATTGACAGCTCTCTTGTGTTGACATCGAGATTTTTCTTATAGTCCTTTTTTTTTCAGCCAGAACGCCCCGCCCTGTTGTGAAACACCAGGACGACAATTTATAGGTGAGTTGGAATTGAAAACTGAGGCGAGTCAAAAGATAGTGTGCTTTTGAGGCTATCCTGCCAGAAAATATCGCAGTGGCCTGTTGTAGCATAAGCGAAAAGATTCCTGGATGCAAGTCCTGGTTTGCAAGAATTTTTCACACTAGCCCATGCGGGAATTTACTCTCATTTATTATATACAGAATACCACCCATACCTTCACTGACGGGAATATGAAGAGAGGTGGGGGGGGGGAGAAAAGTAGGGTAGGGAGAGAGGGGGAAAGAGTGAGGGCAGTGGAGTGAGGAGGAGTGGGAGAATGAGGAGTTTTTGGGAGAGTGAGGGAGTGAGGAAGGGTGGGGGGAAGGGAAGGCAGTGTGAGGGAGGGAAGGGAGGGAATGCAGCATGAGGGAAGGAAAGGCAGCCTACTGGGGTGTTACCGGGGTGAAAGCGCTATCAGTCATCGATTGTGAAAGTGAACTTGTTGCTGTTGCAGACTTTGATTTCTTTGAATCCGCATTCACAACCGTCACTAAAAGGTACTCTCTCTAATGTTTGGTTTCAAATGTTTTAGCCTATTGGACATATTACAGTGATAAGCAAGGTATATTGAACAAAGTGAGCATGCAACTTTTGTACTGTCTTATTTATCCTTCCCGAAATAGTTCCAAACTGCACTTCTTGACCTTTTGAATGACATGTCAAACTTTATCAGGTCATGTATTGCCTAACTGTCCATCATAAAAGCAATCAGCATGCTTTACCAGGCAACTCTAAATGCTTTGCTATTCATTTAAAAGGAACACACCCTTGGGGAGTGTTTCGTACAAGTAACTTACTTTTGCTGCTAATTGCAAACAGAACGCTCCATGGGCTCTTCCTTTTCAATCAATACATTACAGGCAATTCGATAACTGGAACATGTCCAACAGTGACGAAAAATATTTCCCCCCCCAAAAAAATGCTTCTTTCTATGAAGTCGGAATGACTCGGGATGACGTCGATTCTGGTTCACTGCTCAATTCCTTTTCGATTCCATGGTTGGAATTGAGTACTATCGTGATCAGATTTCGGGCACCCGTTTTGTGGACCCCCTCGTTATATTCGCGATCCTAAAATGTGACCTGCTTCTATACATTCACAGCCCTGTGTCACGTGTTCACGTTTTTTTTTTCACATGAAAGTGAAAATGGGAAAAGCAATGTTTACTTTCTGTCTGTCTGTGCTGTCGGTCTGTGTCTGTCTTTCTGTCTACAAACGTCAGTTTATGATCAAGGAACAATTAATTCAATTGAATGTTATATTTTGAACACAATCAGAACAGAAACAAACCTGTAGTTTAGCAGTGCTTTGTATCTGAATTTGGCCCGATCGTGCATGCAGACAGGGGTGAGGTAATTATTTTACTCTGTCTGTCCGTCTGGCAGTCAACAAAAAGAAAATCATCCAAACAGGAAACTTGCATTGGGAATGTCATAAAGGACACAAACAACAGGCATGAAGAATGAATGTAATGTGTAAATAAGGTGATTTAGAAGACATTAACGGCGGTAAACTTCCGGAAATTTTCTTCTCTGATCTTCAAAACCTTTATTTTATTTCATTGAAATTATATACTTGAACACTGAAGAACACAAATCGCCTTTTTATCACTTTCAAAACCATGGCTGGCAGGATGGTCTCGAGGTATGCACACTTGCCTCGAACCTGTCGGCCAGGATTTGATTCCTGACTCAGCTGTAAACTGTCAGCCCTGGTATTTCATAGGCTGGGTATCCTCATTCCTCAATGTGTGGCTGTCCCTTTGATGAATGGTAACTGGGTGTGTCACGCCAGCATTTGTTGGTGGATGTTAAAGATCCATGGTGTCCTTGTGAAGAGTGGGTGAGCTATTGCTGCACCATGGTCAAATTCTAAATTCTTCCCTTAACTAGTTGACTTCAGTGTGACCAGCTAGTTTGCGAGGACTCGGGCCAATCTTCCCTTGCTGACGCACACAAAAGGTTGTTTAATAGTGGATGTTGAAGAAGAAAGAAGCACTTTCAAAACAAAATATTTATGGCATTTTACGTCATCACGACTAATCAACTTTGCCACTGCAGACCTGCATATGACTGGTGTTGGCTTAATGGTTAGGGTGGTTGCTTAATGGTTAGGTGATTGGCTTGGGATCCTAGGAACCTGAGTTCAAATCCTGCTTCACTTGAATTAATACAAGGGTGGGTTGACTCACCTGCCATCCTTTATAGGTTGGCAAAATAGTACAATTGCTGGGATGATTTGATCATTGGGAGTATCTGTGTTGGATTGGCACCCGTTCAGGATGTGCCCAATCGTCCAGATTTCTAAGGCAGCACCAACGCTCTGCACAGAGTATGGTCCCAACTCCTCCTCTATAAAAATACACCACTCAAAGAAGTCCTGGCAAGGGTTGCAATCTGTGATGCTAGTTTGGATGCTTTCCAACAGTTGTGAAAATTTTTCCTGGTGTATGCTTCGATATCCGTTGGTATGCAAATTACCGTGCTTCTTCATTATCTCGGGTCGTTCACGGTGCATTATATTTTTAAATTATTTATTTAACATATACTTTCATTTACGGATGCTTTCCAATGGTTTTGTGATTTCTCCCGGAGTATCAGCTTCGACGACAATCAGCAAGTGAAATTACCATTTCTCCCCATTGTCTCCGGTCATTCACATGCATTTTATCAATTAATTTATTTTCATTTAATTACTTTTCATGTATGGATGCTTTCCAACGTTTCTGTGATTTTCTCCAGTGTATCGGCTTTTATCTGTCAGAACAAATTTCTGCTTTCTATGTCCCCTTAAGGTATCGAACATAATATCATCAGTCAGTCAGTCAGTTTGTCAGTCAGTGAGAGGTAGGAATGAGCTGTATATAATTTATATATAATAATATATATATATAATATATATATATATATATATATATTATAATACATACAGGGGCTGCACAAGTAGGTATACAGTAATGAAAAACAAAACGTGCGCACAAAACGTATTTATTGATTATACAAGCATATCAATAATAACATACCAATAATAAACATATCAATAATTAACATATTAATCCCAAATGTTCAAACTGTTTCCCCTGGCATTCATCTATATAATCCTGGTATAATCCTTACTGTATACCTATTGTAGCCCCCTGTATATATATATCACATGGCCAAAGGTATGCGGACACCCTTCTAATTAGTGGGTTCGGCTATTTCAGCCACATCCATTGCTGACAGGTGTATAAAGTCAAGCACACAGCCATGCAACTCCATAGACAAACATTGACAGTGGAATGGGCCGTACTGAAGGCTCAGTGACTTTCAATGTGGCACCGTCAGAGGATCACCTTTCCAACAAGTCAGTCATCAAATTTATGCCCACCTAGAGCTGCCCAGTCAACTATAAGTGCTGTTATTGTGAAGTGGAAACATCTAGGAGTAAAAACAGCTCAGCCTTGAAGTGGTAGGCCACACAAACTCACAGAACGGGACCGCCGAGTGCTGAAGCGCGTTGTGCGGAAAAATTGTCTGTTGTCGGTTGCAACACTCATACACGAGTTTGAAAACTACCTCTGGAACGCAACATCAGCACAGACACTTTGTGAAGAACTTCAAGAAATGGGTTTCCATTGCCGAGCAGCGGCACACAAGCCGAAGATCACCGTGCGCAATGCCAAGCATTGCTGGAGTGGTGTAATGCTCACCGCCATTGGACTCTGGAGCAGTGGAAACGTTCTCTGGAGTGATGAATCACTTCACCATCTGGCAGTCCGAAGGATGAATCTGGGTTTGGCGGATACCAGGAGAACGCTACTTGCCTGAATGCACAGTGCCAACTGCAAAGTGTGGTGGAGGAGAATAATGGTGTGGAGCTGTTTTTCATGGTTCAGGCTATGCTTCTTAGTCCCAGTGAAGGAAGTCTTAACAGACAGCAACAGTGATATTCGAGACGTTTCTGAGCTTCCAACTTTGTGGTAACAGTTTGGGGAAAGCCCTTTCCTGTTTCAGCATGACAATGCCCCATGCACAAAGCGAGGTCCATGCAAAAATGTTTTGTTGAGATCGGTGTGGAAGAATTGACTGGCCTGCACAAAGCCCTGACCTCAACCCCATCAAACACCTTTGGGATGAATTGGAATGCCGACTGCGAGCCATACCTAATTGCCCAACATCAGTGCCGACCTCACGAATGCTCTTGTGGCTGAATGGAAGCAAATCCCCGCAACAATGTTCCAACATCTCGTGGAAAGCATTCCCAGAAGAGTGGAATCTGCTAGAGCAGCAAAGGGGGGACCAACTCCACATTTATGCCCATGATTTGGAATGAATGTTGGACGAGCAGGCGTCCACATCTCACCATCTGACAGTGGCCATGTAGTGTGTAGTGTGGTGTATATATATATATATTCTCTTCCAATCTGTCTGTCATGCTGAAGCTAAGGCCATCCAGGGCAGAGCTTGGCTGACTAGCTTCTCCCATAATTATACCTCATAAAAAATCAAATCATACCTCATGTTGTTTCCTATTTATTGGCCTCAGGTTCAGTCCATTGGTGTACATTGAGAAACACATGTCCTCTATCATAAAAGAAAGGTACATTTTGAGGAAAGAAAGGTACGTTTTGATTGCAACCCATTCGGAGCAAATGAGGTAACGCATGTTGTTATCAGAAGCAGTTGAGGCAGCTCTCCATTGCCTATACACTGCTCAAAGAAAAATTCTGTACCATCAAGCGGACTTTTGAGTTTTTGTATTTTTATAAACTGAACAATGTGTCATCTTCATGAAAGAAACGTACATTTTGATTACAACCCATGCAGATGAAGGCAATAGTCATGATTAATATTTGAAGTGCAGTCTTTAATAAAAAACTGCAACCTGTCCTTTTTATGGACTTTTATGCAAAACACGGGCAAAACAAATGGAATGTTGATGTGATTCTGGTTTTTGCCGAGTTTTCAAGGCTGAATAGTGTGCAAATACAAGGATTTATAAACAAACTATATTTCACATTGGCATGGACATGTATTCCACATATGATGAAAAGTAAATAAGTCGTTTACATTACATCATTTCTAATCTGCAGAATTGCCAGGACTCGTTTTGGAAAACTCTACGTGTAGCATCTAACTCAAGATGTCCAATGCAGACATGTCGATGCCAGTGGGTTTCCCAGGGTGCTGGCCTACTCATATAAGTATACTAGAAATAGCTTCGTGTTAAATTATTCAGGAGTTACACCTAAGGAGTCTCAGCATAAGTGTTTGTAATCCCAAAATTAGCATCGGCCGGAATTGAATGTCGAGTTAATCCCCTGTCACCCCGTTTATCCTTGTCTTTCTCTCTTTTCCGGCTCCCTTCCATGTTTGTCTTAAATCCCCCGTTGTCCTTTCCTCTCCTCACACCTCAACATGGTGGAACATTTGTGCTATGTCAAGACTCAAAGACAGATTTTACAAACATGCCATATCCACTTGTGCCACTCGCATCCGACAGCACATGGACAGACAAGGGTAGACCAAACCGGGAGAGGGGTGCAAGGCCGTGCCTGCCTTCTCTCTCAGTGCTCCAAGGAAGGCCAACACACCACACAAATGCACATTTTCATTCTGTGTGTCGTCTTGTGTTCCTGACTAATTCTGCACATGTTAAGTTAGTATTTCGGATAGCCGTGGAGATTGTTACTACCCATAAGGACAATGTTCGGCCTTCTCAGTTTCTTCAATGCATATTTACTTCCAGTGTCCCATCCACCATTATTTATTATCTGCCACCGAAGGAAAGAGGTTATGCTTTCACCCCTTTCTGTCTGTCTGTTTGTTTGTTTGTGTGTTTGTAACCTCCGCCATCGAAGATGGACGGAGGTTACTGTTTTCACCCCTGTCTGTTTGTTTGTTTGTTTGTGAACAGTATTACGGAAAAACTCCTCGACGGATTTGACGAAATTGGTGGGGGGATTAGGTATGGTCAAGGATCATGCCATTAGATTTTGGACTTGGTCAAAGTCCAATATGGCCGTATGGCGGCCATTTTGAAAAAATATTTGAATTTTTTTTTGCATTTCTACATGTTTTAAGTGATTTCCAACAACACAAAAAAATTTGTTAGAGAAAAAAACCCAGAAATTTTGCAACTTTTTTTCAAAAAATTCGATTTTTTTTTTTGGCATTTCTACATGCGCGTCGATTAGTTAGTTTATTCAATCGTGGTTCAGTAGAGTCTGATCCATTTTGACCGACAATGAATAGGATATCAGGTTCACTTAAGTGACCCAGCAGTATTGGCGGCGGAGGTTTTGCACTCTACCGAGTGCTCCCTCTAGTTTTGGAAAGGATATCTCAAAAAGTTGTGGATGGATCTGGATGAAATTTTAAAGCCCATTGAGAGAAAGGGCCAAAAACGATATGTGGCATGATATTTTTAAAAATGTATTGGGCTCAATATGTTCTCGTGGATCAGGCATTACGTGCAGAGGTATGGCTCTACCGAGTGCCCTTCTAGTTAAACCTGTGTGCCTTTTAAAAAGAGTGCTGTATATTTGAGTCACTATCTCATCATCCTGCATATGTCACCTCCCCACCACATTAAGCTGACCGTGCCTGCTGAAACAGCTGTGTGTTAGTGCATCATCCAAACTTCATGATATACAACTGTGAGTGTTGTGTTTGGTGGCATTCCGTGTACCAGTTTGATGGCGAAACAAATGTATTTGGGTGTCTCATCCTTGAGGCAGCAAATCAGAGCTGCCGTGTGTAAAGCCGACACCTCAAGCACAACCAGCCGATTGAAACTAATTATCCAGTACTTCAGGAGTGCATACAAGTCAAAGAACCAGACACCGAAAATGATAATGATAATTTCTGATGTGTTATGGCTTTCATGCAGAGAATAGAGTGCAGTGTTATAATAATTCCTACACTTTAAGGTTAAATCATATGTTGGACATATTATTCCCAACCCTAATTTTTTTTCATCTGTTTTCATATTAGAGACTTTTGAATCACCCTGAGCAAAAGCTGCAGTTTTAAGCTAATTCAGTCAGTGGAGCAGGAGTGCATCTCAGTCAAACAAATAACACCTCAAATGATCATGATAATATCCGATGTCTGGTATTCATTCAGAAGCATGGCGTATTTTATTATATATGACTTGCAATACCCACTCCCACCAGGAACGACGTGAACGATACACATATACATCGAGGATTTCAGCTTGCATTTTTTTTTTTGTATACCTTGTCGAGGCTCGTATGAGAGCTAACACACACGCACAGCAATGGGGCATGAGACAGGTGGGATTGGAGGGACAAAACAGTGGGGAACAGACACATTAGGAGATCTGTGGAAGGGAGAGGGATGGGGATGGGACGGGGAACATGGGGAAGAGAAGATGGACATTACAGGACCAGAAGGAAAGCAGGGGAATTGAAGGAAGTGGGCTTGGGTGGATTATGCGGGAGAAAAGATCAGAGATTTGGATGGGGATGATAAGAGGTGGTGGTGAACAGCTGTTTGAAAGCCTGGAGGGAAGAATGGGAAAGAATAGAGTGAGGGAGTTTATTCCAAAGGCGGAAAAAGAGGAATGAAAGAGTGAAGGCGAGCAGTGATTCGTGATTTGGTGTTTTACAGAAGGGGTGGAGCACCAGCCAGAGGGGAGAGCATACTCCATCAGGCTACGGACAAAATTTGGTAAGTGGTCAGGAGCTCAATAGGCCGAGGAAGGACTTTGCACGACGAGGATTCCAGTCGGCGACTGGCTTTGAGGCGAGGTTGGAAATGTGACTTCCAGGAAAGGTCATGGCAGATAGTGAGACCAGAAGCTTGAAAGAAAAGACTTCTTCCAGAGGATTGTGAGAAAGTGAGGGGGGTTCTAAACGGTCCTTTCGAAGAGACATAGTGGAGTGTGAGATTTGTCCGGATTGAAAGACATGTTCACGTGTTGGACCAGTTTGTGATTTTATCAGATCAGCAGTGAGCGAAGAAGCTGCTGCTTGCCGGTCTGAGGGATGACCGATGGTACGGCAGAGGTGGAGTCATCAGCAAAGAAACATCAGCATCAGCACATCTTATTTAATGCCATGTTGCATTTATCGGGTCGGAAGGGCTTTGTTTTGGATTGCTATTTCGTCCGACGCAACCCCACCTCCTGGGATGGACAGTGACGCAGAGACAATGTGTTTGTGTGGCAGACAGCACATTGTCGCTCCCAGATCGTGCAGCTCTGGCTGTTATGAAACGCGATCTGTGCCTCACGGCTCCATCATGCTAGGAGGTTTACTACTATAAAAATCGACTCGTTTGCATTGTTACAAGTAAACGATTGTGTGGTAAGTCGTTCTGAAGAGCTAATAAAAATGTGAACGATGGTCGGTGGTTCCACTGTCCTTTACTTGTGACCTTTAAATCCTCGGGCTTTAAAACAGACTCGAGTATGCCCCGTTGAAGCCATTCGGGCCAGAGGCGAAGCGCATGCACAGAAGGCATTTAATGTCATGTTGAATTTATCGGGTCAGAAGGAAATTATTTTGGAATATATCACATATATATATATGCGATATAAAAGTAATGGGAATTTTCTGAATAAATTTTAGTTAGAAAATTCCCTTTACTTTTTGATTGCTCCTGCATATTTTGATTGATAATATATATATATATATATAGTAGACTAGGCGTAAGTCGTCACCATCGGGACTGAAAAAAGTGACCACTTAGACATATGACGACTTACGCGTATGCGAACATTCATGATGACTGTGGGGTGAAGGATGAAGTGCGCGTGGCCTGGACACGTACGTGTGAGAGGCGCAACAATCTCTAAGCCGCTATTGTACCAAAGGGAAACACAATCCTCGGGCATAGGTGGGGGTTCATTGGTGATTGGAAAGTGATCAAGCAAAGATGGAATTCATGAACACTTATCAAAGTAAAGATAAAAATTCCCCAAGAGGAGAGCCGGTCATCTCTGCCAGAGGTCGAAAGTAACTCTGTGCCAGACTGGAATAGGGGTAGTTCATAAAGTACGTACGCTCACTTCCGGGTTTCAAACACCACACCCCCCTCTGATGCAGGCTCGTGACCACCCCCCCCTTGTGCAGGCTGTGACCACCCACCCACCCCTCGTGTATGCAGGCTCGTGACCACCCCCCCCTCTTGTATCAGCTCGTGAACACCCACCCCCTCTGTATGCAGGCTCGTGACCACCCACCCACCCCCTCTGTGTGCAGGCTAGTGACCACCACCCACCCCCCTCTGTAATGCGGCTAGTGACCACCCACCCACCCCTCTGTATGCAGGCTAGTGACCACCCACCACCCCTCTGTATGCAGGCAGTGACCACCCACCACCCCCCCTCTTATCAGGCTAGTGACCACCCACCCCCCCCCTCTTGTCAGGCTAGTGACACCCACACCCCCCCCATACATCGCTAAGCTGCAAAGCCAGCAGTTCTTATGAACCGATGTTTGTAATTCATGACGATGCAGTCCCTAGCGTGTAATTTACCTTTTTTTAAATATCACAGCACGTCATTTATGAAAATAAAAGTACAAATTGACATTCAAGACAATGTTAATGTCATAAATGAAAGTAAGTGTGCATATAAACTTGTGTTCCATGTTTAAGTTAAATCTGACAAAAGCTTCAAATGTATATTTGTCTCGGAGAGTTCGGTTCTTAATATAATATTTTTGTATGTACGTACTTTATGAACGGCATACGGGAATCAGAACGAAGTTTGAAGGGCTATAAAATCGGGACAAGAGCAAATTCAAAAATGGCTCGTGTTCTAGATAATAGTCCATAGTATCTGATCACTAAAACATTTGATCTCTCTTGATAAATGAGGGAGGAGATACGATTTGAAACGATGATTTCGCAACTTTGACAGCCTCGTGACGTTGACCTCGACCTTGGACGACCTGTAAGTTATATCGTTGTCATGTCTCATCGACCTCTATCCATTCCACTATGGTTATTTGTCTCCACTCGGTTTGATTGTGGACGGACGGACGGACGGACGTGACGACGGAGGACGGACGACAGACTTCGAGACTGGGTTATAGGTCATCTCTACGAGATGATAGAGATGACCTAAGAACAACTGTAAGACAACCATATACCATCGGTGATGGTATATGCACATCGACAATGTGGAATGAATGGCTGTTAGAATTCATTCATTGGAATGAATGTGAATGAGTTTTCATATGGAATGAAAACTCATATACCATCGACAAATTACATGACACACAGTCATCGTGATGACTCCAACATACACTATGTGAAAGTGAGTGTGGTGATGTACAAAACAAGCCAATATAAAACCATGATCGGACTTCAACACCAACTCGATCGATCGTTACTCCTTCGCCAGAGATGAGCACGCAGCTGTCTACTCTTCAGATGCATGTGGAACGGCACGCTGACTGAGCTGAACAGCGCAGTTATAAATAGCCTATCACTGGCAGTGTAACCAATGAGCGCGCATCACGATTCCATGAAATCGGGATTCTCACGAGGTAGAAGTTCCGTGTGACGAGTTAGGCGTGGTAATTTACTTGAGTCCATTAGGCGGGAACGGACAACATCTGACGACTTAGAGAAGTGACGACTTAGAGATGCCGACTTACAGACTTATTCAAAATCTGTAAGTCGATTTACATTAGATAAATTCGGGACTTTTTGACGCTGCCGACTTAGGCGGATGGACGAGTTACACGCTGCCGACTTTCGGCCTAGTCTACTGTATATAAGATATATATTAGATAAAGTCACTTTTTTCTCAGTCCCGATGGTGACGACTTACGCCTAGTCTACTGTATATATATATATATATATATCAATCAAAATATGCAAGGAGCAATCAAAAAGTAAAGGGAATTTTCTAACTAAAATTTATTCAGAAAATTCCCATTACTTTTTTATATCGCCATATATATAATATGTGATATATTCCAAAATAATTCCCTTCTGACCCGATAAATTCAACATGACATTAAATGCCTTCTGTGCATGCGCTTCGCCTCTGGCCCGAATGGCTTCAACGGGGCATACTCGAGTCTGTTTTAAAGCCCGAGGATTTAAAGGTCACAAGTAAAGGACAGTGGAACCACCGACCATCGTTTCACATTTATTATTAGCTCTTCAGAACGACTTACCACACAATCGTTTACTTGTAACAATGCAAACCGAGTCGATTTAATATAGTAGTAAACCTCCTAGCATGATGGAGCCGTGAGGCACAGATCGCGTTTCATAACAGCCAGAGCTGCACGATCTGGGAGCGACAATGGCTGTCTGCCACACAAACACATTGTCTCTGCGTCACTGTCCATCAACCAGGAGGTGGGGTTGCGGTCGGACGAAATAGCAATCCAAAACAAAGCCCCTTCCCGAAACCGATAAATGCAACATGGCATTAAATAAGATGTGCTGATGCTGATGTTTCTTTGCTGATGACTCCACCTCTGCCGTACCATCGGTCATCCCTCAGACCGGCAAGCAGCAGCTTCTTCGCTCACTGCTGATCTGGATAAAATCACAAACTGGTCCAACACGTGGAACATGTCTTTCAATCCGGACAAATCTCACACTCTCACTATGTCTCTTCGAAAGGACCGTTTAGAGAACCCCCCCATACCTTTCTCAACAATCCTCTGGAAGAAGTCTTTTCTTTCAAGCTTCTGGTCACTATCTGCCATGACCTTTCCTGGAAAGTCACATTTCAACCTCGCCTCAAAGCCAGTCGCCGACTGGGAATCCTCCGTCGTGCAAAGTCCTTCCTCGGCCCTATTGAGCTCCTGACCACTTACCAAGTTTTTGTCCGTAGCCTGATGGAGTACTGCTCTCCCCTCTGGGCTGGTGCTCCAGCCCCCTTCTGGTAAAACTACCAAAATCACGAATCACTGCTCGCCTTCACTCTTTCATTCCTCTTTTTACCCGCCTTTTGAATAAACTCCCTCACTCTATTCTTTCCCATTCTTCCCTCCAGGCTTTCAAAACAGCTGTTCACCACCACCTCTTATCATCCCCATCCAAATCCTCGATCTTTTCTACCCCAGAATCCACCCAAGCCCACTTCCTTCAATTCCCCTGCTTTCCTTCCTGAAAGTCCCTGTAATGTCCATCTTCTCTTCCCCATGTTCCCCGTCCCATCCCATCCTCTCCCTTCCACAGATCTCCTAATGTGTCTGTTCCCCACTGTTTTGTCCCTCCCACTCCCACCCCTCTTGTCTCATGCCCCATTGCTGTGCGTTGTGTGTTAGCTCTCATACGAGCCTCGACAAAGTATACAAAAAAAAAATGCAAGCTGAAATCCTCGATGTATATGTGTATCGTATCACGTCGTTCCTGGTGGGAGTGGGTATTGCAAGTCATAATATATAAAATACGTCATAATGCTTCTGAATGAATACCAGACATCGGATATTATCATGATCATTTGAGGTGTTATTTGTTTGACTGAGATGCACTCCTGCTCCACTGAACTGAATTAGCTTAAAACTGCAGCTTTTGCTCAGGATGTGTATCAAAAGTCTCTAATATGAAAACAGATGAAAAAAAATTAGGGAGTTGGGAATAATATGTCCAACATATGATTTAACCTTAAAGTGTAGGAATTATTATAACACTGCACTCTATTCTCTGCATGAAAGCCATACACATCAGAAATTATCATTATCATTTTCGGTGTCTGGTTCTTTGACTTGTATGCACTCCTGAAGTACTGGATATAATTAGTTTCAATCGGCTGGTTGTGCTTGAGGTGTCGGCTTTACACACGGCCAGCTCTGATTTGCTGCTCCAAGGATGAGACACCCACAAATACATTTGTTTCGCCATCAAACCGGTACAGGGAATGCCACCAAACACAACACTCACAGTTGTATATCATGAAGTTTTGGGATGATGCACTAAGAACACAGCTGTTTCAGCAGGCACGGTCAGCTTAATGTGGTGGGGGAGGGGTGACATATGCAGGATGATGAGATAGTGACTCAAATATACAGCACTCTTTTTAAAAGGCACACAGGTTTAACTAGAAGGGCACTCGGTAGAGCGCATACCTCTGCCACGTAATGCCTGATCCACGAGAACATATTGAGCCCAATACATTTTTAAAATATCATGCCACATATCGTTTTTGGCCCTTTCTCTCAATGGGCTTTAAAATTTCATCCAGATCCATCCACAACTTTTTGAGATATCCTTTCCACAAACTAGAGGGGGAGCACTCGGTAGAGTGCAAAACCTCCGCCGCCAATACTGCTGGGTCACTTAAGTGAACCTGATATCCTATTCATTGTCGGTCAAAATGGATCAGACTCTACTGAACCACGATTGAATAAACTAAACTAGATCGACGCGCATGTAGAAATGCCAAAAAAAAAAATCGAAATTTTTTTGAAAAAAAAGTTGCAAAATTTCTGGGTTTTTTTTCTCTAACAAATTTTTTTTGTTGTTGTTGGAAATCACTTAAAACATGTAGAAATGCAAAAAAAAAATTCAAATATTTTTTCAAAATGGCCGCCATAGCGGCCATATTGGACTTTTGACCAAGTCCAAAATCTAATGGCATGATCTTTGGACCATACCTAATCCCCCCACCAAGTTTCGTCTAAATCCGTCGAGGAGTTTTTCCGTAATACTGTTCACAAACAAACAAACAAACAGACAGGGGTGAAAACAGTAACCTCCGTCCATCTTCGATGGCGGAGGTTAACAAACACACAAACAAACAAACAGACAGACAGAAAGGGGTGAAAGCATAACCTCCTTCACCTTCGGTGGCAGAGCTAATAAATAATGGTGGATGGGGACACTGGAAGTAAATATGCGATTGAAGAAACTGAGAAGGCCGAACATTGTCCTTAATGGGTAGTAACAATCTCCACGGCTATCCGAAATACTAACTTAACATGTGCAGAATTAGTCAGGAACACAAGACGAACACAGGAATGAAAATGTGCATTTGTGTGGTGTGTGTGGCCTTCCTTGGAGCACTGAGAGAAGAAGGCAGGCACGGCCTTGCACCCCTCTCCCGGTTTGGTCTCACCCTTGTCTGTCCATGTGCTGTCGGATGCGAGGTGGCACAAGTGGATATGGCATGTTTGTAAAATCTGTCTTTGAGTCTTGACATAGCACAAATGTTCCACCCATGTTGAGGTGTGAGGAGAGGAAAGGACAACGGGGGGATTTAAGACAAACATGGAAGGGAGCTGGGAAAAGAGAGAAAGACAAGGATAAACGGGGTGACAGGGAATTTAACTCGACATTCAATTCCGGCCGATGCTAATTTTGGGATTACAAACACTTATGCTGAGACTCATTAGGATGTAACTCCTGAATAATTTAACACGAAGCTATTTTCGTAAGTATACATTTATATGAGTAGGCCAGCACCCCTGGGAAACCCACTGGCATCGACATGTCTGGCATTTGGACATCTTGAGTTAGATGCTACACGTAGAGTTTTCCAAAACGAGTCCTGGCAATTCTGCAGATTCAGAAATGATGTAATGTAAACGACTTATTTACTTTACATCATATGTGAATACATGTCCATGCAAATGTGAAATATAGTTTGTTTATAAATCCTGTATTTGCACACTATTCAGCCTTGAAAACTCGGGCAAAAACCAGAATCACATTCAACATTCCATTTGTTTTGCCAGTGTTTTGCATAAAAGTCCATAAAAAGGACAGGTTGCAGTTTTTTTTTATTAAAGACTGCACTTCAAATATTAATCATGACTATTGCCTTTCATCTGCATGGGTTGTAATCAAAATGTACGTTTCTTTCATGAAAGATGACACATTGTTCAGTTTATAAAAATACAAAAACTCAAAAGTCCGCTTGATGGTACAGAATTTTTCTTTGAGCAGTGTATAGGCAATGGAGAGCTGCCTCAACTGCTTCTGATAACAACATGCGTTACCTCATTTGCTCCGAATGGGTTGCAATCAAAACGTACCTTTCTTTCCTCAAAATGTACCTTTCTTTCATGATAGAGGACATGTGGTCTTCAAATGTACACCAATGGACTGAAACCTGAGGCCAATAAATAGGAAACAACATGGCAGAGGTATGATTTGATTTTTTATGAGGGTATAATTATGGGAGAAGCTAGGTCAGCCAAGCTCTGCCCTGGATGGCCTTAGCTTCAGCATGACAGACAGATTGGAAGAGAATATATATATATACACACACACATACACACTACATGGCCACTGTCAGATGGTGAATGTGGACGCCTGCTCGTCCAACATCTCATTCCAAAATCATGGGCATAAATGTGGAGTTGGTCCCCCCCTTTGCTGCTCTAGCAGATTCCACTCTTCTGGGAATGCTTTCCACGAGATGTTGGAACATTGTTGCGGGGATTTGCTTCCATTCAGCCACAAGAGCATTCGTGAGGTCTGGCACTGATGTTGGGCAATTAGGTATGGCTCGCAGTCGGCATTCCAATTCATCCCAAAGGTGTTTGATGGGGTTGAGGTCAGGGCTTTGTGCAGGCCAGTCAAGTTCTTCCACACCGATCTCAACAAAACATTTTTGCATGGACCTCGCTTTGTGCATGGGGGCATTGTCATGCTGAAACAGGAAAGGGCTTTCCCCAAACTGTTACCACAAAGTTGGAAGCTCAGAAACGTCTCGAATATCACTGTATGCTGTCATGTTAAGACTTCCCTTCACTGGAACTAAGAAGCATAGCCTGAACCATGAAAAACAGCTCCACACCATTATTCCTCCTCCACCAAACTTTGCAGTTGGCACTGTGCATTCAGGCAGGTAGCGTTCTCCTGGTATCCGCCAAACCCAGATTCATCCTTCGGACTGCCAGATGGTGAAGTGATTCATCACTCCAGAGAACGGGTTTCCACTGCTCCAGAGTCCAATGGCGGTGAGCATTACACCACTCCAGGCAATGCTTGGCATTGCGCACGGTGATCTTCGGCTTGTGTGCCGCTGCTCGGCAATGGAAACCCATTTCTTGAAGTTCTTCACAAAGTGTCTGTGCTGATGTTGCTTCCAGAGGTAGTTTCAAACTCGGTAGTGAGTGTTGCAACCGACAACAGACAATTTTTCCGCACAACGCGCTTCAGCACTCGGCGGTCCCGTTCTGTGAGTTTGTGTGGCCTACCACTTCAAGGCTGAGCTGTTTTTACTCCTAGATGTTTCCACTTCACAATAACAGCACTTATAGTTGACTGGGGCAGCTCTAGGTGGGCATAAATTTGATGATCTGACTTGTTGGAAAGGTGGCATCCTCTGACGGTGCCACATTGAAAGTCACTGAGCTCTTCAGTACGGCCCATTCCACTGTCAATGTTTGTCTATGGAGATTGCATGGCTGTGTGCTTGACTTTATACACCTGTCAGCAATGGATGTGGCTGAAATAGCCGAACCCACTAATTAGAAGGGGTGTCCGCATACCTTTGGCCATGTAGTATATATATATATATACAGGGGGCTGCAAAAGTAGGTATACAGTAAGGATTATACCAAGGATTATATAAGGATGAATGCCAGGGGGAAACAGTTTGAACATTTGAGGGATTAATATGTTAATTATTGATATGTTTATTATTGGTATGTTATTATTGATATGCTTGTATAATCAATAAAATACGTTTTGTGCGCACGTTTTGTTTTTCATTACTGTATACCTACTTGTGCAGCCCCCTGTATGTATATATATATATATATATATATATATATATATATATATATATATATATATATATATATATATATATATATAAATATATATACAGCTCATTCCTACCTCTCACTGACTGACAAACTGACTGACTGACTGACTGATATTAATGTTCGATACCTTAAGGGTGACATAGAAAGCAGAAATTTTGTGATCTGACAGATATCAAAGCCGATACACTGGAGAAAATCACAGAAACGTTGGAAAGCATCCATACATGAAAAGATAATTAAATGAAAATAAATTAATTGATAAAATGCATGTGAATGACCGGAGACAATGGGGAGAAATGGTAATTTCACTTGCTGATTGTCGTCGAAGCTGATACTCCGGGAGAAATCACAGAACCATTGGAAAGCATCCGTAAATGAAAGTATATGTTAAAATAAATAATTGAAAAAATATATGCACGTGAACGACCCGAGATAATGAAGAAGCACGGTAATTTTGCATACCAACGGATATCGAAGCCAATACACCAGGAAAAATTTTTTACACAACTGTTGGAAAGCATCCAAAACTAGCAATCACAGATTGCAAACCCTTGCCAGGACTTCTTTGGAGTGGTGTATTTTTATAGGAGGAAGAGATTGGGACCATACTCTGTGCAGAGCGTTGGTGCTGCCTAAGAAATCTGGACGATTGGGCACAATCCTGAACGGGTTGCCAATCCAACACAGATACTCCCAATGACTCAAATCATCCCAGCAAGTTGGTACTCATTTTGCCAACCTATAAAGGATGGCAGGTTGAGTCAACCCCACCTTGTATTAATTCAACAGTGAAGCAAGATTTGAACTCAGGTCCCTAGGATCCCAAGCCAACCACCCTAACCATTAAGACAACCTCGGATCCCAAGCCAACCACCCTAACCATTAAGCCAACACCAGTCATATGGGCAGGGTCTGCAGGTGGCAAAGTTGATTAGTCGTGATGACGTAAAATGCCATAATATCTGGTTTTGAAAGTGCTTCTTCGTCTTCTTCTTTTTCTTCTTCAAAAATCCACTATTAACACACCTTTTGTTGTGGCGTCAGCAAGGGAAGATTGGCCCGAGTCCTCGCAAACTAGCTGGTCACACTGAAGTCAACTAGTTAAGGGGAAGAATTTAGAATTTGACCATGGTGCCAGCAATAGCTCACCCACTCTTCACAAAGGACACCATGGGATCTTTAACATCCACCAACAAATGCTGGCGTGACACACCCAGTTACCATTCATCAAAGGGACAGCACACACATTGAGGAATGAGGAATACCCAGCCTATGAAATACCAGGGCTGACAGTTTACAGCTGAGTCAGGAATCAAATCCTGGCTCGACAGGTTCGAGGCAAGTGTGCATACCTCGAGACCATCCTGCCAGCCATGGTTTTGAAAGTGATAAAAAGGCGATTTGTGTTCTTCAGTGTTCAAGTATATAATTTCAATGAAATAAAATAAAGGTTTTGAAGATCAGAGAAGAAAAATTTCCGGAA
The DNA here is from genome assembly GCA_035128595.1 of Eptatretus atami. Taxonomy (NCBI): domain Eukaryota; kingdom Metazoa; phylum Chordata; class Myxini; order Myxiniformes; family Myxinidae; genus Eptatretus; species Eptatretus atami. The sequence continues at coordinate 130,580,733 of CM068952.1, read as the reverse complement.
GTTTACCGCCGTTAATGTCTTCTAAATCACCTTATTTAACACATTACATTCATTCTTCATGCCTGTTGTTTGTGTCCTTTATGACATTCCCAATGCAAGTTTCCTGTTTGGAATGATTTTCAATTTTGTTTGACTGCCAGACGGACAGACAGAGTAAAATAATTACCTCACCCCTGTCTGCATGCACGATCGGGCCAAATTCAGATACAAAGCACTGCTAAACTACAGGTTTGTTTCATGTTCTGATTTGTGTTCAAAATATAACATTCAATTGAAATTAAGTTGTTCCTTGATCATAAACTGACGTTTGTAGACAGAAAGACAGACACAGACAGACAGACAGACAGACAGAAAGTGAACCAATTGCTTTTCCCCATTTTCACTTCGCATGTGAAAAAAAAAACGTGAACACGTGAAGCACAGGGCTGTGAATGTATAGAAGCAGGTCACATTTTAGGAATCGCGAATATACGAGGTCCACAAATACGTGGGGTCCACGAATATCTGAATCCGATAGTACTCAATTCCAACCATGGAATCGAAAAGGAATTGAGCAGTGAACCAGAATCGACGTCAATCCCGAGTCATTCCGACTTCATAGAAAGAAGCATTTTTTTGGGGGGGGAAATATTTTTCGTCACTGTTGGACATGTTCCAGTTACGAATTGCCTGGTAATGTATTGATTGAAAAGGAAGGCGCCCATGGAGCGTTCTGTTTGCAATATAGCAGCAAAAGTAAGTTACTTGTTACGAAACACTCCCCAAGGGTGTGTTCCTTTTAAATGAATAGCAAAGCATTTAGAGTTGCCTGGTAAAGCATGCTGATTGCTTTTATGATGGACAGTTAGGCAATACATGACCTGATAAAGTTTTGACATGTCATTCAAAAGGTCAAGAAGTGCAGTTTGGAACTATTTCGGGAAGGATAAATAAGACAGTACAAAAGTTGCATGCTCACTTTGTTCAATATACCTTGCTTATCACTGTAATATGTCCAATAGGCTAAAACATTTGAAAACCAAACATTAGAGAGAGTACCTTTTAGTGACGGTTGTGAATGCGGATTCAAAGAAATCAAAGTCTGCAACAGCAACAAGTTCACTTTCACAATCGATGACTGATAGCGCTTTCACCCCGGTAACACCCCAGTAGGCTGCCTTTCCTTCCCCTCATGCTGCATTCCCTTCCCTCCCCTCCCCTCACACTGCCTTCCCTTCCCCCACCCTTCCTCACTCCCTCACTCTCCCAAAAACTCCTCATTCTCCCACTCCTCCTCACTCCACTGCCCCTCACTTTTCCCCCTCTCTCCCTACCCCCACTTTTCTCCCCCCCCCCCCACCACTCTCTTCATATTCCCGTCAGTGAAGTGGATGGGTGGTATTTACTGGTATATAATAAATGAGAGTAAATTCCCGCATGGGGCTAGTGTGAAAAATTCTTGCAACCCAGGACTTGCATCCAGGAATCTTTTCGCTTATGCTACAACAGGCCACTGCGATATTTCTGGCAGGATAGCCTCAAAAGCACACTATCTTTTGAGCTCGCCTCAGTTTTCAATTCCAACCACCTATAAATTGTCGTCCTGGTGTTTCACAAACAGGGCGGGGCGTTCTGGCTGAAAAAAAAAAAGGACTATAAGAAAATCTCGATGTCAAACACAAGAGAGCTGTCAATAATCATGATGAAATGACGCTCTTCAAGTGATGCCAAGTGGATAACAAGTCGCTTGAGAGGATCACCAAGACCATTATTGTATTCCAAAATCTGAAAATGGGATTTGAAGCATTTCCTCAGTTGGTAAGTTACACCAAAACGAGTCCTCATTAAGGGCCAGTGTTTTGGCAGCCAAGTATACCTTTGTGTTCTTTGGAATCCTGCGCCATCAGTCAAAACTTTTTGGCAAGAAGATTTGTAAAAAATTTATCACACTTTATGGACAAGTTTTTGCAGTTGCTATTGTTGGAAAGTTGGCAGAGTTTAGCGAAAATATCAGATCCATGAGGATTTCTCAAGGTTGTGGTGGACTATTTATTGTAGAACATGTTAAAATAATACTTGAATGCTGAAAAAATTTGCAATCATGTTGTCTACACGAACTAGGCTCGGTGGTGTAATGGTTAGTGTCCATTCTGAGTCTGGGAGGTCGGTGGTTCAAACCCCAGCTGAGTCATACCAAAGACTAAAAGAAAGGTATGTGCTGTTTCCTTGCTTGACAGTCAGCACTCAAAAGGATAAAGCATGGACAAATAATGCTGGGAAGGTAAAGGCAATCCACCCAGTGTAACCCTTGCCAATAAACTGCTTCAGCAACACCAATGCTCTGTAAATAGAGTACATATGGTACAGGATTATTAAAAAATTGCCTACAGCTACATTTACCAAGTTTTACAGGAAGTGACATCAATGCTTCTCAAAACATTCCCGCTAAAACAAAGATGGTGGCAAATGTAGTCACAAGTGCTGTATGGAATAGAGGTATGTCAATAAGCTCCTTATGAACGTATTGACAGACTGATCAAGTTGGATTTCACAGGAAACTGTCTTTACAACTTTGGGATGTACATCTTCTATATAATACTAAAACTCTCATCTTGTATGTATGTATGTTCCCGAAATACAGCCAAAACGGTACACCATAGCGCAAAAATTTGAGGGCAACCTTACTCACCATTCTCCTGCGGTGTGCAGTATCAAGTTTCGTTCAAATCGGGCAACGATAAAAATAATGAAAAAATCAATTCCCGATTAAGTCAAGTCCTCTTCGGGATTATTTGATCAATGCAAGCAACCTCAGCGGTATAGTACGCCTGAGCTATCTGATTTTTTTTTCTTGAAATGATTTTTTTTTTCATCAACCGCTGTTACAACGGGAACCCAACGGGTTCACGGGTCGTCGAGTATATTACTAAAAGGAAAAGTGTCCATGCATTTATCACGTGAAGAGGCAGTACCTTGATCCATCATTCACGTGACCTCGAGCTTTAATGGAGCAGTTCCTGCTGCCGTAGAATAATATAAACGGTACTGTTGGAAAGCTAATAATCCACTTATTTGTTTGGAAAGAAAATAATCGATTTAGTTGGAACAAAGATTTGTGTCCATTTAATCACAAACCTGCCTTTTTTAAAGCCCGTGTTTCCGGGATTGAGGAAAAAGCGGAAATGGGGGTTCATGTTGCGGTTCCAATGGTAATATTTATTATTCTACTACAGCAGGAACCCTTTATAAGAACATGGAAGGAGCACACAAAATTATAAATAGTAATATTTCACAAAGCAATGGAAAAATATAAAAAAAGTATGTGGAAAGAGCACACAAACAACAACCACAGCTAGAGACTTAATACAACATGATACCCACACAGTGTTCAGGTTTATACTCTTTTTAATTGGCTGCCATGCCAGATAATGCAACAAACAATCTGTTGGCAGTTCGGTGAATGTAAATCTATGTAGTAATCATGATCGTCATTACCAGTCTCCATGAGAAGTTTTTGTCACTTCATCTGCATTCACACGTGCCATTTTGAAGGATAATGACAAGTAGCAAAAAATATATTTAAAAAACGAGTGGTACTCAGCACATGATCTACCTACCATTAGCAATGACGTGATGCCATCATCGATTCAGTACCAAAAATACTTCTGCCAGATAGCTCGTACCTGGCATACAGAAATGAAAATCTTGAACCACTGCCTGCTACGAGTTTAATTTCATAATGTGGGGTTTCCCCAGCAATGGATAAGAAATTAATTTAGATTTGCTCATCGAAGGGTGAAATTTGAAAACAAAGTACATGCACATGCACACTGTACTTGGCTTGCAAATGGGAGTGGTGCATACTGTAAGAGTTGGCAGTCAACATGTTAAAGATCGTTAAAAAAAAATCTGCAAGTTTAACGCTCCTGAAGCAGTCTCATATATCACCTTAAAATAATAATGGTAATAATAATAACTAGAAAGCATCTGAAAATGCAAAGCCCATCCCCGTCCACATTGTATTCAGACTTCTGATTTTTCCAAAAACTAAACATGATGAAAATAGCTAAAAAAAAAAAGACAAACAAACAAAGAAATTGATGATTTTAGGCTACCTTGAACTTTTGACCTCAAATGCAATAGGCTTCAGTGGCCCAATATACAAACCCTGCTGAAATTTCAAGTCAATTGGATGAAAATAGACAATTTTATTCAACCTTGACCTTTGACCTCTTTGATCTATAAAAGAAAATTGGTTTCTACATTTTGATTGGTGAGCCAATTCAGTGACCCAATATGCACATTCTTAAAATTTCAAGTCAATCAGATAAAAATTGTTGATTTTATACAACCTTGACCTTTGACCTTTTGATCTAAAAAAGCAATTTGCTTCGAGATTTTGATTGGTGAACCAATTCAGTGACCCAATATGCAAATTATTAAAATTTCAGGTCAATCGGATGAAAATTGACGATTTTATGCAGTTCTTGACCTTTTGATTGGAAAAAAAACATGATTATAGCCTTTGATTGGTGAACCAATTCAGTGACTCAATATGAAAATTCTTAAAATTTCAGGTCAACTGGATGAAAATTGATGATTATTTGTGACGCTGACCTTTGACCTTTTGACCAAATGATTAACTTGTCTTCTCCATATTCTCATAATAAAGATTTGTTGAAGATTTGAAGACAAAAGCTCAAATGGTTAAAAAAGTTACAGCGTGGACAAACACACAGACATACAGAGACACAGATGGACACACACACACAAGTGATTGCAAAACCCGTCTCCCGCTGCACGGGTGACAGGCTAATCATAATATATTCAGTTTTATTAACATAAGAAAACATACGAGACTATATTCCGAAGACTAAAACGGTTGTGTTTACGTGAAAATGAGAAAATCGATAAATATTGAATGAACAAACAAATACCCATATGCAGTATATTGTTGCTGAACTCGGGGTTTGGGGATTACTGCGAGGGGAAGCACTCAGGTTCCTCCTGAATGCCCGGTCCTGGAAGCCAACATGCTGTGGATAACTCCACGGCCCGGCGGCTTGTTAAGCAACCAGGAACCTCAATTACCTTTGCCAACTCTAACAGGGTTAGATTGTCGTCTAACAGGGTTAGATACCTGTCTAACACCATTTACCTCAGGAGCTGAGTGGATTAACTGAGTTTCGTGCCCTCAGCTCGCACTTGGACTACTGCCGAGTGATACAGTGAGTGCACGCTAGCTAATGAGAGCAAATTACATGGGGTGAAACTTCCTATCTAACAATACTGCGGACTGTGCTGGACCAATGGAGGAAAGGACGCTATGAGCAGGTTGAACTTAAAAACTGACATTGGTTTACTTATAAGGAAGCACGAGGAAAAGCACACGGCACCGCGAAGTCAAGGGGTTTATTTATAGAGGGGTATTCGTACAGTCGGGACATACAGTATTCATGTAGTGTGGAAAAAGACATACAAGGATACAAATACATACAGTAAATAGACAAAGAGCAGAACTATGCACTGATTCTATTTGCTTACGCAAACTTACTTTTGTTAACATAACAGGTGTCATCAAAATCACTCAGCAGAAAGGTAGACAAGTAAGAGAGATGAGAAAAAACTGAGGCATTGGTGGCCTCTGGCTTACCCGGCACGTACATGCGGGCATGTGGTAGTCCAAGGTGCAGAGAAGGTAAAGGTGGAGGGGGGGTGTAATGAAGAGCATAGGGGTGTCTGTGTGCGTGATGAAGAGGTGTGAGTGAGATACGGTGTCGGGTGCTCAGAGTGAGAAAGACAGGGTGCGAGTCAGTGGTCGCTCTACAAAAAAAAGTGGTTCTTCTGGCTTTGCCCTTGATGATAACACTTGTGTGTCCACAGTACAGAAGTTTGAAAAGAGAGAAAAAACATCTGAGGATCAGAACTACCTTTCATCTATGATTGCTGATTTCGCCTCTCGCTCCCCGAACTGCTTGGCACTTGGTCCACTTCCTCAGTGTTCCATTCCGTTCCATTCCTTTCGGCAGCAAAGCATCACAAACCGTGCAGTAACCACTCTGTCCCACAGCAACCACCACCAGCTCTCACTCCAGAAGCTTTCTCCAGAAGCAAGATCCTGCAAATCTCTGGAAGTTCACTCCAGCGAACAACATCAATACTTAAAGGCTTTGGGAGAGGGGGGGGGGGGGGGGGGGGCGGAGGGGTTTAGTGGGGTTGGAGTTTGGGGGAATCAATGGTCAGTCCCTGCCTCTTGTGGGGGTGGTTCCTGGGTGCACGGGTCACGCACCATCCTCTTTCCTCCAAGCGCGGCATGCCCATTGGTCCAGATGTGCTCCTGAGTGACGTCACCCTCCCTGCGAGGTTGCTGTGCTGGAATCGCCTTCACTTTTCCTCTGACTGCCCCATGCATATCAGCCCCCTCCCTACTCACCATGCGGTTGACGTGCAGCACATGTGCCACACTCTCTTATGCCATATATCGATATATTGCGTGGTTTGTGGAAGAAATGTAATGATAAGGTCGTCGAATGAAGATTATTTGTATCAGACGGTGTTTAAATATATAATTCAATTTGAATGAAGGTTTAAAGAGGTTCAAGGCATATAAACCAAAAAAACATTACGTGTTCTACCACCATTTTCTCCAGCATATAATACATCACCCTATCCAACACGTTACATTAGTTCTTCATGCCTGTTGTTTGTGTCCTTTATAACGTCTTTAAAAACTAAGTTTCCTGTTTGCAATGATTTTCAAATTTGTTTGACCGCCAGGCAGACAGATGGAGTAAAAATATTGTCTCACTCCTCTGCGCATGTGCGATCGGGCCGAATTAAAAACACAGAGTATGGTAAAATGAAAGACTTGTCTTCCAATTCATGTTTTGATTAGTGTTCAAAATATAACATTCACTTTAATAAGTTGTTCCTCGATCATTATCTGATAAGACGGACATACAGGCAGACGGACAGACATGAACCGATTGCTTAACCCCGTTTCGGCTTCACGTGCATGGGATAACCAACAAGGCAGCAGCAACAGCAACTACGTGTTATAAAAGGTCCTTTTTCATGTGTTTCACTTCATTTTACATCCGCATTGAGATTCACAAAAAGACATTCAATTTGTTTGTGAAGTACAACTTGCTGTCTTTTGATTAAACCTACGAGCGAAGCGATGGGTAGGCACACCTAGTATATATCTCACAAAGCTGTGCGTTTCCATCGTGCGATGAATGTAAAAAACTGGCTGTGAATTGGGAAGTGATCTTGCGTATTCTCCAAGGCGACACGTGTTAAACAAATGCACAACTATTCAATCACTCTCATTCAAGCCAACATTAAATGCATTGAACAGAAAATATTAGAAAATTGCCAGATTACTACATGTAAAAATTGCAGAATAATTAGATGTCACCGATGGAAATAAGTAGACAATCATTCCTTCACGTTTGATATTCAATGTTCGTCCAAGGTGTGTAATAAAGGATCTCACCTTCACTCGACGTTAAAGAACTTGGTTACTCGAGCAGAGATGGGTAGTGAAGTTTCCGAATCATCACCCACACTGCTACAGATTGGTGACATTCCGATTTTAATCTCTTTGGACCACCCAAAGCACATCTGGGTGCCGTTAAGTTTATGATCGATGAAGCAGATGTCATAGCACCTGTCTTGAAATGTCTGTGCATCAATCCAAAAGGGTTTCACACAAATGCTATTGAGGAGCCACATGTCGATTGAATGCCTGGTGTTGGCTTAATGGTTCGGGTGGTGGGTTTGGGATCCTAGGATCCTGAGTTCAAATCCTGCTTGGCTGTTGAATTAATACCACGTGGGGTTGACTGTACCTGCCATCTTTCTGCGGTTGGCAAAATGAGTGCCAGCTTGCAGGTATCCTGCGTCGGAGTGGCGATCCGTCCAGGATTGTGTCCAACAGCCAAGGAGACTGCTTAGGCAGCACCAACGCTCTGCACAGAGTATGGTCCCAATGGATGGATGGACGGACGTTGATTGAACATGTGTGTATGGATGGTGGCGGAAAACCTTGAGAAATGGGTGAAGTTTCATGAACTCTCCTGTACTTTCGGATTTTCTTGAATTAAAAGTCCACATTTACCTTGAACTATCCAAAATGCAATCATAGCATAATTATTATTCACTAAACATGCATCTTTTCACATTACCCCCACCCTCTCCACCTCTCGGACTCTCATCCACACAAATGCCTTTAAACTGTCCCCAATTAACCTTTCTAGCCTTCCCCATATCTCTGCTGTTCGTTCAGGACCTCAGAATTTTGATGAGGTAGCATTTCGTTCACAAATTGTAGCAGTCATGTAAGCTCCTATCGGTTAGTATTAACCACAAAGCCAAAACATATAAAATCCTGCAGGATCCACTGGATGCAAATCTTCATGGTGATGTGACTTCCAAGACCGAAATAAGTAGTGCGACTAATATACAACTCGTCAATCACAATTATGGGAATGCCTTTGAAGATCTCAGTGATTCTTTTTATGTGTAACAGTCTGTCTGTCTCCATGTCCACATTCCCCAAGATGTTAATTGTGCTCTGGACCACGCGTCTTACGTCCTGTCGTCCTGCCACATGCATAACAAACTTGCATTGACAACATGTTTGGGGAAACCACATTCAAAAACACAATGGGATAGTTGATTGAGATCAGTATGAGATCAGACTACAAGCAGAGTGCTGAGAGGAGGAAGAATAAAAGTTTGAAAGTTGATGTGTTGGCCAGAGCTACATGGTTGCTGTATCAAAATGTAAAGGATGTAATAATCACCGGTATATCAATCAATATATTATTCTCCCAGGTATTGAGTGATATTTGTGAAAAACCATCAAAATAAATCGCAACTTTGGTCGTAAAGCTGCTCATGAAGGAGCTCAAATATTACAACGGAACACTAGTCTCCGTGAAGGATGGTGCTGGCATGCGTTGGTGGACAAAATAAACGGAAGGTAGACAATATACGATGTTTACCGCCATGGGAAACAAGCTGTGGCTGATGTTTTGAGTGTTAGCCCCTTTGTCAGAGCAAACATACAGCATCATAAACCTTTTACTTTGATGAGAAGGGATAATTCGAAGAGGTATAAACTTTGCATCACCCCAAAAGAATAATTCTAAGGTTAAGTATCAGAAGCACTTCCTTTTACAGAGCAATTAACAAACTCCTGTCAACCTTTAGTTGATAAAATTCAATGCTTGAACATGTTAGCAAGCACGAAAGAGATGCAAATCATGGAAATCTCAAAACTGGATGAGACTTGCTTGTTTTCACCATGACAATGTGTGAAGAGTTGTGCATCATCACCTTTGATAGGTTACCTGTGCATAAACTATTTACTCTAAAACACCATAAACCTGTCACCTGAAATTATTGGAATGGTACATTAGGAAGTGTCCACAGCTGCCTTCGTTTCTGAAACTAAGCATTCAGATGGTTATATATTTACAATAAATTTGCCAACAAGGTCATACAAGAATATCTGTCGGAAAAACACAAAACAAGAAACCAAATAAACGATCTTTTTGACTGCTTGTTGAACTGATTACTGGTATGTACTCAGTGGCGGAAGAGTTAGAGCATCCACTCTGAGTCTGGGAGCTTGCTGGCCATTCGAACCTTGATCAAGTCTCACCAAAGATTTTGAAAATGGTTCGTGCAGCTTCCTTGCTTGATGCTCAGCATTTAAAAAGGATAGAGCATGGACAAGCAACCAGAGGTTGGTAACCATTGCACAGGCTTGAAGGGCCTAATGACAGCTTCCTGCATTGAAGTACCGATCGTGTACAGCCTTTTGGCTACTGGTTGCATCATTGGTTAGGGGCACGGCTATGCCGCTGATGCAGTGCCCCTATTACCAGCACACTGGTGCTTATTTCGCCGAGCTCAGAAGGATGACAGGCTGAGTCAACCCCCTGGTGTTAATTCAGTGGCTGAATGGGGCTCAAACTTAGGACCCTAGGATCTCAAGCCACCACCCTGACCACGAAGCCAACACCAGGCTATGACTTGCATTGAAGTTACCTCCAAGGGATAGTCTTAAGTAGTTTTTATTTTAAACAGATCCAAATAAAGCATTTTTAGTAAAACCAAAACTACTTGGCACACAATATTTTCCGAATAATGAAGTTAAAGTTGAGAAGCTTTTCTATCCCACTCTCACTCCCTGACTCCGTAATTAAAACTCTGTTCACAGATCATAGCTTCCATTTTTTTTTTTTTTAGAAGCAACTGGGCATCTGGATTTTCACAAATATAGGTAGCCCACCATCACAGGAAATCATCAGGGAAATTAACAGCTGTAGATGCAGCGCACCATGAAGAAAAGACACCTCACGTCAGTTCAGCTGCACAAAGGATTGCAAAGACCTGGACCCAAGATCGGTCTCCATCGGTCTCTCTTGGAGACGGTCTTCCTGACTTAATATTGTCATCGGTATAGACAGACAAGTGAGTCTGTCAGAGTGGGAGCAATTCTCAACCAGCCATCATAGTATCATAAAATGAGAGCAATTGCCTCAGGGCTGATTGATGTGAGCTCTCTTTGGGTGCTATTTCTATACCTTCCACACCAAACACAGGCTTTCATTTCCCAATGACCAATCACACGGTTGCAATATCCAGCCTTTACTGGACATGCTCAGACAAGTCCATTATTCCACAGGTAAGGCCATCACTTGACCCCCATGTCGAGATGAGCTGACTGGCTTGAAATGTCAATTAAATGCAAGATGTATCCCACATCTATGTCACCATGCCAATATGGAGTAAACAATTTTAACATAATAGTAATAATAATAATAATAATAATAATAATAATAATCACTCGCAACCAAAGTGTAAAATAGCACAGCAGCAAAATGAAATAATCAAAAACTGATAAAATCACATGCAAGAAAAATGACATCATCAAATACCTGCGAAGCATTAAAAATGTGAACCATCATAAAATACATGAAGCTTCCAATTTTCTTCAAAGCATTTTAACAAGTATAATTTGGGGACTTGGCACCAAAATACCAGTGAAATTATTGATCAATGCTAATCCGGCACATCAATATTGATCGAATACAGTACTTTAATGTACTTTAATTGAATGTACTTTAATGTAATTTCACTTTGTGTTATTTTAAGTCAATAACAAAAAACATGCAAATCAGATACTGCAGAAGTATTTTGTTACATCTCTGAAGCAATCCCCAGCCACGTAATGTAATTATAGCGAACGTAGTGAGCTTCATACTCAACACGTGCACATGAGAGAATAGGAAACATCAACAACAACACAATACCCTGGCAATTTGGAATCCGTGTCGTCGGCTGTGACCCTTTTGCTTCCGGTTTTTGTCATGGGGAATGATGCGTCCCGGGAGATAAAGGCATCGTCGGAGACATGAAAGACCCAAATATCAGACATGGTGTATATTTCCTCCACTGATTTTAATAAAGATATCTCCGGCATCATCAAAAAATAATTTTTAATCGTGATTTACATTATTTGATCGCTGATCCCGAATCCAGGCCGAAGTAACCGGAAATTGCAGCATCGAATGTAAGAAGAATTCTACGCTCGCTTCTAGGCTTTGCCTATTCCATATTATTTATATATATTTATATATTTCCGAAGGACCAATATATGGATGGGGTGAAGGCAGTCTCAATGCCACTTCCGTGAATGTGAGGTCATTTCCTCCGTGACCAAAAATAAATATGCATATACATATACATATACATACAAGTCATATATGCTCTGTGTATTATATTTTTGGTCAGGGAGGAAGTGACCTCACATTCACGGAAGTGGCATTGAGACTGCCTTCACCCCATTGGTTGTGCAGCTCGCTTGACTCCGCCCACGATCAAAATCATGTGCCACCATTTTGTGAAGCTCCATAGGCCTCAGGCCTTCGGCCTGGTTGCATAAAGCATTGTTAAGGAAAGATTTGAGGATTTACTTAAATATTTCCTTCACTTTTTTCTTAAGGACATGCTTAATTTGATCCCCCAGGGGTCATTTCCACAACAATATGTTTTAAATCATTTATTTATGAACTCCATCGAAATAACAATCCCATGGTATGAAACGCATGATATCTGGGTCGATGTAAAGGTGTGTTCTAGTGCAGGTAATGCAGGTGCACCTCAACAAGTTGTTAAGTCAGTGCTGCTAGTGTCATGGTATTTTCATGATGTGAACATTTATTACTTCGTGTTCAGGTTATTTAGATACCAGTTCAATTGATACCGACGGTGGCCCCAGGAAAAACGGTCGACTGTGTACGTCATAAATAGATTGAATGTGACTTGTTGCGCTAACTGGGTCCATAACTCGTCAATCCCACGTTGTAGAGAGAAGTGTGGGGCCTCGTTCAACTCAGGGGTGTCCCGGTTTTCCAGCAGGACCCGTCTTACCCAAATCAAGGGATTCTTAACAATTATACACTATAGTATTTAATTTATAGTTATAGTGTTGTAATTAAACATAAAAGTACTTCAACAACAACAACACATCATACAACTATACAATGTTTTGTCTCTCTTGTGCTTGAGAAAATCCTCCACTCATGCTTCTGTCTCTTCCTGAAGCCAGTTTGGAGATTGCTTTGCTGCCACCCTATTTTTGGACACCTTTTCCTATCTCTAATCTGATTGGTTACCTGGCATAGCAATGGCTCCTAAAGATTTCCTCAACCTTAAGGGAATCCATACTTGAGGATTTCCAAAGGGTTGTTCACGCAAGAGCCCTCAAGGAAATCATTTGCGAAGGAATCACAGTGCTCCTTAATGGGAATCTTTCCTTCAGGATGAAGGAATTTTATGCATCTGGGCCTCAGGCCTCAGGAGTCAGTCCATGGTGTAGTACAATTGGAATTGACCCAGTGATCGAGATATCCACAATGTATTATATTACGTGCATACGAGCAGTATGCATGATTTTGCTTCATGTGTGTACACCGCATCGCCGTATTTATTTTGTTATATTCGGGACAATCTCAGCAGCGATCTGTGGCATTATACACCGCCCAAATAAAGGGATGAGCAAATTATTTAATAAATGAAGGTTTTTGATCATAATTTCGGTCGAGAAAACTTATTGACGCAAAAACATTTCAGCTTTTCATTATTAGTTGATTTGTAAAAATTTCTAAAAACATGTTTTCACTTTGTCATTACGGGGTAAAATCTATGTAGATCGGTGACAAAATATATATTTAAATTTAATCCATTTTAAATTCAGGCTATAACATAACAAAGTGTGACAAAAGTCGAGGGGTGTGAATAATTTCTGAAGGCACTGCAAGAAAAACACTAATTTCAACAGAACTACAGGGTAACAGCAATGGTGCGAGATCAAAGCACCATGTTCTTATTCTTCTTTCATGTGCAGCACAGGGCTGCAGGGAATAGTATCCTCTGCTGGAGTGCAGCTATGCCACTGATGCAGTGCTCCCTGTAAGTTAAAGCAGGAATGTGGAACTTGGCCAGAGTGTCGGTGTTAGCTCGCCTACTCTTCATGAAGGACACCGCGGGATCTTTAATGTCCAATAAGTAATGCCGGAAGACGGGGCGCACATCCAAGAGACGGCACATACATTGATGAATCACTCTGCCTGTGAAATACCAGAATGAGAGTTTACAGCCGGACCTGGAGTCAAACTCAGGCTGGATGGCTCAAAGGTGAGTGTGCGTACCTCCAGGCCATCCTGCCACCCAAAGCACCAGTTACTGCACAAAGACGCAGCAGAAGCTGTCACTCCCTATGCATGTTTTCTGCAGATAATCACAATCATTACCAAGGTATCTCAATGGGGAATGAAGGAAGTTTGTTGTAAAAACAAGTTTAAAATCGTCACCATAAGCAACAGTAACGGTGGCTGCATCTAACTTATGTCCTCAATTGAAATCTGCATTTCATTTAATCTCTATTAAATTGAAGCTCACGAACTAGGCATAAACAGGTGCTGCATTTTAAACCTCATCATATTGTTTAATTCATTCTTTGAAAAGCATCAACATGTCAGACATTTTGCCTTAAACTTGTCATTTCTGATGGATTCTCAGGACATACATCATTGATAAGTGGACAGAAACTTTAATTTCAACAATGACATTTTTGCAATCACTGCAATCTATCTTAGCCTCTTGTTGATCAAATATGGATCTTGCGTCTTCCCCATGGTATGAGAACTTCTCTTAGATGACATGAGATCTTTCAACATAACAGTCCATCACATTAGTGGTTTATATTTATTTACATTTTTAAAATGTTATGAACTCTATTTGTAAATAAATGTGTGAAAGTTTATTTTACCTGGATCATGTTAAAGAGAAACATAGAGACAGCGATGATACTGTGTGCTGAGGCAGAATAGTTGTAAAGAAAGCGAGTTTAAACTGGGAACAAAGGACAGGAAAAGTTTGCATCAAGGGGTCAGCCTTGGTGGCCTAATGGTGACAGCATCTGCTCTGAGTTTGGGAGGATGACGGTTTGAACTTCAACTGCGACATTCCAAAGATGTTAAAAATAGTACGAGCTGCTTCCTTGCTTGATGCTTAGCATTTTGAAAGGATAGAGCATGGACAAACAACAATAGCTTGGGAATGGTTTTGATGGTCCTAATGACCCTCCTCTTGGGTTGAAGTTCCCTGTGAAGGAAACCCGTTTGTTATTGCGAAGGAGCACTGAAATGCTCCTCTACTAATAATCCATTACTACAAATAGTGGGGCTCACAGGATAGCCTAGAGGTTCTCACACTTGCCTCTAAGCAGTCTAGCCTGGGTTTGAATCCCAACCCTGCTACCAACAGTCATCCTGGTGTTTCACAGGCAGGGTGATTCATCATTGTGTATGCCGAGCCGTCCCATGGATGGACGTTAAATGGGAATCCCGTCTGCCAGCATCCCTTGGTGGGCGTTAAACATCCCGCGGTGTCCTCCATGAAGAGTAGGAAAGCCATCGCCAGCACCATGGACAAAATTCCAAATTCCTGCCCGAGCCAGCAGAGGGTGTTGTATCACCGGCGTGGCCATGCCCTCAGTCAATGATGCTGCATATGAACGATTAAGACCATAAATAGTAGCACTCAGGGGCTCACTATCACTGCTGCTGTGTGCTACTCCACCAAAGTTACCATTGTGTGACACTCCTCTTCAGTTTGCTGCTCTGGGAGAACACACCCTTGGGGGCAGATCACCGATATCCTGGCGAAATCACATCACCAGCAATGCACCCCCGAGCAATAACGCTCCTAGCTGCAGCCAACAGTTCAGAAGAATTCAGACATCTCTTCAGTGACGGATGAATGCTATCAATGATGATTCAAGTGCCAAATGACTCACCCTGAAGTGACTCATACTCACCCTGAAATAAGGCAGGAAGAAAAAAAGTTTGGGCTTTGTTGTGGACTAATAGATATACAGTCTTTGTTAAAAATAAGGCTACACTCCTTTTCATTGCTCTTGGATAAATAACACAGACATGAGCAATGTTGTTTTTTTTTCTCCGAAGAGATCTGAAAATAGCAATAAAGAGTGCTAGTGTTTATTTTGTGCCATTAATAGTTATATAGGAGGGTGGTGCTGTCTATTTCCCTTGTTGTGCGATACCAGTCTGTCGTCTGGCACTTTAAGGTCAACTAGAGCAGACTTCGGTCAGGCTGCTGGGACTGGCATTTAATGCGATTGTTATTTTCTTGAGAGATGCTCTAGGTTAATCACCGTCCACAAATGAGTAACAGCAGATGGAAAAGCCAGCTTAACATCCTCCTTATTAAAAACAACATATTGTACGTTCAACAAGCCGCTTGGATTCATTCCTTTGGAGATCATAGTCAAACTAAACAACTCAAAAATGAGTATGCTTCCAGTGAGCTATCGTTTGACATCATATTACATTTACTGCACATTATTAGGTTAAATGTATTCCCCATGCAGTTTGATAAGATAAAATTAATGGTAACAATATTGTGGAACATGTCTGATCAAGCAAATCGCATCTGAATTAATTTCGTCACACATCTGACGACAATAAAGGCTCCACACGATGTTAATTCAACGTTGGCAATGATACAGGTCAAACAGCATTGTCACAATATGTTGAGGGATTTGGTTCCACTCAGCAGTAAAAGCAGCAGTTGTGGCATCAAATGTGGCAGAGGTGTTCTAGATATGATGGAGGACATCAAAGACATCAATGAAGTGTATTTTCTGGATATCCCAAAAGACAACCCTTGTCAGGTTTGAACAACATCCTTAATGGGATGAAAGAACTCCATTAAGGGTCTCCCATGGCAGATAGTTAATGGTTAGGGTGGTGGGCTTTGGATCCAAGGGCCCTGAGTTCAAATCTCGCTCAGCTGTTGAATTAATACCAGGTGGGGTTAACTCGGCCTGTCATCCTTCTGAGGTCGGCAAAATGTGTGCCAGCATGCTGGTATACTGTGTTGGAGTGGCAACCCAAAGAGAACAAGGACAAATGTGTCCAAGAGCCGCGTCC
>CM068952.1:130530459-130563657 GCA_035128595.1 Eptatretus atami | reverse complement strand
GTGAGGTCAGAGAGGAGATGGTAGAAGACAAACAGACCGCCTGCGGTGAGAGAGTGAGAGACCCAAAGACTCAGCTTCATCGCTGGAGATAACAATTATCCTAAATGCCTTGGTTTCCACAGGACCTCTATCCATTGTTGGGAGGACCTCCATCCATTGTTGGGAGAGCAGAAGCAGCATATCCAGGGTAGAGTGACCTGGTCTGAATCCAAATTGATGATGGGGAATAAAGCCATTGGAGAATAGGAAGGATTTAATGTCTGAAGGGATGATGGATTCCATGACCTTGCTGATGAAGCCA
Source organism: Eptatretus atami (assembly GCA_035128595.1). NCBI lineage: Eukaryota > Metazoa > Chordata > Myxini > Myxiniformes > Myxinidae > Eptatretus > Eptatretus atami. The sequence continues at coordinate 130,563,356 of CM068952.1, read as the reverse complement.
AGAAAGTTGAGAGGCAGAAGCACCAGCCCAAAGAGGGGAGCAGTACTCCATCAGGCTGTGGACGAAAGCTTTGTATGTGGTCAGGAGCTCAGGTGTGCCAAGGAAGAAGTTTGCATCGCCAGAGGATTCCAAGTCATCAACTGGCTCTGGAGGCCAGGTTGGAAATGTGGATTTCCCAGGAAAGATCATGGCAGATAGTGAGACCCAAAAGCTTGAATGAAAGGACTTCTTCAAGAGGATTGTTGAGAAAGTTTGTGGTGGGGGAGGGTTTCCAGAGGTCCTTCAGAGATACATAGTGAGTGTGAGATTGTCAGGGTTGGAAAGACACAATGTGTTTTTTTGGGTGTTTGGGTTTTTGGTTTTTTTCTATGTCATTTTTTATCATATATATTCCACACTCACTATGGGTTATCTCTGAAAGGACCCTTCTTGGAAATACTCCTCTCCTTCTCTCCCACCCACAAAACTCTCACAAATCCCGAAGAATCTTCAGGCAAGTCCACATCAGACCGGAAGGAAAGAGTCTATTTTTCTTTGGTTTTTTCTAATTTTGTTGTGGTTGGAGGGTGTTCTCAGGTGTCCTTTATTGATCATAGTGTATTTTTTTTTTTTTCTTGATCTTTTCAGGTTGAACGATTTCATTTCCACGTGTTGGACCAGCTTGTGATTTTATCCAGATCTGCAGCGAGCGAAGAAGCTGCTCCTTGCTGGTCTGAGGGATGACAGATGGGACGGCAGAGGTTGGAGTCATCAGCAAAGAGATAAAGAGGATTTTCCAGAGAGTCGGGAAGATCAATGATGAAAACCAGTAAAATAACAGGGCCAGAACACTGCCTTGAGGAACTCCAGCCTGGACAGGAAGAGGGATAAAAGAACTCCATTAAGGGCCACACCTTGGCTGCGACAGGAGAGGAAGTCTGTGAGCCATGAGTGGAGATGGCCTTGGATACCATAGGAAGAGATTTTAGTGAGCAGGGCAGGGTGCCAGACAGTATCGATGGCACCCGATATGTCTAGGGAGATGGCTCTGTTTTCATGTCTCGCATTGAGGACCTCCATCCATTGTTGGGAGGCAGAAGCAGCATATCCAGGGTAGAGTGACCTGGTCTGAAACCAAATTGATGATGGGAAATCAAGACATTGGAGAAGAGGAAGGATTTAATGTCTGAAGCGATGATGGATTCCATGACCTTGCTGATGATTGGGAGCAGGCTGATTGGTCTGTAGTTGCAGGGATCTGTATTTGCACCTTTTTTACTCAGGGCGGTAATATTTGCTGATTTCCCCCTTTCTGCCCACATTCTCTAATTTTTATTTCCCTCAATTTACCCTCTTCCCACTTATATAATGAGTATTACATCAATTACATAAAAGAAGATCTTGCCCCTTTTTACTTGCCACTGCATAGATGGCAAGTGACCCGTATTTCACAGGTTTGACCTGTTTTATTTCTGAAAACATGCAGACCCGTTTTTACATCATCAAAACCCTACTGGATGGAAAGTATGATCAGATTAAAAACACAATGTTTTGCTTCCATTACACTCACAAGGATTGACACACAGACTGATAGACCTCGGGTGTGTTCAATGACCAATTTTCTTGGAGAGAGCTTGCTGAACAAACGGAGGGGTGTGTTCCATCACGAACTAACAAGCTAGCTATCACTTGCCATCGCTTGCCAAGCCAGCCGTGCTTGCTTAAGTGCTTAAGCCACTTGGCGAGTGCTCAACAAGCTGATTAGTAATGGAATACATCCACCCCTGGAGTGACCTGCAGCTGATATGCAATGTATCCCTCTTGTCAACTGGTTGTGTGACATCATGAGCTTTCTATCACCGAAGGTCACGTCGCTCCCCTCTAGGATTCCGTATGCAGTATCACTTGTGATCGCGTCTCATAAATAAATAAATAAATAAATAAATAAACCTGCTTTCAATTCCCACCAACCCCTTTTTCGTCACCTCCACCTTGCCATGTATACACTGGCAGCAAAGGCATCACATAGCAGATTGGATTCTGATGTTGATTTTTTTTTAAAAAACCACTGAGCAGAAACATTGGTTAAAAAAACAAACAAACATCCATACTCATGCTTACCAAGCAGCTTCAGATCACAGTGGCAACGTCAATAACAAGAGCAAACTCACACTCGCCATGAAATTGGCCACCGAGGCAGAACATTCACCCATTTTAAACCTCCATCAGACTATTCAAAGCAAGTGATCAGGAACCGCAGTTTCATGATATTTGAGTCATATCTTCATCAGCTGCACAAACCCTACATATCATAACAAAATGTTGTTTCTTATAATCTGTCATTTTTAAACATAAACAGGAAAACGTTATAACCTCTCTTTCTACCAATCGTGTTGGTCTTCATCTTTCATGTCCGGGATGAAATTTGCACCTGATAATGTCCAGCAGTGTCTGAACTGAATATGATTTGGCTTGGGAGAGGGGCTGGGGGTGGATGGTGGCATTTGGCATTCAAAGCTGGAATTGATAAAATTAATTGAAATTAAGTTAAGCTCCAAAGCATCTTGATGTTGTCCATGAATCGTTGCAATAATAATTAGAAGAAATGAGTAACGGTGAATAATTTAGTTGCGATCCCAGAATCATAGATAGTTGCAGACGAACTGCAACTCTAAATGAAATATTGTGGCCTCCCATGAAATCATTAATTCCATCCTCATGAATGGCACTTTGATTGGCCAATCGCAAATTTAAAACGAGAAATCAACTCAAAATGCAGAGTCCGTCCGCATCCCTTGTACTTGAACTATCCTTGACGAAAGCAAAATCTAACAAAAAAACAAAAACTACAATTTATTAAATAGTCTTCTCCATGTTCTAAATAATAAATAAAGGTTTGTTGAAAATATGATGACAACAGCACAAATGATAAAAAACGTTATGCCCTGGAAACGCACACAATCGTGGAGTACGGTCGTACTCCGTATGGAGTGATGAGATGGGGAAAACCGTGACCGCCCATTCAAATGTACATATACTAGTGGGGTATGTTTACACATTGTAAGCAATAACAAACCATGCTTCCCCATTGTTTCAGGTCGCTCACCTACAGTGAGCAGAACAAGGCTGCACCGATTTCCACATATTTTCATTTATGGATGCTTTCCGACAGTTCTGTGATTTTTCCTCGTGTCATGGGTCCGATGTCCGTCGGCATGCAAAAGTTACGCTTTCTACGTCACCCGAAAGGTAACGAACATTCATATCAGTCAGTCAGTGAATCAGTGAGTGAGTGGTTAGAATGACACACACACACACACACACACTGGTTACTTGGAGAACTGTGAGGGCTCTGTTCCACTTTCTGCACATATGGAGAAAACAACCAACAACACACACTTTTTCACAAAACCCCATATCCCGCTGCATGAGCAGATGGACTCTCTCTCTATCGAGTGCAGCCTGTGGTTGCTGGTTGCATCATTGGTTGGGACGCGGCTATGCCGCTGATGCAGTGTCCCCCTTACCAGTGCACTGGTGGTCATTTTGCCCACCTCGGAAGGATGACAGGCTGAGTCAACCTCCTGGTGTATTTTAATTCAGCGGCCAACGGGGCTTGATCTCAGGACCCTAGGATCCCAAGCCGCCACCCTAACCACTAAGCCAACACCAGGCTTAGCAGATGGACTGATGAAGAAATTTCAAGTCCAGGTAATGAAGATGAAATGTAATTATTTTGTCGAAAAAAAATTTGAAACCTGTTGTCATTGTGGAGAAAACGTTCAACTCTGTACTTTTGGCAAATTCATTAATTGTTATCATGGCTAAATGGGATCTGTGGGTCAAACCTTGTGCTAGGATAAACCTTCTTCTTCTTCTTCTTCTTCTTCTTCTTTTTCCTCTCTTCCCTTAACAAGGAGTGAGGCTGAATTGTATGAAGCCTCTGCCCTGCTTTGACCACAATACTACTCCACTCCCCCTTGTCCTCGGCCAACTCACTCTATTCTCCAACCACCCGCACGTTATTGATATCCCACACAATATTCCTACCCCAACCGTGGTCGACCTCTTTTCATCCTACCTTGCTCCCTCAACCTATCTGCTCTCTTTGCTATTCTCTTTTCCTCCATCCGCGCCAAGTGTCCAGCCCACTTAACCCGTCATTTTACCAATCTCCCCGTCAAACTCGTCTGCACACCAATCTCCTCACTAAGTTCATCCAGCCTCCTTCTGTCCTCCCACATAACTCCTGCAATCCTTGTGACCCAGTTGTTGTCGCAGACCTGCAGCTTATGTTATCATCTCTGTTGGTGCCACCATCCCTAGACTGTAAAATTAGGCTGGCATTACACAAGACACCAGAACTTTTCCTTTCAAATATCACCATAAAAACTAGAAGGGCACTCGGTAGAGCGCATACCTCCGCCATGCAATGCCTGATCCATGAGAACAAGTCGGGCACATTACATTTTTGGAATATTTTATTTCTCGTTTTTGGCCCGATCTCTCAATGGTGAAGAATCACTTTGAAAATTAAATAATTCCCGAATGCAGATCTGGATTCGGATCTTCACCAAAATCGAATCAATTCGTCCTTGCCACACACCAAAAGTGTCCACCAAGTTTCGTCCGAATCCGTCCACAACTTTTTGAGATATTCTGCACACAGACAAACAAAACAGACAAACAAGCCGGTAGGCGACGAGGGATTCGCTAGGATCGAAGCGCTGGATACGATGCTTTTCATTCTGACCGATCCACCGACGAAGATTCATTGCCAAGACGTGTTGGTTCACATACAATTGTTCCTCTGCCTGGCAAGATTTTTCCTATTGCGTATTTTGCCAACTGGCACTCCTCATAAAAAATGACGGTAAATGGACACCCTATTTTTGAAGGACTACCATTTGAAAAATAATCGGTTTGTGCTGGTTTGTGCTGTGGAGCCTCGCGTTGCAGACACACACACACACATACACACACACACACACACACACATACACGGAAAACCCGATAAACTTCTCTCAATCTCTTGTTTGACCACACCTCCTGAGCCACACAATATTTTCATAAGCCACGCCCACTTTCCTACGCCACTCCCACTTTAAATAATAAATAATTGGAGGTGGTGTGTGGGTCGTGGAATCGTTTCTGTAAATAAATAAATAATTGGAGGTGGTGTGTGGTCGTGAAATGTTTTCGGTAAATAAATAAATAATTGGAGGCGGATTGTGGGTCGTGGAATCGTTTTCGGTAAATAAATAAATAATTGGAGGTGGTGTGTGGTCGTGGAATCGTTTTCGGTAAATAAATAAATAATTAAAGGTGGTGTGTGGGTCGTGGAATCGTTTTCAGTAAATAAATAAATAATTGGAGGCGGATTGTGGGTCGTGGAATCGTTTTCGGTAAATAAATAAATAATTGGAGGTGGTGTGTGGATCGTGGAATCGTTTACGGAAAATAAATAAAAAGGTGGAACGACGGTGTAGTTCCTTACAAACACTGTATACACACCTTAATGACGGTAAATAGACACCCGATTTTGAAGGACTACCATTTGAAAAATAAAACCTCAATCAAAAATCGGCTTGAGTAAAATTTTCTAAATATCTCGAAGTGTTTAATTCCGAAGTCTCGTTTCTCTACATTCAAAACTGAAGGACAAGTATTGAAAATACTGTACACGGTTTTTCGGCGCCTACACAGCAACGGGTGGTTGCTAGGCAACGAAATTCAAACGCGCACATTCCCAGTATATATTCCACCTTTTGGCAAAGTTTCATCGAAATCGGTTCGCTGGTTCGTGCTGTGGAGCCTCGCGTTGCAGACACCACACACACACACACACACACACACACACACACACACACACACACACAGACAGACACCGGAAAACCTGACAATAAGGGATATCTCATATATAGCGAATCCAACAAGCAGTCATAGACTGGTACTTATGAAATCGTCAACTTGACCTCTGACCTTGTCTAATAAAAGCTGTCTCTAGAGAAGGTAGCGATGCAAACCAGAAGTTTCTACGATGATTCGTACCAAACCATCAAAAACGAATGTTTGACCTCACCGTGACCTTGACCTTTGACCGATTTTGACCAAAATCTAATCAGCACTAGCCATCACCCTCCTGAATCACGTGGTGTAATTTGACATTGGTAGCTTCTTCCGTTCTCGAGTGATCGTGCCTACAAACAAACAAAACAAAACACACAAACAAACACACAAACAGATGACGGAAGTCATCAATATACTTACGAAATCAAGTAACAAAGAGGCAAACAAACAGACAAAAAGGGGTGAAAACATAACCTCCTTCACCTTCGCTAGCATAGGTAAAAATAAAATTTGGGCTGATGTCACATATGTCAAAGGTACATGCTGAATTCAAGGTGTGCTTTGCTACAATAACAAGTCCGATCAACATATTTCCTCATTATTACCTGACTTGACTGCACATTATGGGAATCCTCCTCACATAAGTGATGAAACACTCAAACATGAAATGCAGTCACATCTCACATTTGTTATTCTGCATTTTTTCATTTATATCTTTATTATGAATGTTGTACGATGATTCTGAGATTTTTTCTGGTGTAGCGGCTTTGATATCCATCGGTGCAAAATTTCAGCTTTCTCCGTCACCCGGTAGGTCCCGATCTTTAATATCATTCAGTCAGTCAGTCAATCAGTGGTTATAAAGAGCTTTATATATGACTAGATGACCCGTGAACCCGTTGGGTTCCCGTGTGAGAGCGGTTGATAAAAAATCATTTCACAAAAAAAAAAATAGCTCCAACGATATCCCACGCTGAGGTTGTTTGCATTGATCAAATACTCCCGAAGAGTACTTGACTGAATCGGTAATTGATTTTTAATAATTTTTTTGTTGCCCCATTTTAATGAAACTTGACACTGCACACCACAGGCGAATGGTGAGTAAGGTGGGCTGAAAAATTTTGTGCTATCATGTACCGTTTTGGCTGTATTTCGGGAACATACATATATATATACACACAAGATGACAGTTTTAGTAATATATAGATATACATATATACATATATATACATATATATTATATATATATTATATATACACACACACACACATAGTATATGCAGTGCCTATTTTAAGTCCACATCCCCTTTCAAAATTTTCACCTTTGCCTTATAGCCTGGAATTAAATTGCATTAAATCAGTCTTTTTCCATCATTATTTACACATGATAACCCACAGATCAAGGGATGGGAAAAAATATTTCAAAAGCCTTGAATATTGATTGGAGCACAGTCAAGACAATCATTAAGAAGTGGAAAGTGTATGGTATCACCAGGACTGCCTAGATCAGGCCGTACCTCCAAAATGGATGACCAAACAAGGAGGAGACTGATCAGAGAGGCCACCAAGAGGCCAATGTCAACTTTGAAAAAGCTACATGCCTTTACGGCAATGACTGGTCATTGTGTGCATGTAACAACAATATCCCAAGCACTCCACAAGTCTGGCCTGCACTGTAGGGTGGCAAGAAGAAAGCCATTACCCCAAAAAGCCCACCTTGAGTCCTGTTTTAGGTATGCAAAAAACCACTCCGGAGATTCTGAAGCCATGTGGCGTCTGACGAAACAAAGATGGATTTGTGATCTGACGAAACCAAGATGGAACTTTTTGGCTGGAATGCAAAACGTTATGTTTGGCACAAACCCAACACAGCGCATCACCCAAAGAACACCATCCCGACTGTGAAGGATGGTGGTCGCAGCATCATGTTATGGGGATGTTTCTCATCAGCAGAGACTGGGGCACTTGTCAGGTTAAAAGGGAAAATGGATGGAGCAAAACACAGACAAATTCCAGAGGAAAACCTGCTGCCCTCTCCAAGAAAGCTAAAAATGGGACAAAAGTTCACCTTTCAGCATGGCAACGACCCGAAGCATACAGCCAAAGTTACAATGGAGTGGCTAACAAACAAAAACATAAATATCCTTGAATGGCCCAGTCAGAGCCCCGACCTAAATCCTATCGAAAATCTGTGGCATGACTTGAAGATTGCGATCAATCAATGCTCCCCACGCAACTTGACTGAGCTTGAACAGTTTTGTGCAGAATAATGGGCAAATATTGCCCAATCAAGGTGTGCGAAGTTGATGAAGACCTATCCCAAGGCTCAAAGCTGTAATTGCTGTCAATAGTGCTTCCAGCAAGTATTAACTCAGGGGGGTGGACACTTAGCCAACCAAGATATTCTAGTTTGGTGTTTTAAATTAATTTTCTGTAATTTGTAGAATTTATTTTTCACTTGTGAGTTGTGGGTTATGATGTGTAAATAAAGGTGGAAAAAGTCTTTATTTCATGCAATTTAATTCCAGGCTATAAGCCAGAAAAATGTGAAAATTTTGAAAGGGGCTGTCGACTTCCTATCGGCACTGTATGTTAAAATGTCCGTTTGAATTTATGAAAATTATAATCTGATACAAATAATTATTTGTTTATTTATTTTTAACTTGGAGTGGTTGTTTCTGCTGTATAGAATATGGGAATTAAAACCCACGTTCATTCAATTGTGCAACTTCACTGTACATTGGGCTCTGGTTGGAGCTTCCATGACAACAGAGAACATACACACATGAAATAAAAAAAAAGTTTGCCAGCAAAAAACGATTCCACTTGACTCGATGAAGATTGAGATCAAGCCTTTCTGAAAGATAGCCATGGATATAGACATCTCCATTATGGCACAGCCAAGATAGACAACTGAAAGATGCCTACTGCATCTCCACTTACCCACATATCGATTTTGGCAGTTTCATCAAATCCCATTATAACCTCCGCCACCGAAAGTAGATGGAAGTTGTGTTTTCACCCCTGTTTAGTCTTTCTGCTGCTTGTCTGTGAGCACGATATCTCAAAAAGTTAAGGATGAATTCATCCAAATCTTGGTGGAAAGGTTGGCTGTGTGACAAGGATGAATTGATGAGATTTTGGTGAAGATACATATGCAACAGTTTAAAAAAAACATTTTTTTTTCAAGATTCTTCACCATTGAGAGATAGGGCCAAAGACTAAACATAAAATGATATCTCAACCAGTTATGGACGGATTATGACACAACTTGGTGGATGAGTTGGGTAGGTGACACAAACAAGTCGATTGGATTTTGGTTTCAGTCCGGATGCTGATCTGGCCTTTCAGTGGGATACCAAACATAAACTGTTCAGACTGGCGGAAATATGTGCTCCACTGAATGCCGTTCTAGTTCTAGACTGCAAAAGTGTTGAATCTGTTCAAATAAATAAATTAATCAACCCATTAATGGTGGTATTCAAATAAATAAGAATCCACTGCAGTGGTATTTTCTCCAAGCAGAAGACCAAATGGACTTTTCAAGTTATGAAGAGACTAGCCAACAACGGGCTTTGGTTAAAACCAACTCAAAATGCAGACAGGAAATAGAAAAAAAACACTGATTTAAAATGCCCTGGGTGGTAGGATGATGATTGTATGAGCTCTGGAGCCTTCAAATGCCCCTGAGATGCCTTCGGCACAGGGCAGAAACAGTGAAAGCAGTCCATAATGGTTATACATGTTTTTCTTTTTAAAGCTTGCCATTCCCTCAAACAGCCGATGTGCTCGTGCCTCGACTCCTGGGGAGTACTTTTCCAGCCTAGTGGAGGCAGTCACACACTGTTGGTTTTTAAAGGTTTTTATACGAGTAACCCGGGGCCAATGTTATTACATGTAATGCAACTTCTTAATATCAAGTCCAATCAGACCTCCTAAAGGAATTACTTGCAAAATAATAATATGGTGCAAAAAGCATAAACATTGTGAAAAGAGTCATGGATCAATAATGTGTCTGGAGATAATAAAAAGATCAGGAGATAATAAAAGGAAACTTCCACACGAGCTACCTGCTCGGTACGACGGAATGAAGGGTTTCCTCCTTGTGAACTTTGCCTTGTGTGCCTTGAACTTTCCCAAAATAATCTCACAATCCCAATGAAATTGCTATTTACATGGTATGCTTCAGGGCAATCTTCCTCTTATTTCTGCTTTTATCGTCTGCATCCCCTTCATCTTACCTCCCCTTCACTTCCCCTCCTCCCAATCTGATTTGTATTTTGTTCCCCCTCTCTCCCAATCCCGACTCTTCTTTTGTCTCCTCCAGTCCCCCTTCCCCACTTCTTAAAACCATTGCCTTAGCCAATGTTTCTTCAACTACAAAAGCTTCAGCTTTCACAAAAGAAGACGAATTGCAAATGCTTTAATGCGAAGCCGATAACTTCAAGACTCTTCTTGGTAATTGCTCAGACAAACAATATTGTTCGCTCATATCTTGATGGAATAAATGATTCTACTTCAGAGCTGGAGCCATTGTGTACCATCTGGAGCTACTTGACGATGTAAAATTTCAGGCCTAAACATCATCCATCAGCCTGTCTTGATGAAGATGAAAACTACAAGGATAAATTCTTGTTTAGAAGAAGAAAATTGCAGGCCTGCCATTTTATGCAATTTTCACGTAAATATCACTCAAGAAAATTGTTCTGTTTTCCTCTCTCACTCGCACGGCCAGGTTGTACAGAGGCATCCATAAAACTCAACTCCGGTTCCTCTTTTATTATCCTATTGTCCATCTTGTGGTATACAACTCATTATTTCAACCTGTTCCTTTCATTAAAGTAGAATGACATGTTTTTATTTTGTTTGTTTGTTTATTTTACAAAGTCTAAGGCTCATGGAGGAGTGTTAATTTTTATGTAAATTGATTTGATATTTCAAATATTTAAGGCAAATGCAATGCAAAGTTTGCTGTTCCTTGATCTGAATGTTTATTCAGAGGTTCATCCTATATAACTCTTGAAAGATATCCACAATGCAAAAAGCCTGCATCGAAACTTGATAGTGTATGGTGTATGGTACCATCATTAAGTACTATCATCTATCATCTATCATCTATCTATCAAACTATCCACCTATGTATGGTGTATGGTGTACTATCATCAAACTCCATCGTGAAGTGAGCATAGAAAAACACCAAGACTCAAACTTTCAAAGAAACTTGACACCCCTTACAGTCGGGCTCAGCCTGGTATTCTATGTCCATTTGCAATATCATGAATCTTAAAGAATACTAACTTCTCGTTACCCCGCACATGTGAATAGTATATTCCAGCTACCCTGGGCACGTGAAGCAAAAAGTGGGGTTAAGCAATTGGTTCCCTTTGTCTGTCTAGCTGTCTGTATCTGTCTACAGAAGTCAGTCTATGATCAAGGGACAACTTAATTTCAATTGAATTATATATTTTGAATACTGTAGAACACGAATCATAACATATATCGGAAAATAAACCTGCAGTTCCGCAGTACTTTAACTCTGAATTTGGCATTGTATGGAATTTCATCCTGATCGCGCGAATGCAGAGAAGAGTACAGTAATTGCTTCATTCTGCTTGTCTGGCAGTCAAACAAAATAGAAAATCATTCCAAACAGGAAACTTACTGTTTTTAAGGACATTATAAAGGACACAAACAACAGGCGTGAATAACTAACTTAATGTGTTAAATAAGGCGGTGTCAAAGACGATACATCAACGGTGGTAAACTTCAGAAAAAGTTTTAATTTTTTTTCTACAGCCTTGAAAACATTTATTTTATTTCAATTTCATTACATGGCACTTTCAAAAACCTTCCGTTTAACAGTACTTGGAAAAAATATTTACACTGTATCATGCCTTAAGGGCAGAGTAACTATAAGATTCAGTAGTCAGACAAATATGGAGGTGCTAAGCACTGTTTGTTGAGTGCAGATAATGCGAAGCAAGAGCTTATAAGACCCTGCTCATGGCCTTTTACTGAAGACTGAGTGGGGCTAAGGTGTTCTCTGAACTCTCTAGTTTATATAAGGTTTCTCTCACAGTAATAGTTGATTCAACTTTGAAGAGACCCAAAGTTATTTAAACAATGTTTAAACTCAGGATGTAGGTCACATGCTCTAACTTTTAAATTATGGCATGATCAAAACTTATTTGTTCCTCTTTTCTCTCGCCTGTGGAACCAACTTCCCCAGTCTGTTCAGTCTCATTCTTCCTTTCCATTTTGTTCCATTCCATTCTACTCGAGCTCTTCCATGAGCCTCGGCCATGTATACAAAAAAAGAAGGTCGTTAAATTACAGTCAATACACTTTACGAAACTATTTTCATGATCAGATGAAGCACAAATGCTCTTGAGAGAATTTGGTGAACTGTTTTCCTGTGCTGGATGTAGCTGAAGGAGTGCTAAGTGTATGACGTGCTTGAGCGCCATCTGCCGATTGGCGTGCCATTGAAACCATTTGGAATAAAGAAGTATATGCTCGTGCCTCTGGCATCGTCTCTTGTTACTCGTAATGTCGGTGAACACAACAGTTGGCGAAGACGATGGCCGACAAATAGTCAGGATTCACATTAAAGTTCCTGTGTTCAGGGGCGACGATTTAGAACTTTTCGCTGAACAATTGGAATTATATTTCATTGCAAATGGCATGGACCAAAAACAAACAAATCACAAAGAAGGGCATTCTTCTTCATTCGCTGTCGGTGGACAAATATCGGCTTTCATGTGACCTGGTTGCTCCCAACAAGCCAAAAGACGAGGTCTTGACATTCCAATCTGTCGTCCAGAAGATAAAAGAACACACTAAGCCACAAAAAAATTGCTGCAGCTGGCGAGGTATGAATTTGATAATTTGACGAGGAACTCGGGAGAACGTGCAGCTGACTTTGTGGCAAGACTGAAACATACTGTATGTTTGTTGCCTGCAAATTCACGCCAGATGGACATCCAGCCAGGCTAAGGGATAGATTTATTGCTGGTCAACAAGAACAAAAGATGGTTTCTGCAATGCTTTGCATCAAGTTACACTTGTTAATGCAGTTGAACCCATATTGGCTGTCAAACAGTCCCTCAAAGATGGACAGGCCATCACCAGTCAGATCATGGAAATGGATACAGGAATCAACAAGGTATCTAGTTCACCTCAGACTCTGAAAACAACCTTCAGTAAGAAACAACACCCTAAGGAATACCACCGGCCACAGTCACAACACTTCCAATCAGGTGCCAAGTTGCCAACTCAGGCCTGTTGCCTATTCAGGCCAATTACCCACTCAGGCCAATTGAGGTTGCGGAGGTTGACACTCCTGTCATGCTTGCCCCTATATGGATAGTGTGTGTTTGAATTGTCAGCAGGTGGGCCATCTGAGACACGTCTGCTGAGCAGCATCACCCATTGCACACATCATGGACGATGACCCGGGTCAAGATGTGCAACGAATGTTGTATCTTTATTCAGTTGGAACTCCAAAATCTCAAGCAATAACAGCAGAGGTGGAGGTTAACAATGCTCCTATCAAATCCCAAGATGACACTGGTGCTGCAGTCTCAATCGTAAGTGAACAGACCTCTTGTAAGCTGAATGATCTGAAGCTCATCAGTTTTGACCTCACACTTTACCTACACCAGTGAGAAAATAAAGCTGATTGCAGTAGCTGATATCTCAGTGAGCTCTTGGGTCCAATGTTCCGGTCTCCAGTTGTATATGGGTTGACGAAGTAGCCTATCCCTTCTCGGTTGTGACTGGCTGATTCTCATCAAGTTGAACTGGTCAGCCTTTCAACTTGTGAAAACCACACGACCTCGGTTGGAGAAAATCCTTCAAAAGCATCAAGGTCTACTTTCCAATGAGCTTGGTAAACTCAAGGATATACAGCCCAAGCTCGATCTTCATGAAGGAGGGCATGTCTCCTCATTTGTGTAAACTGAAGCCAGTTCCATATGCCCTGAATGACAAAGTGAAAGCTGAGTTAGACAGGCTTGAGGCCTGCAGAGTAACTGAATGAGTGTCATACTCAGACTGGGCCACTACCATCATCATGGTGCTGAAGTGGAATGGCGATGTTCAATTATGCAGGGAATTCAAGGGTACGGTCAACCCAGATCTTCATATGAGCAGGACCCACTTCCATCGATCGATGAGAAATATACTCAGTTGGCAGGGAGTAAAATATTTATGAAACTCGACCAGTGGGATGCAAATGGAGCCCAGTAGTAGTGACCTGTTTATGATCAACACATGTCAAGGACTCTATCTCTACATCCAACTCTGTTTCGGGATTGCTTTGGCCCCGTCATTGTGGCAGAAAGCTATGGATCAGGTTTGTATCGTGCTTCCTGCACAGTGCTACCTGGCTGATGCGCTCTTTGCAGGTAAAATGGCTGAGGAACACCACATGAACATAGACAATGTCCTCACCAAGTTGGAGGCTTTCAGTCTTCTCCTGACTAAGGACAAGTGCGTTTTCTTCAAACAACGTTTGGAGTACCTTGGGCACATCATCATGTCAAATTGGCTGTTGAGCGGCCCACAGAAGGTAGATGCCATTTTGCACATGCCATTACCACAGGACAAAATCCAGCTCGACTCATTCAGTGAAACCAGCAATAAGTGTATGGCATGTGCTTGAGCACCATCTGCCGAATGGTACGTGATTAGAACCACTTGGAATAAAGAAGTACACCCTTATGCATCCGGCCTCATCTCTTGTTCCACATATTGTCAGTGAATACCACATTGTCTCAAGTGGTTGATACAAAAGTGCAAATGGGAGTCATTGTCATTAGCATCACTTTTAGATGGGTAGAGGGAATCAGATAAAATGTATTCGGAAAGGAATAACTAGTCTAATAATATTTTTAATAAAGCATTGCAGTGAAGTCTGATCCAAATAATTTTAAAGCAATATATGTATTTGTATATTGTAATCAGTAAAAAATAGTGTGTAGATAAAAACATTAGAAAGGAAATAACTTGCACCAAAAACTTTAACATTTTCACGGCTCACGCTGACGCTGACGCTCATGCCGGGGGTATCGCTATAGCTCTCTGTTCTTCGAACAGGCGAGCTAAAAATGGCTAATTCTTGTGTGAACAAATTCATTAATGGATGGTAGTACATATTAAGTTTAGAAAATTGAGGGAAAGAAAGGATATATTGACAAAGATAAATTTGAGAAATCATTTACTTTTTTTCATCTAATCTAAGATATAAAGCTTATTCTAACCACTGGCTCACTGACTGACTGATTGACTCACTGACTCATATTAAAGATCAGTACCTTCTGGGTGATGTAAAAAGCTGAAATGCTGTGTGCCGATAGACATCAAAGCCGAAACACTGTGAAAAATCAAAGAATCGTCAGACAATATCCATAAATGAAAATATAAATAAATGAAAATAAATAAATGAAAAAATAAATGCAAGTGAGCAACCCGAGACAATGAGGAAGCACAGTTTGTTATTGCTTACAATTTGTAAGCATACCCTGCCAGTACAAGTATACCAGAGTGGTGTCAAAGCCACCCAATGCTCGCCTGTTTATACATTTATCGTTTTTAAAAGACTAGTCTAATAATATTTTTTATAAAGCATTGCAGTGAAGTCTGATCCAAATAATTTTAAAGCAATATATGTATTTGTATATTGTAATCAGTAAAAAATAGTGTGGTAGATAAAAACATTAGAAAGGAAATAACTTGCACCAAAAACTTTAACATTTTCACGCTCACGCTCACGCTGAGGCTCATGCCGGGGGTATCGCTATAGCTCTCTGTTCTTCGAACAGGCGAGCTAAAAACTGTTCCAACATTCAAAACCATTGTCTGAATCTTGAGACACATATATTAAATCATCATCATTTGAGGCAGCAGCAGAAGGAAATACCATAACACGAAAGGGGGAAGTCAATATCCCAGTATTAATGTTGGGATTTGACTGTTCAGGAGAAAAGGATGTGGACTGATTAACGAATAAAAAGAAGGTGAGGATAAAATGGTTTCTCACAGAGCAGTGCAATAAACATTCCACTTTAAGTACTCTAGCTGTGAGATACAAACAAAACAAAACACATCTACGTACAATGAGGAAGACAAAGTAGATACACAGTGGCCCATCAACGTGGCAGTGGAAAGCCGTTCACCACAAGCGGTAGGATCGGTTCATCTTTCTAGCACTGAACACAAGACGAAAGAATGGGTTGCATCAATGAAGAGATGAAATATAGAGAAAGCAACACAGTAATCACGAGTACCATGCAAGATGCTGAGTGACAACAGTCCAGGATTACACATGTGTGACGGCAGCTGTAGAGAATGGGAGTGCATGGAAATGGAAAGAAAGGGGAGAGGGGCTTCATCTTTTCAAGCCTTCATTTTTTTTAAAGTATATAATCCCCCCCCCCCAAAAAACCGTCAGATCAAGAGAAAGACAAGCATAAAAGTGACCATGGCAACAATGGTTGTCGGACGGAATGTCATATTTCACCATTAACCACACCTCTTTTAAAATGTGGATTTCTGTAGTTGCTACTGTTGGACAGCACATTCGACAGTCAAGACTACGCTACTGTCAGACTGTATATCCGACAGTCGTGACTACGCTAGTCAGACTGTACATCTGACAGTCGTGACTACGCTACTGTCAGACTGTATATCCGACAGTCGTGACTACGCTACTGTCAGACTGCACATCTGACAGTCGTGACTACGCTACTGTCAGACTGTATATCCGACAGCCGTGACTACGCTACTGTCGTTCAGAGTTTGCTTACTTGATGCAAGCTCCACCTCTCTTCACAGAAAGAGGGAGCTTGGCAGGGGCAAATGTAGGGCACACGTGCATGCACACTCCAGGCTCCACCCTCCATACACCAAGATGTTGAGTACATCTATTAAGTATGTCGTATAACGTACATCTCTTAAGTATGGAATACAATGTGAATATGTCTATAAGTCCGTAGTAGAACATAGTTATAGCTGTGAAGGCACTATTACCATATAGACGTGGCACTTACTTGAATAGCTGTCGGGATGTCTATTAAGTTACATAGACATACTCACGTTACTCAGATGTACTCCCAGTCATATAAATGTACTCACCACATACAAAGAATTATATAGAAAGTAACCTTGCTTCCATCATTATATAAATGGCCACTTTTCCATTAGAAATCAGAAAGTTTGGAAGACCAATTTCTGAAATCCTGCTGGAATTTGGTGGCAAACTAAATATAAAAATCCAGGGAGGGGATGGGGAGACAACTATATGATGAAAAATCTCTACCAACAAATCAAAAAGTGGTGGCAGTCTTCCAGAGATGGCATATGCATAATGAACATCATCAGAAAATGTACAAAAAGGATGTAGCATTGGATTTGTTGGGTTAAAACAATGTACCAGTATATGAGAAGGCAAAATCATACAAACCAATATCCAAGATATGTCAACCATTTGTTTCACTATTGGCAAAGCTTACAACATAGACCATTACAGGAAAGAAGGAGGCCAAAGGGGTAGATTCTCTCTCCATTGAGATGAGAAGACATCCATATGCAGATGCAAACAGAAAAAAAACTAAGTGCAACACAAAGCAACCCACCATCAACACACGAGAGAGATTTTCCAGGCCTTAACCCCCCTGCCTCTTGTCTGCGATATGTCCCCACCCCCCATATTCCACAGGGTGCTCAGGTCCAACCAGACACCTCCTTCTGGTAAACACCAAAAATGCAATGATCACTGCTCACCTTCACCTTTCATTCTCCTGTTTTTTTCCCACCTTTGGAAGCAAAGTCCCACACTCTCTTAATCCCACTCTTCTCCTCAGGTCTTCAAAACAGCTGTACACCAACCATTCTTTCTCCCGCCATCCAAAACCATGATCTTCTACGCCTGTTAATCCACCCCAAACGCCACCTCCAATTCCAAAAAATTTTTCCCGCCCTTTCCTTCCTAAAAGTCCCCTGTGTCGTGTAAGAAGACTAAGCAATTTTAGCGTCATTCATTGTGGTCAAAGCATGGTGAAAGGTCCTCAGGACTATGGCAATAACACTTGATACGCAAGAAATGAGACTTTTGGTTTCTGTGTGACACCCAGACTTTGCAAACACTAGTCTTTCTTGTTTTAACTGGATTGTAGCCGTCAGCAGCAAAACCTTTCCATTTAAGCTCTTCTGGCTTCCAAGTTCATTTCCTTGTCCTGTGTGTTTGACTGATCATTAACCGATATCTGATTTATCGACTGAACTTTTTAAAGCACTTTGGCCAATCCTTGCTGGAGTACACTCTAATGCATCAGCCGATGTGTTTAATTGCCAATTTTTGTAAATGTTCCTCCAGACCGGAGTCTCCGGGACCTATGCCATGATAACTTTTCTCTTCTCCTCTCTCTCTCTCTCTCTCTCGTCTGTCTTCATCTCTCTCTCTCTCTCTCTCTCTCTCTCTCACACCCCTCTCTCTCTCTCTCTTTCCCTCTCTCTCTCCTGCTCCTCTCGCCCCTTTCTCTTCCTCTCTCTCTCTCTCTCTCTCTCTCTCTCTCTCTCTCTCTCTCTCTTCTCTCTCTCTCGTCGCTGTTGGTGAGTGAGTGAGTGTCCATGGCGGCTGTGTGGTCTTGGGTGAGCTGTGATTCTGCCTGTTTTTTCAGCCCTTCCTATCCCCTTTCGCATCGTTTTCACCTCCCTCCGTTTGTTTTCCTTCTACGGCCTCGTTATTGTGTCCCACCCTCCCCTCTTCCCTCTTCCCCTCCACTCTTCATTAGACCTCCGCGCTCGGCTTCCCTCGCGCCGTCGTCACCCCACCCCACCGCCACCCACCCCTCTGTCCTTGTTATTTCAGCGGTTTTGCCCTTCGTTCATCCATCCATCCATCCCATCCCCATGTTTTCTCCTCGCATACCTTTTTCCCCGAGATAGAGAGAGAAGAGGGCCCACAGCTTCTTGGTGGATTAGCTTTTAGTTGGGCGCCCATCGGGCCTTCAACTGATCGTTTTTTTCTTCACTGGTAGCTGTGTTTATTTCCTTTGGAAACCCGTCTCGGCTCGTATTTAATTACTGCAGCGAGAAGTAATCAACCCCTCCTCCCCCTTCCTAACATGACTTCGTATTCCGTTATTCGGCATTTGAAGGCATTAACAAGAAAACATGGCGTCGTCTGCGTCCCATTGCCGACCGACGTCAGCGTCGAGGATTCTTCGTATCGCTACAGGAAATCGTAGTTCGGTACTGACAAAGTTCGTGCGCCCTCGCGAATGAACAAACGGTGGTTATCTTCGTGTCTGAAAGCAGAAACTGGTTTCACGAATCGTATCGACCGGGACTATCAACAGATG
Source organism: Eptatretus atami (assembly GCA_035128595.1). Classification (NCBI taxonomy): domain Eukaryota; kingdom Metazoa; phylum Chordata; class Myxini; order Myxiniformes; family Myxinidae; genus Eptatretus; species Eptatretus atami. Next base: position 130,544,163 of record CM068952.1, on the reverse strand, counting down.
ACGGACAATTTCGTGCCTGGTCTCCCCTCTGGAACACTCGGCCGTGAAGGTCATTTTCGAAACGTCCTCTTTCCCTGAAAAATCAGACCACTGATTCTCCGAATTATCTCGTTATGGTCCTGTGGTTTTCCTCAAGATCACTATGTTACCTTTACGTAGGCCAGGACTGTCGGACGAAGCATTGGATGTCTTTTCGAGACAGCCCGTGTGGTGGCTTCCTCCCTCAAACGCTGAAAGAACCTTGAAATCGTTTTAAAACTCAAAATTGATAATCATGATTACCGAGTCTACGTAACCACTGCACTTGAAATGTTTCGAATGTGGTAATTTTCGGACACTTTGAAACGAATCTTGCCCAAAGGCCGACTTCGTCAAACGATGAACAAACTCGTCAACAGAATACGTCTTCTTCTTCCTTCTTCTTCGACTGTGAAGGAAGCGAATCCGTGTCTGGTAATAAGCCTCTAGGTCTCTTCCAACCCGAACTAAATCATGCAATAACGAAGGGGAGGCTATATTCTGTTCTTTCGTCTTATTTTCTATAGTGATATGGATATGTTTATTGTTATGTGTCTCTGTATAATCTCTTTGTAATGTTATATGTCTTCTTGTCTTTTATTTATCAGTTTTAGTGTATTATCCTGTCGGTAATGTTCCGCAGTTGTGACTGACAGGGTTTTGGGATACAACCCTACTTTTTTTTTTGGAAAGGAGTGTTTTTTTATGGCATTTTTCACGCTGATCACGAATCCGTTGAACTTTTTGAGCATAGGATGATGTTCTTAGGTTGGTAAAATACAAAATTCAATGGCCGCAAATTTACCACTTTTTTCAGGTAAAATTTTGATAATTATGGCTTTAATAAGGGCATGTAATATTAGGGTTATGGGCAACATCGACTTTTTCTCTGGTTGTCGCCATTAAAAGGAGTGTTTTTTTATGGCCATTTTCACGCTGATCACGAATCCGTTGAAATTTTGACCTAGGATGATGGTCTTGATCCGAGTGTTTTAGTAAGAAGCATCATCCTACGGTCAAAAATTTCAACGGATTCGTGATCAGCAATGAAAAATGGCATAAAAAACACTCCTTTTAACGGACAACAGAGAAAAATCGAGGTGTGTGCCCACCCTCTGAGGTTGTAAATGCAAAAATCAAAATGGCCACCAAATTTACCCTTTTCAAGTAAAATTGATAATATGGCTTACTAGGGCATGTAATATTATTTAATATATTACATAATATTATACATGCGCTAGTAATCCATAATTATCAATTTACCTGAAAGTGGGTAAATTTGGTGGCCATTTTTGAAATTTTTGCATTTTACCAACGCTAAGGCATCATCCCTAAGGTCAAAAATTTCAACGGATTTGTGATCAGCGTGAAAAATGGCCATAAAAACACTCTTTCAACGGGACAACAGAGAAAAAGTCGATGTGTTGCCCGCAAACCCTACTGACATCACTCTACAAGGCTTACCCGGAATGGACCCGGAATGGACCCGGTATGACCCGGAATGGACCTGGACCCCGGTACCTACGGCCAACAAGTTTACCCTACTTGCCGGTGAGGACAGAGATGTCTCCCTTACAGAGACCGCTTTACCTGTTATCGAAGTAAAAAACATGTTTCACTCGTTAAAACTCTCCTATTGGAAAGTCCATTGACGGTGATACACAGACCACTAGTGATGAACCTGCTGTCACTTCGGTAAATGTTAACCTGAATCCTTGTCAGCAGGAAATAGTGAAACAAATGTTAACCCTGTTACTGCTCCCATTTCATCACGTGTGAAGCTGAAACGCAGGAAATGTTAAAATGGATGTTTACGAGAGACCCCCAAAGTACTGTATACCTCCACGCCGTTGGAGGTCGATAACACCGTACGGTCGAGGAAGCGAGATCTCTGCATCCGCTGATGGTGTTTCCGTTTCATCAACCCCCTGGTTATTCTGTTACTTCACCAGGAGATGCTCCCACAATGGAAGAGCACATAGACGTGGTAACCAGTACAGATCCGTGTGTCATAACTGACGACAGTATCGATATGCAGGACAGTGCAAGCTTGTGTGACTTGGAAACTAAAACCGATTCTGACGAATCTGACCTGGAGGAAGCAAACAGGAACAGTCAGGTGGAAACGGTGGAGAAAGCTGACCAGTCAAGGTCCTACCCCCCCCCCCCCCCCGAACAAATAAGACTCTTCTTACAAAATACATCCAGGAAACGCAATATAAACCTGACGATTACTTTCCAGATCTACCGTCCTTCCTTGAGTGTGCTCAGGCTATTCGTACGTAAGCCTGACTTATTCGTTTCCCACAGAACCACACTGTCACGTTAAAAAAATTGATTGCAAGGCGAAAAGGGATTCTAATCAATTATCCCACTTCTGATCTTATTCTTAGAAGCTATTATTTTCTTCATGGCCAGTTTCAAGATTGGAACAATAAATGTTATGGTGTGGTAGTCCACTCCGCAGATCCAAATTAAACAGCTGGTAGGGGTCAACGGTCTTGACATAGCTTTGTTACAAGAGACCCATGCTGTCCGATCTGTTCAGGCTCAGTGGAAACTATATATGGACAAGGAATGTTTTCAGTAACAACTCCACCTCGAAGGCAGGCATCATGTTTGTCTTAGGGAAACATTTCCATCCGTCCTGCTTAAATTTATGAGTATTATTGATGGACACCTTGCCTCTGTGACCTTCTCATCAACCAGGTCAAGTTCACAATTCTCAATGTGTACGCTCCAAGCAAAATGACGAGCGGATCTCCTTTTTCGCCGAACTGAGAAAATTCCTGCAAACACTGGATTTGAGACTTGTCTAATTATTGGTGGTGATTTTAACTGTAGCTGTTAATGCTTCATTTGACCGGAACGGCCGGAACCCCAACCATGTACCGAAAACGTTTTGCAAACATTATTGCGAAATATAATCTTCATGATATTTGCGCATACTAGCACCCTTCTGACGGTGTTACCATGGTTCGTTGTTTAAACAACCAACATCTCACTTGTGAGGCTTGATCGCGTCTATGTAAATTCTCATTTATTACATGGAGTTTATAAATCTATATCGTGCCTTCTGGTTTCTCCGACATTCCCGAGCTCGAGTCTTTATTCAACTCTCTAAACCACGTCCAGGGAGCTCTCATTGGAAATTCAATAACAGTTTACTAGAAAACCTCAACTTCATTCAGGCCTTTGAATCCTTCTGGATGGCTCTCCTAGAACAGAAGTTAAGCTGTTCCGTTAACCCGTTGATATGGTGGGATTTAGTAAAACCCAAATTAAAGGGTTCTGTCAACAGTATCAGTTTTCTCAACAAGGGCTGACCATGAAGTAAAGAAAATATTACAGTTAGAGATTTTACATCTCCAACGGGTCATCGGACAAAATAGTAGTAACATACAAAAACCTTAACTGAGAAACAGTCCTTATTAAAGGAAATAACCGAGAGGAATGCACGTGGTGCCTTAGTTCGGATGAGGGTGCGACACCTGAATGAGGCAGACATACCAACCAAGTACTTCTTTTCCTTACAGAAACGTCTTCCCAGTAAGCAGCTTTCTCAGCTGCGATTAGCAGATTCATCCATTATCTTACACAATCAGAAATCAAACTTTTTGTGAAGGAATACTTTTGAAAATATATTCAATGGAACAAATAAATCCTGTCAGTGTCGCCTCAATCCTCCGTAGGCCTGCCAGTGTTGTGTGAAGATGGGCGTTCCAACTGGAAAGACCCATTACTTTGGATGAACTTGGCACTGCCCTGCACAGCCTTGCCATTGGGAAAGCACCTGGATTGGATGACTCACAACCGAATTTTACAAGAAGTTTTGGCACTTTTTGGTCCAGAACTCATTAACACCTTGAACGCAAGCTGCCAGCTTGGAGAGCTACCGCAGAGTTGCCGACGAGCTCTTCTTACCCTCATCCCAAAAAAAGGGAGACATGCTGAGAATTGAAAATGGCGTCCTATCTCCCTGTTATGCACGGACTATATGATATTTTGAAAGCCCTGGCATCGCGACTTATTCCTTATTTATCCTCGTTGTTGAAAGAAGACCAATGTTACTGTGTCCCAAAACGTTCCATCTATGACAACATCTCCCTTTGTGAGAGACATCATTGAACTGTGCAAGAAAGCCCTAAAGATTTAGGACTTCTTCTTCTTGATCAGGAGAAAGCCTTTGACCGTGTTGACCATCGGTACCTTTCGAAGTACTTGAGCGGTTTGGACTTGGTTCAACCTTCATCTCTTATATTAAAATACTATACAATAATATTTATAGTGTGCTTAAGATAAACAATGAACTTGTTGCACCTTTGTCTATTAGCAAGGGAATTAGACAAGGTTGGCCTCTTTCCGGGTTGCTTTATGCTCTCTCCATCGAACCCCTACTGGTTTCTTGCGCTGTAGACTAACAGGGTTAGTTGTCCCAGCTTGAACGGCCATCAAGGTACTGGCATACGCTGATGACGTGTGTGTATTCGTACAAGATATCAATGACGTTAACATCGTTCGTTATTGTTTGTCCTTATTTGAAAAGGCTTCTTCAGCAAAGTAAATTGGACAAAAATGAGCGCCCTTTGGCTCGGTCCGTTTGTGCTACTTGGCGCCAAGACTTCCTGCTCCACTCTCATGTGCCAATGATGGTGTGAAATACCTTGGAGTGTTCTTTAGGTAATAATACCACATTAGCAAAAATTGGGCTGGTCTGCTTGAGTTTGTTGAGGGTAAACTGCAAAATGGAAAGGTCTGATCACACAACTGTCATATCGTGGAAGGGTCTGGTCATCAACACACTGGTGGCCTCTACCTTATGGCACAGGTTCTTCGTGCTGCATCCTCCAGCGGTGTGCTTCAACAGCTCCAGAAGTGCTTCGTGTCCTTTTTCTGGGACGGAAAACACTGGCTGCGACCTGGGGTCCTCAGTTTACCACTGACCGATGGAACAAGGCCTGGTCGACATAAAGAGCCGGCTAATGGCCTTTCGACTCTCGGCTACTCTTCGCATGCTATACATGCGACCCTCTCCACCATGGGTCAACGCCGCCCGTCACCTTTTGCAACAGGCTGGGAGGCTAGCTATGACCACTCTCTTTTCCTGATGGACCTTTCCAAAATCGACACATCTCCCCTCTCTGGTTTCTATCAGAGTATGCTAAATGCGTGGCAAGCTCTGACAATAACAAGAGCTACACATTCTTACACGAAACAGATGTTTCTGGAAGAACCTTTGTTCTACAACTCCCTTTTCCATGATATGCCTGCTGATAGGTGTTTTTATTCAACGCTTTACCGACAAGGGCGTTAAATCTGTCGCAGATCTTCTCAGCCCAAATGGCAGCTGGATCGGAGCTGATGCATTGGCAAGCCTGGTCGGTGTGCGATCGTCTCGAATCGTGGCACGCATATTATGTAGTGTGCTTGGACATACACACAGCTTGCACCTGCTTGGGAGCAGGACCACCAAAGCAATTACAAAAGCACATCGAATACCTTCTCTCTCTACCTTTCCTGAACTCGTATGTGCTTTTTCTCTTGCCAGCCCTCTTCCTTGTCCCCCTTTTAACGTAGGCTTCAATGGCCTTCCCAAACAAAAAGACCTTTATTTGGATTGTGTGAAATTTCTTCGCAACGGCAAATAACACAGCAAGAAGGTTTGATGGAGAGACCTCTTACCTTGTTCTCCCTCTTATTTTCCTAACTGGAAAGGTTTTTATCACCCTCCTGTACCACACGACATGGCGACCTCCAATGGGACTAAGTACACTGGATCTTCCTTCTAATCACTTGTTACACCGTTTTTCAAATCTGCTTGTAGATGAATGTCCTTTTTGTAAGAAATCTGAAAACCTTTTTCACATCTATGTTGAATGCCAACGGTTGGACCTTTATTTATTTTACTTCGGAATTGTTTTGTGAGGTTTGGTTTGATTTTTAACACTTGTGTGTTCATCTACGGATTGGATATCCCACACAAAAATTCCAATGCTGTGTTAGCCAATTTCCTGCTTTGCTCAGGCAAAGATGGCAGTATATAAGTCAAGGAAAAGAAAACTTGACGGTGTTGGAGTAAATGATGAAGATGCTTTGTTTTTGTTCAAACCTTGTAATAGGTCGTGTTAAATTGGATTTTGCTTTCTTTTCAGTAACGGGAAGATTACCACAGTTCGAATCAAAATGGTGATAAAAGAAGTTATTTGCAAAGTCCGAGAGGAATGTTATCTTTTGTGAAATGTTTTGTATATAATCCACCCGATTCATCCTTTCCTTTCTTCAGAAATTGTTTCTTGGTTTTCCTTCTTTCTCTGAAATGAAAATGTAACTCCCATTTGGGGGCTTTCTTTCTATTTTATAATAAAAAGATACAAAGTCTCTCTCTCTCTCTCTCTTCTCTTTTCTCTTTCTCTCTTTTGCCCCTGCTGGCTGTTGGTAGTTGTGTGTAGTGTCATGGCCGCTCCTTGCTTCGTGTCATGAGTACCCCTCCTCTGCTGTGCTGTTTGGTGTTTCCACTTTCCCCATTTTTCGTTTCCCATGTGTTCGTTTTCTACTTGTGGACTTTTCCCGTGTTTTTTTTCTTGCTGTCTGGAGAAGAAAGCGAGAGGAGAGAGAGAGAGAGAGAGAGAGAGAGAGAGAGAGAGAGAGAGAGAGAGAGAGAGCCCACGGTCTCATGTCGAGAATCGTTGGCCGAAGGCCTGTCATGGCCGCCGGGGGAGGTTTTTCTCGTTCACTGCGACCGTGTTCTTTTTAATCTTCAACTTTAATCGTTGATTTCTTGGTGTTTGTGAAAACGCCTTATTCTCTCGAGAAAGTTTACCAACTTGTTTTCTTGAGTTAGAATGGCGGGTGAACGTTTCCGTGTCGAGATGTTCGAGTCGCTAACTTGTAAAAACGCTGTTTTTTGCTTCCCTCCCAGTGAGGTGGAATTAAACGATGTGCTTTCCGCCATCGGTAACATCGTTGGATTACATAATATTCGTGCTGCTTCTCGCATGAATAAGAAGTTTGTGGTGTTTGTGTCGGAGGAACACTTGGTCGCCACGGTGGTTGAGCATGGCCTGTTTATCGAACCGAACACTTACCTCTCTGTGTTCGCTTTAAAGGCCCCAACAGTTAAAGTTAACATTAATAATATTCCACCATTTATAAGGAATCAGGACTTGTGTAACCAGTTTAAACAAGTTCGGTAAGTAAATAAGACTGTGGTTCTCTTTGTTAATCCAGTTGGCGATTTATTGCAACTTCAACATGAACACGGTCTGAAAACATAAGAATGAACATGATGATTAATAATGATTAAGAATCCTCTAGTAAGGTTGTGTCGAGGATCTCAATGGTGCCGATGCGTAATGTTAGCGATAAATTTAAACACGTCATGTCCTTTAACAGAGTGGTTTGATGATACTACCTGGAAACGGTAAACACTGAATGTTGTACTGAGTGTAAAATCGACGGGTTTGAATATAAAATGTTTGTCTCCTCAGAGGTTATGACGTGTTTTGGGTGTGGAGCTTCCGGCACGTGGAGAGTGTTGTCCCAATGCGTTACACCGCAAAAAAGTGAAGGTTCGGTGAGGAACGATTCTTCCTCACCACAAACTGATGGGGAGAAGGTGAATCGGGAGCCTAGCCCCCCCCCCCCCCACCGGCTGAGGTGTTTGACGAATTGGACTCGTCCACCCTGACCGGCGTTGGAGAGAGGGGGTGTAATCGTGACATAATTAATCCACCCCACCAAACGAGGAAGTGAAGTGGTTGCTTCCTCTCCTTTACCATCCACTGTTACAGGACAGTGTGGACGATATGAGGTATCCGTTACAGATACCAGGAAAAACGGCCAAAAACGGTCAAACGTTGATGCCTTTGATGCTAAGGAGCAGAATAAGGTCCAGATCGTGTCAGGCTCGGTGGACCTCCAATGTGCGTCTGACATTGAAACCCCTGGTGGTACCGGAGTCGTGTGCGGATGTGGAAACTTCGCTTGCTCCACTGGCCGACTCTGAGTGGGCACAGAGAACAGTGAGGTATCTCAGGATGTTTTAAGTGTTTGTCCTGTTAGCCAAACTTGTTCAGACGAGTTAATAGCTATGTCTGACAGTGATGGAGAATAGATAAAGGGGAAAATCCCTGTGAGTTAAATGTCAACCCCTCCCTCACAGATGATATGTAAGGGTTGTAGAGGGGAAGGACATGGACAAGGCAAATTCGGAGGGGTCCGTAAACAGAGCAGAACTTTCTGTTGACCAAAAGTAAGTGTTCCACAAGTAATAGGAGAGGCCATAGATGAAGCACTTGATTCAGATGAAACCTCTTCGACCCCACATTTCAGTGCTTTAAACTCTCAGAGGATGAGGGGGGAAACGACAAACACCTTAGTGTCTCAAGAAAATGTGATTAAATTTCTGGATGAGACATTCAGGAAAAGAATATGTAAAAATCAAAGATTACTTCCCGAATTTACACGATTTCATTAAAACTGCAAGGAGTATGATTCGTGATCCTTATCAGGTAACATGTCAGATCCTCAGTTCCAAAGGTTAAGAAATGTGTTACTCGGGCTGGTAAAGAGCTTCAAGAATAACTAACAGAATGGAGATAAAAGTAGCATCCCTGAACATCAATGGAGGCCGCAGTTGTGTGCGTCGCCTCCAGGTATTTCAGCTCTTCCAAATGAAAAAATTGATGCTAATGCTGCAGGAGACGCATGCAAATCAGTCTTCTGAGGATAGTGGTGTAAAATCTTTAAAGGTTGTCTTTTTTTTTCTCGAGTGCACTTGTTGAGGCCAAGGCTGGTTGTTGCATCCTCGACTCCAGCCTTCGGAGATAACTTGTAAGGAAATTTACAAAGGTGACTTACTGTCTGTGCAATTTGTCAGTAGTAACCTAAATATTTGCATGACAAATGTTTACTGTCCTAGTGCTAACTCTGAAAGAGGTGCCTTTCTGTACAAGTTGCAGAGTTTGTAAGCACCATTGACTTAACCATGTTGTTGTGTCTGGGGGTGACTACAAACTGCACCCTCAACCCACAACTTGATCGGAACACTTGTGAGCCTCATCCACCAGTGCAAGGCCTTTGGCACAGCTAGTCAAAAAGTTTAAACTGGTGGATGTGTGGCGGGTACAAAACCGTAATATCCGTCAGTATACATGGGTTTGTGCATCAAGAAATGTTTTGACGATGGCTCGCTCTTGACAGATTTTATGTTAATCATGAAATGGTAAACATTGTTAAGAACTCATATATAAGGCCGTCTGGTTTTTTCTGATCATCACATGATTTGTTATGGTGTGTGGCTTTCCTCATCATGTCTGTGGAAGTGCATGTTGGACTTTTAATTTGAAACTTTTACAAAGTGCACATTTTATAGAAGCTTTTAATGGTTTGGGAAAAATGCGAGTCACAAAAGGGTTCATATTGAACTTAAGACAATGGTGGACTGCACAAAGTCCCAAATCAAATGTTTTTTGCCACAATACTGCTCTTACAGCACATACAACGCTTTTGGTGTGATATCTGCTTTAAAAACGATATACTTATCTGTGAGCAGAAAGCTGGATTGTCCAGCGGAATGTCCAGCAGTTGTCGGAGAAAAGGACCCTTCTGGCTGAAATGGTGAAAGAGCGGCGGCCGGTGCTTTCGTCCGACTGCGGAACGAAAAATCCAACTTGACACACCAAACAAAGGATTCTTCAATTTGGAAAAAATGGTCAAGACCTCTCAACAAATCCATGCTTTGCGCTCTTCTGGTGGTGATTTGTTTGACCTCCCAGAGTGATATCAAGCATGAACTACAAGACTATTTTTCTAAACTATTCGCAAAAAGAGCTGTGAATGAGGAAACAGGAATGTAATACTTGAACAGCTCCCTTCTCTGTCTGAAGACCAACAACAATTGCTTGAGCCTGACATTTCTCTTGGAGAACTTACTGCTGCGCTCAGGATAGCAAGGATGGAAAGCCCCTGGACTAGACGGCCTTCCGGCTGAATTTTATAAGGCTTTCTGGGACATTCTAGGCCCTACTCTTCTTGAGGTCTTTCAGGAGAGTGTTGAACAAGGTGAATTGCCATTGAGCTGCCGGAGGGCAGTTTTGTGTCTCCTTCCGAAGAAAGGAAACCTGCATGAGACCGCAAATTGGCGGCCTGTGTCACTCCTAACACGGACTATAAAATATTGTCAAAAGCACTGCAACCCGTCGAAAGGAAGTCATCTCTTTCTGATTGGCACTGATCAATCATACTGTGTTCCAGAACGTTCCATATACGATAATATTTTTTTGGTGAGAGACTTGATCAGTCTCGGTCGAACTACATATCCTGGTTTTGGTTTATTACTTTTAGATCAAGAAAAAGCTTTTGACAGTGTTAACCATTCTTTTTTGTTGATGTATTAAGGAGAACAGGGTTTGGGAAAAATGTATTGCTTATGTTAAGTTATTGTACAAAAATGCATCTTGTCTGCTGAAGGTTAATAATGTCTTTGTTACCCTTTCCCCTTTCAGCGAGGCATCCGTCAGGGCTGTGTGCTATCAGACATGCTCCACAATCTATCCGTTGAACCTTTATTAGTTTTACTTCGGAACTCCGTGTTAGGAGTCTCTCTTTCACAAAACTCCAAAGTCGTTGTTTCAGCTTATGCTGATGATATTTTGTGTTGCTATTGCAAATCAAAAAGATGTTTCTGAGGTCTCTCGTTGCCTTACCCAGTTGAGCTTGCTTCTACTGCAAGGGTAAATTGGAAAAAAAGTGTACCTTTTTGGGTGGGCCCCAGATCGCCTTCCTCGTCCCTGCCTGTTTTACCAAGAGAAATACAGTGGAGTAGTGAGGGGTTTAAATATTTAGGCCTTATTTCTAGGATTGAAGCGTATGAACAAAAAATTGGAGAACTTCCTGGAAATTAAATTGAAACTGGCAAGGTGGAGAAGATTGTACCAACTTCTCTCGCTTAAGACACGGGTGTCATCATAAACAACCTGGTGGTTCCATTTATTTGGCATAGAGTTATCCCACTTGAACCTCTGAGATACTTGGTCACAGGCATTCAGAGGGTTCTGACTGATTTTTTCTGGGGTGGCCATCATTGGCTGGGCCCAGACGTGGTCTGCAGACCCTGAAATGCGGGTGGTCAAAATCTGATGCATACCAAGTCGGATAATGGCATTCCAAATTTCCACGATTAAGCGCCTACTGTACAGTGAGTGTGTTCATGGCGACCTCTCACAACCGCCTGTTTGCAGAAAGTGGAAGGTCTGAATATGACAGTGAACTTTTCCTCATCGACCTGAACATGTTGACATGTCTCAGCTCCCCAGTTTCATCAGAGCCTTTTGAATGCTTGGCAAGTCCTCGGAGTGAACGTTTAGAGGTATCATACGATGCCCAAAAGGTTGTACATGAGCCATTAGTTCGGAATCCTTTATTCTCTAGAATTTCAACCTCCAGGTCGTTTATGTATTGTTTCACCAGTGTTGGAATAAACAGAGTGCGAGACCTGTTGCATCCATCCTTGAATGCCTGGCTACCTGTAACTCACTTTCATTAAAAACTGGTGTTCGTTTCTGCTCGTATTGTGGAAAATGTCTTGAAAGCAGTAATTCAAACCTTTCATAGACTAAACATCGGGTGGACTGGGTGGATGAAGTGTAGACTCACGTCTCTATTTCCCTGAACTTCAAATTGCCTCAAAAAACAAGAGGGTGTGTTCTCCTCAAACTTAGAGGAAATTGGTGTTTCACGTCATGGGGAAACGGCTATCTACAACATAAGTCTGGAAGCATGTATACCTGGTTTTACAAAACTGTTGAAAAATCGGTGGAATGAGACCTTACTGCTGGAGCTTTTTTAACTCCAGTGTGGAACAAAATGTATAGTTCTCCAACTCTTGGCGAACTGGAGACCTGAATGAGACTAGCACATCAAGCCCTGGTCACACAGACATTACTCCATAAGTTTCATTCTTCTGTTCCAATTTCTTGTCCTTTTTGTGATTTAATTGAAAATGTTGCCCACGTTTTTTATTGAATGTAAGAGATTGGTACCCCTCTTTCTCTTCCTTCAACAGCTTTTCTATAAATTTAATTTGTTTTTTCCTTTCCAGTCTTTATTTATGGAATCGGGGGAATTATAAAAGTAAACCAGTCTCTCACTTTTGTCTTTTCTGTTGGGCATTGCGAAACTGGCAATTTATAACCAGGAAAGCAAATTGAAGGGGAAAAATGTAAATGTGCTTTTGTGCTTTAAAGGTATGGTTTCGGCACGAGTAAAAATGGAGCAGGCTTATCTTTTGAGCCTGGATATTGTGGGTGATCAGTGGTACACTGATGAGGTTTTGAGTTTCTTTTCGTGAGGAATCTGTTTGTAAAAGTGTAAAGTACTTACACTTACTTTTTGCATATATGTATTATTCTGTGGTGTTTTGACATGAACAGACACCCTTGTTTGTATTGCTTTTGTTGAATTTATTTTTGCTGTAAAATTGTTAACCTCCACCATCGAAGATGGATGGAGGTTACTGTTTTCACCCCTGTCTGTGTTACTTACGAAATCTAAAGATTTCGTAAGTATATTGATGACTTCCGTTTCTGTTTGTTTGTGTGTTTGTTTGTTTGTAGGCACGATAACTCTAGAACGGAGAAGCTACCAATGTCAAATTACACCACGTGATTCAGGAGGGTGATGGCTAGTGCTGATTAGATTTTGGTCAAAATCGGTCAAAGGTCAAGTCACAGTGAGGTCAAATATTCGATTTTTTGATGGTTTCGTACAGATAACTCGAGAACGGAAGAAGCTACCAATGTCAAATTACACCACGTGATTCAGGAGGGTGATGGCTAGTGCTGATTAGATTTTGGTCAAAATCGGTCAAAGGTCAAGGTCACAGTGAGGTCAAACATCCAAAACATTCGATTTTGATGGTTTGGTACAGAATCATCGTAGAAACTTCTGGTTTGCGTCGCTACCTTCTCTAGAGACAGCTTTTATTAGACAAGGTCAGAGGTCAAGTTGACGATTTCGTAAGTACCAGTCTATGACTGCTTGTTTGTTTGTTTGTTTGTGAACAGTATTACGGAAAAAATCCTGGACGGATTTCGCCAAAACTTGGTGGGGGGATTAGGTATGGTCAAGGATCATGCCATTAGATTTGGACTTGGTCCAAAAAAAAAAACGTAGAAAATTTTGCAACTTTTTAAAAATAAAATTTCGATTTTATTTGAAAAATATTTGATTTTTTTTTTTTGCATTTCTACATGTTTTAAGTGATTTTCAACCCCCCTCCCCCCCAAAAAATTGTTAGAGAAAAAACCCAGAAATTTTGCAACTTTTTTTCAAAAAAATTTTGATTTTATTTTTTTGGCATTTCTACATGTGCGTCATCTAGTTTAGTTTATTCAATCGTGGTTCAGTAGAGTCTGATCCGTTTTGACCTACAATGAATAGGATATCAGGTTCACTTAAGTGACCCAGCAGTATTGGCGGTGGAGGTTTTGCACTCTACCGAGTGCTCCCCTCTAGTTTGGAATTGTTTTTATGGAGTGTGCTTTTTCTGGTGTGTTTTATATACTTTATAATAAAAGCATACAAAAGTCTCTGTCTCTCTGTCTCTCTGTCTGTCTCTCTCTCTCTCTGTGTCTTCTCTGTCTGTCTTCTCTCTCTCTCTCTCTCTCTCTCTCTCTCTCTCTCTCT
>CM068952.1:130516386-130529459 GCA_035128595.1 Eptatretus atami | reverse complement strand
CTATCGTATTAATAAACAGACGGCTCATGAATGTTGCCGAGCTATCTGTAAGGGAGACATCTCGTCCTCACCGGCAAGTAGGGTAAACTTGTTGGCCGTAGGTACCGGGTCCCAGGTCATTCCGGGTTCCATACGGTCCATTCCGGGTCCATTCCGGGTAAGCCTTGTAGAGGGATGTCAGAGGGTTGGCCACATCGACTTTTTCTCTGTTTGTCCCCCGTTGAAAGGAGTGTTTTTTATGGCCATTTTTCACGCTAATCACAAATTCCGTTGAAATTTTTTGACCTAGGAATGAATGCCTTAGTGGGTAAAATGCAAAAAAAATCAAAAATGGCCACCAAATTTACCCCACTTTCAGGGTAAAATTTGATAATTATGGCTTAACTACGCGCATGTAATAATATTATGTAATAATATTATAATAATATTACATGCCCTATAAGCCATAAATTATCAAAAATTTTACCTGAAAAGTGGGTAAATTTGGGTGGCCATTTTTGGATTTTTGCAATTTTAACCAACCTCAGAAGGGTTGGGACACATCGCTTTTTCCTCTGTTGTCCGTTAAAAGGAGTGTTTTTTTATTGGCCATTTTTCATGCTGATGGCACGAATCGTTGAAAAATTTTTTGAACGCTAGGATGATGTCTTACTAAAACACATTCCGGATCTAAGACAATCATCCTAGGTCAAAATTTCAACGGATTCGTGATCAGCGTGAAAATGGCCATAAAAAACACTCCTTTTAAATGGACAACAGGAAAAGTCGATGTGTGGCCCAACCCTAATATTACATGCCCTATTAAGCCATAATTATCAATTTACCTGAAAAGTGGGTAAAAATTTGGCGGCCATTTTGAATTTTTGTATTTACCACCTAAGACTAATCTATGTCAAAAAGTTCACGGATTCGTTGATCGACTGAAAAGATGGACCATAAAAAACACTCCTTTCAAAAAAAGTAGTTGTATGGCACCAAACCCCCCCCTTTGTCAGTCACAACATGCGCGGAACATTACCCGACAAGATTCCCTCGTTTTGTAATGCCGCCTCTTCTGGGTTAAACGAACCATCAGGTAAAAGAACTTTCCTTCCTTGATGAAACGACGTTGAATACCATCCCAAAACAATTCGTCTTTGCCTGTTTAGACTATCGGGTTGGAAGCCTGGGCCTTATTACCAGACACGGATTCCGCTTCTTCACAGTCGAAGAAGACAGCAAGAAGAAGACGTTTCTTGTTGACGAGGTTTGTTTCATTCGTTGACCGAAGTCCGCCTTTGGGCAAGATCGTTTCAAGTGTCCGAAATTACCCACATTCGAAACATTTCAGGTTGTCAGTGGTTACGTAGACTCGGTAATTCATGAATTACATTTTGAGTTTTAAAACGCATGTTCAAGGTTCTTTAGCGTTACGAGGGGAGGAAGCACCACAACGAGCTTGTCTACCGAAAAGACATCACATGCGTTCGTCCGATCGTCCTGGCTACGTAAGCCGCTAAACATAGTGATCTGAGAAACCAACAGGACCATAACGAGATATCGGAGATCAGTGTTGATTTTCAGACAAGGAGGAGCGTTCGAGATAATGACCTCTCACGGCCGGAGTGTCCAGTACGCGGGAGACCAGCACGAAATGTCCGTCATCCTGTTGCATAGTCCCGGTTCGCATACGATTTCGTGAACCAGTTCTGTTTCAGACACGAAGATAACCACACGTTTGTTCATTCGCGAGGGCCACGAACTTGTCAGTACCGACTACGTTTCCTGTAGCGATAACGAGATCCTCGACGCTGACGTCGTCGGATGGGACGCAGACGACGCCATGTTTCTTGGTTATGCTTCAAATGCCGAATAACGGGAATTACGAAGTCATGTTTAGCGAAGCGGGAGGAGGGTGATTACTCTCGTGCAGTATTAAATACGAGCCGGAGACGGGTTTCCAAAGGAAATAAACACAGCTAACAGTGAAGAAAAAAACGATCAGTTGAAGCCCGGGATGGCCGCCAACTAAAAGCTATCCACAAGAAGCTGTGGGCTCCTTTCTCTCTCTATCTCGGCGGAAAAAGGTATGCGAGGAGAAGATAACAGGGGGATTGCGGAATGGGATGGATGGATGAACGCGAAGGCGCAAAACGTGAAATAACAAGGACAGAGGGGTGGGGTGGGTGGGGCTGGGTGACGACGGCGCGAGGGAAGCCGAAGCGCGAGGTCTAATGAAGAGGGAGGGAAGAGGGAAAGAGGGGAGCGTGGAGCCACAAATAACCGAGGCGCCTAGAAGGAAAAACAAACGGAGGGAGGTGAAAAACATGGAAAGGCGGATAGGAAGGTGAAAAACAGCGCAGATCACAGCTCACCAAGACCACACAGCGCCATGACACTCCCACTCGACCTCACCAACAGCCGAGAGAGAGATGAGAGAGAGAGAGAGAGAGAGAGAGAGAGAGAGAGAAGAGAGAGGAGAGAGAGGAGAGAGAAAGGGGAGAGAGAGAGGAGAGAGAGAGGGGGAAAGAGAGAGAGAGAGAGGGGGGGTTGGAGAGAGAGAGAGAGAGAAGAGAGAGAGAGAGAGAGAGAGAGAGAGAGAGAGAGAGAGAGAGAAAAGTTATCATGCATAGGTCGAGACTCTCGAGTCTGGAGGAACATTTACAGAGAAAATTGGCAATTATAAACACATGTCGGTGATGCATTAGAGTGTACTCCAGCAAGGATTGGCCAAGTGCTTTAAAAGTTCAGTCGATAAATCAGATATCGGTTAATGATCAGTCAAACAACACAGGACAAGAGAATGAACTTGAAGCCAGAAGAGTTAAAGTGGAAAGGTTTTGCTGCTGAGGCTACAATCTCAGTTAAACAAGAAATGACTAGTGTTGCAAAGTCTGGGTGTCACACAGAAACCAAAGTCTCATTTTCTTGGCTATCAAGTATTATTGCCCATAGTCCTGAGGACCTTTCACCATGCTTTACCACAATGAATGAGCTAAATGGCTTAGTCTTCCTTACACGACAGGGACTTTTAGGAAGGAAAGCAGGGAATTTGATGGAGGTGGGTTTGGGGTGGATTAACAGGGGTAGAAAAGATCATGGTTTTGGATGGGGGAAGATAAGAAATGGTAGGTGTACAGCTGTTTTGAAGACCTGGAGGGAAGAGTGGGATTAAAGAGAGTGTGGGACTTTGTTCCAAAGGTGGGAAAAACAGGAGGAATGAAAGAGTGAAGGTGAGCAGTGATTATTGATTTTGGTGGTTTTACCAGAAGGAGGTTGCTGGTGGACCTTGAGCACCCTGTGGAAATATGATGGGGGGGGGGACATATCGCAGACAGAGCAGGGGGTTAAGGCTGGAAAGGAGACGGTACAAGACAGAAAGCCACTGACCTGCCTGCAGCGAGAGAGTGAGAACCCAAAGACTCAACCTCATTGCGGAGATACCAATGATCCTCAATGCCTTGGTTTCCACAGCTGAAGATGAGAAAGGTGAGAGGCGAAAAACACCAGCCAGGAGGGGAGAGCACAACTCCAACAGACTGTAGACGAAACTTTGTATATTGTGGGGAGTTCAGGTGTGCCAAGGAAGGACTTTGAATGATGGAGGATGCCCAGATTACTGGCTTTGAAGGCAGCTTGAAAATGTGGCTTTCCTAAGAAAGATCATGACACATAGTGAGACCCAGAAGCTTTAATGAAAGGACTTCTTCAAGAGGATTGTGGAGAAAGTGTATAGGGGGGGGGGGTTCCAGATGGTCCTTTCCAGAAGTAATGCCTCCAATTTTTTTCTCCCAAACAGGTACAGGTAAAGGACATTCAAATGAAACAAAGCACAGTCCGCACATTAGTTCTTTCCACCACTGAGTGTGAAGGTTTGTGAGCCTTACACGAGATGTATCAGTGCTACGTTAGTCAAGAGGGCAGCAGGATGTTGTCAGTACTGTGAAGCATGAAGTGCTGGCGATGAGAGAGTTAGAATGACTGACTGGAGATGAGAGTTGGGTACACCATTACAATCCTGAGAGTAAGAGACTATCAATGGAATACCACCACAAAGCATCACTTGCTCCAATTCTCATCTCTTCACCAAACGTAAGAAACACCTTCATCGAGCCATCCAGTCAGGAGGTGACATTTTCTACCTCCGAGTCAGGAAGTGATATTTTCGACTTATTTTTCTAAAGCAATTTCTTGAAATAATAAAATCATTAAACAACCTCACAATCTTTCCTGCTGTATTTTTTCAGTTACCCTATCCTCCAGTGATTTGGCTGCACAATCATCTGGAACTTCTTGTGTTGAATCAGATTGTTCTTTGAATATTAAGTGTACTTTGATCGACAGAAATGCACACGCCAATCCTGATTGGATTAATCCACGACCAATCATGAATACTGCAACAAATTTGTCGTTCATTGGTTGCTGATATTTGCATGTTTTGGTAACTTCCATGTAATTTCACAGCATGGAAGTGTGATTGTGACTGTTCAGGAAATAATAGTGAACTAAATGAATAATTAACCACGTAGACAGGGTCTTAAATGACCATAGTAACTGGGTAGTTAACCAGTAGATTTTGGTAACAGTCATAAATTTTAAATCAGAAAATGAAAAGGGCAGTATACAATGGTTGGAGAATGATCCAGTTGTCAGCTTGACATTTGATGTCAGTTATTGCACATGCAATTTGCCACTGGATTATACTTATGATTTGAGCAACTGTGATTCAACGTACTTTGGTGTCAGGGTCTGAATCGGTTTGCGGATTGGATATTGTTGTTCTGTGCAAAACCCTGACATGGATATGACTATAGTGTATGTACTTGGCTTCCGATCTCAAACGGTAGCTACCTTCTTTTTTATCCTCCCAGTGCCAAGTGTCTCAATGCCATTCCGGGAATTCGCCGTTACTGAAATCTTGCAAAGCCTCACGTCATTGAATGATGTAAACAAGATAGAAAGGGCTTAACTATATCATGTGATGTCATGTCAATTGCATTCTCAATCTCCCAGAAACTCGTCTTCTCTTTCATCCAATAGCATTTTCCTCCCTTGGATCCTATTCTAATAGACATCAGTACTAAACTTGAAAAGTGTGCATCAGCAAAACACATGACAAACATTTTGCATTGCTTTCACCGACTGTGTTTTTAATATGCACAAATGTGTGTAAAGGGATACACTGAGTCCAGATATATTGTTGAAACAATACCTCCTCTTCTGTCCAGTTAGGCGCACTTGTTTTGGATGCAATGGAAAATTTAATGGCTGCTGAAATCCTGAGTCATGTCTGTCTCTCTATCTGAGCATTAACAAATTAATACAGAGATGAAGTACCCTCTTTTAATACACAAGCCAAAATAGCATATTTATGCCTGCGGTGACGAAGTCGCCGGTGGCATTATGTTTTTGGGTTGTCCGTCCGTCTGTACGTACATCCGTATGTACATACATATGTACGTCCATGATAATTTTCTCTATTTTCTCTGAAACCGCTTATCAGATTGACACAAAATTTTCACCATAGGTGCGACTACTCATGTAGAATGTATTTATGATAACTATGATGCCATACGTCATGTGGGGTGGCAGCCATGTTTAAAAAAAGGAAAAACTTTGTACCTCTTTCTCAGAAACCGCTCCATGGGTAAAATTGAAACTTAGCACATGTGAATTACTCCCCATGGGAAACAAGTGTGATTTTTTTTGATGATGTCATCGGTGGCTTCCGTATGACGTCATAATTGCATATGTCAAACGTTTTATCCAATCAGTATGAAAATCGAGGGTCATCCAGGGATATATTGTAAATGGGAAAAAAATTGATATCATCGGTCACATGGTTTGGCAGCCATGTTGTTTTTAAACACAAAATGTTAAAAAAAATATTGTTCTCCGAAACGGCTGAACAGATCGAGGCAAAACTTCACAGGAATGATCGCCTATCCATGAGGAACAAAAAGTTTTCCACCTCTGATGTCACAGGTCACATGGTCTGGCAGCCATATTGGTTTGAATGAAAATCTTGAAAAAAAAATCTTTCTCTTGAGCCGCTTCATCAATCAATGTGAAACGTCTCAGTTATGATCAAATATTTATGTGGAATATATGTTTTAAATTTTAACCTGATCGGATACATGGTTTGGCAGCCAGAATTATTAAATATTTTGAATCTGTGTTCAGGGATTTTAATCGAACTTGGTACAAGTATTATTATTATTATGTAATAATGTGGGCAGAGGCATCTGGCGACGTTGAAGAGTGCCCTTCTAGTCTTTACTCCTTTCATGTGGTGCATACAATACAATACCTTTCTCCTCCTCCCCCCCCCCCCCCCCCACCAATTCCTGAATGAGGTATCACCTCCAAAACTCCTGTATCTTTTCATCCATTCCTCCAACACACCCCAACCTCCTTCTTTATCAAGCTTACTTTCCTCAATTAAATATGTTTCATCCCACTCCTTTACTCCATGATGTATACATAACCGATATAAATGTCGATCTGTCTGTTTGTCTGTTCGATAAACACTCCTACACCCCTGAACGGATTTGGACCAAATTTGTTCCAGAGATAAAGCGTTGCACCAGCCAGGTTTAAGTGGGATTAGCAGCTCCTTTGGCCGCTAGGAAAGCCCCAAGAACCCCCAGTAATAATGATGAGGTATACTTCCTTGCTGTTGCAGTTGGTTCAAATAGCACCACCTTTGGTGAAGTTGAGCACAACAGGATGGATTGAATTTCCCTGGATAACTGCCTGACGGTCATCTTCCGTGGTTATTCTCGGCACCATGATGGATAGCTTTTCACGTCACTGGGGATGGGTACTTTTGCGAGTATGTTATGCAATATCCCAAATAGTACATACTTATACACATCCACACGCACATTTAATACAGTTTCGGAATCAAATCCAGTCAAGAACCCACCAGTGGGGAAAAATACACCACATTGCCAAAGGTGTGCGGACACCCCTTCCAATCTGTGGATTTGGCTATTTCAGCCACACACATTGATGACAGGTGAATAAATTCAATCACACAGCCATGCAATCTCCAGAGATAAATATTGGCAGTACAATGGGCCACACTGAAGAGCTCAGTGACTTTCAACGTGACACAGTCATAGGATGCCACCTTTCCAACAAGTCAGTTCATCAAATTTCTGCGCTGCTCGAGCTGCCCCGGTCAACTAAATGCCGTTATTGTGAAGTGGAAACATCTAGGAGCAACAACAGCTCAACCACGAAGTGGTCGGCCACACAAGCTGACAGAATGGGACCGCCGAGTGATGAAGCACGTAGCGCAGTTGCATCTGTCATCGGTTGCAACACTCACTACTGAGTTCCAAACTGTCACTGGAAGCAACATCAGCACAAACATTGTTTGTCCAGTTCTTTATGAAATGGGTTTCCATGGCCGAGCAGCCGCACACAAGCCGAAGATCATCATGCACAATGCGAAGCGTCAGCTGGAGTGGTGTAAAGCTCACCGCCATTGGACTATGGAGCAGTGGAAACGTGTTCTCTGGAGTGATGAATCACGCTTCACCATCTGGCAATCCGAAGAACAAATCTGGGTTTGGTGGATGCCAGGAGAACACGACCTACCTGAATGCACAGTGCCAACTGCAAAGTGTGGTGGAGGAGGAATAATGGTCTGGGGCTGTTTTTCATGGTTCGGGCTCGGCACCTTAGTTCCAGTGAAGGGAAATCTTAACACTACAGCATACAATGACATTCCAGAGCATTCTGTGCCTCCAACATTGTGGCAACAGTTTGGGGAAGGCCCTTTCCTGTTTCAGCATGACAATGCCCCCATGCACAAAGCGAGGTCCATACAGAAATGATTCGGTGAGATCGGTGTGGAAGAACTTGACTGGCCTGCACAGAGCCCTGTCCTTAACCCCATCAAACACCTTTGGGATGAATTGGAACGCCGACAGCGAGCCAGACCTAATCGCCCAACATCAGTGCCAGACCTCACTCATGCTCTTGTGGCTGAATGGAAGCAAATCCCCGCACGCATTTGTTCCAACATCTAGTGGAAAGTCTTCCCAGAAGAGTGGAGGCTGCTCTAGCAGCAAAGGTGGGACCAACTCCACATTAATGCCCATGATTTTGGAAGGACATGTTTGACGAGCAAGTGTGTGCATACTTTTGGCCATGTAGTGTATATGTATATATATATATATATATATAATAGTACATATATTAAAAGCCTCTTCTGGCTAAAACAACCACATTGGTTCTGTCTCTTAATCATGACCTTAGCAGAGCTACAGCCTTCTACATATCAGGAGGATTTTACTGTAGCAAATACCAGGAAGATAATTTAATTCTCAATTTTATCGACCGGTCCATGCCATCGAGGACAATCACGGAAACGTGTTTCAGGCTTGTTTGCCCTCATCACTTCCCTAGAGTGAACTGGTCAAACCTACAAGTCGAGATCAGACCCAATTACTGCAGTGGGTACCAGGAAAAAAGTGCCATCCTAGTTATTGTAGCATTCATACTGATATATATATATATATATATATATATATATATATATATATATGTATACACACATATACAGGGTGTCCCAAAAAAATATACAACTTTTCATCTGCAAAAAGGATGGTCATAAACATATTTTTTTAAAAGATATATGGTTGGATAGAAAGCTGAAAGGTTGAAGTTATTGTACCAATGTCAAAATTGCCACCAAAATTTAAATTTTGGTATAGAATCGTCGTTTTCTTTTAGACCACATGTTCGACGTAGGCTCCACGTTGTCCGATCACTGCTGCAAACGCGTTGTCATGTTCTCCATCATTGGGAAACGTTTCCTGAGGAATATTCTGGATTTCTCGGTGGATGTTTTCCTTCAGCTGATCAAGAGTCTGAGACCTAGGGTTTCCATAGATCCTGTCCGTGAGATACCCCCACAAGAAGATCTGGAGGAGTAAGGTCAGGGAAATACGGTGGCCACTCAACGTCTTCGTAGAGGGAGATAAAGTGGCCCTCAAAATGTTGGTTGAGAAAACGCCTTGTTTCCCTGGCTGTATGGGGCGGTGCCACATCCTGCTGGAACCACTGGGTTCTCATCTGGATCAGGTTGTTTCTCCTACGG
The DNA here is from genome assembly GCA_035128595.1 of Eptatretus atami. Taxonomy (NCBI): domain Eukaryota; kingdom Metazoa; phylum Chordata; class Myxini; order Myxiniformes; family Myxinidae; genus Eptatretus; species Eptatretus atami. The sequence goes on along the minus strand of CM068952.1, from coordinate 130,520,365 downwards.
GCCTGAGTACGTAGCTCAGGCAGATAGAATTCCTGAATCATTTCGCGATAGTTCCTCTGTTTACCGTGCAAGTGCGTCCCTGGTCATCTTCAAAGAAGTATGGACCAATTATCCCATACCAACCAACCCCACCCACATGGTGACTTTGAGAACAGATCGAGGCACCAGTTCAGTTGATGCATTACCAGGATTTTCAGTTCCCAGTACCGAAAGTTTTGCTTGTTTACCTCCCGGACAAGTGAGCATTGGCATTCGTCCGTCATGTGAAGTTTTTTGAGGAAGTCTGCATCTTCCTCCAACTTTCCTGAGAACCAATTTGCAAAGTCTAGTCGTTTGCGTTTTTGTTGATCAGTAAGCACCGTTTCCATTTGAATTTGTATGGAAAGGCATGAATGTCTTGGCGAAGGATCCTCTGAACGGTGCTCTTTTGAATGTTTGTCTTGGCAGAAAGTCGTCGAATCGATTTTTTTGGACTCTGAACGACCGCTTGTCTCACACTCCCAGATTTTCTTCACTACGACCTGTCCTCTTCCGACCACTGTGACCCTTGTGAAGGTCACAGATGGTTCCACATGGTAAACTTTGCGATGGTGCACTTTATTGTCCGAAAGTTTGGTGCATGGCAAAAGTGGATACCGAAATGTCTGAGTGCTGCATGTAGACACTTCGTCGCAAAGTTCAACAATTTTCGACCGTTGTTGTACGGTCAGTCTTGGCATTTTTCTGGTGCTTGCTTGGTATCAATAAACTTCAGGTCTCTGCAACAAGAAATGAAGCATTAGTGACAAAATTACTGCTTTTTTAGGATCAAACGAAGCATTTTAAAAGTTGTATATTTTTTCTTACACCATATATATATATATTTGTCTCCAGCACGAATATGTCATTACAATAAAGGAGAAATAATTTGCTTTGAGAAACTTATCCAGTAATTGCTCATATCTGTGGGCAAGAATTGAAGTTGATTCTGATATCCAAATAAAGCCAAAAAGTTGTTGCACTTCAATATTTTTCTCATTTGAGTGCAATTGAATAAGAATCGTACTTAGCCAGCACCGGCCTATTTTATATAACTGTCTATTCACTCAGAAACAGCATGCCATCAAACAATTCATTTGTTGCCAAAATCCGAAGCTGAAATATTTTCCAGCAACAGTGGCCTTCAGCAATTGAGGGGGAATGCAACATGGAACAAGCACCGTTATCAATAAGATTGTCACTGGGACCTTGGTGTCCAAATTGGAATGCTTTCGCTGAATGTGTCAAGGCAAGTTCCAGATTGAATGGGAGGACGGTTAAAATTGTTTTGGGAGCATCTGCCACAAGACAAAGGTTTTCCATTGTAGCCAGAAGGCCGACAGCACATTCATGAATGCAGAATCATTGGCAAGCATCTTACATCGACATCTCACGATGTGCCCTCGCCCTCGATGTGAAAGTATTATTTTTCTTGAAGTGGAATATTTTCCATTCAAACAATCTAGTACAAGAAAATGGAACTTTTTACATACAAAAAAAATGTGCAACTATATAGCTTCAGCACTGTCCAATTGGAGTTAAACAACATTACGGAATGAAAATTGAAGTCAGACTTTGTTTTCAAAATGGGATTGAGGCTCGTGGAAGAGCGACAGGGGGTGAAAGGCAATTTACTGACGTTGGGGACACAATTAGACAAGAAAGCTAATGGAATGAAGATAAAGAATATGAGGAGAGAGAGGAGGAGAGGAAACACGGTAACCTGTGAGTTGAGGATTGGGTTCACTAGTGTTAATAGGGGGGAGAAAACATTGTTGGTTTTGATGGAGGATGACATGAGATGGTAGTGCATCGCATGCTTAGAGCACTGGACGGAAGAGTGCAATTGAACAGCCTCAGGAAGGTTGTTCCATATAGGGAAGGAAAGAGAAACAAAAGAGCAGTTGGTCTACATTTTGGGTGTTTTATCAGGATTGGGTTGTTGGAAGAAAGTGTGCATCATTATTTATTGTTGTTGAAAGGACATCACCATCCATCCATCCATACTCTGTGCAGGGTGTTTATGCTGCCTAAGCAGTCTCCTGGGCTTTTGGGCACAATCCTGGACGGGTCACCACTCCAACACAGGATAACAGCAAGCTGGTACTCATTTTGCTGACCTGGGAAGGATAACAGGCAGCCTCAACCCCACCTGCTATTAATTCAACTGCCAAGTGGGATTTGAACTCAAAATCCTGGGATCCTGGGATCCCAAGCCGACAACCCTAACCATTAAGCCAACACCAGGCATGACATCACCATGTCAATATATTTATGACATGTTCAGAAGCAGATGTTAGTGTAAAGTGGCACGTGATGGAGTTGTGACGAAAAAATGCTGATAAATAAGGAACAAATGCTCTTTCATTCCCAAAAAAACATATGAGGTTCCATTTGGATCAAAAGTCTAAGAGAACAGAAACCTCATGGTACAAGAGAGTGAAACAGATGGGATTATCTGATATGTTAACAATGTACGAATAACTAGTTATTAGTTATTATTCCTCATAGCTCTAATGTCATGCATATCAATTTACTTTTTGGTCTTGGAAGTCAAGGCTCATGAAATATAGACAAGAGAGAGGGTAGAAAGCAAACCACAGAGAGTGAGGCAATATGGCAACGTGCAACGATGGGGATGAATGCCTATGAAGAGAAGAGAGGAGAGAAGGAAACAAAGCAACTTGTAAATATTTTTTACACGCAACTTGTAAATAATATAAAAATTTTGCCATTTTCTCAAGGTGCAGTATGTGTCCCAACTAGATATCTCCAATCGATGTGGTGTGCCGTTATTCCCTCTGCATAGAAATCCTGGGATGGGTACGCAGTCATTATAGGACGTGTGCTTTGATGTCTTCATTATTTGTAAACATAATTCCATGGAAGTATCAAAAAAAAATTACAAGTCTACAAGTCTGGACTGTATGGGCAATTATATAGAACTTCTGAGCCCATCTTTGCAACAGGTGTCGTGGTCATATTTTTCTTGTGCGGGTGAGCATTATCATGCAGAAAGTCACACCCTGGGGCAGCTTACCTGGCCATCGGTTGTCTTGCTTAATTGCATTCCAAGTCACTGTCATTTTGTGCATTGAGTCGTCCCACACTCAAGGTATTCAACATAAATAAATCATTATGGTTGCAAAATACTATTCCGATGAGCTTAATGGCTAATTCCTGAACCATAAACCTTTTTTGGTGAGAGGGACCATAAATATCTCCACTCTTTGCTGGATCACTTTGACACTGTTCGTATCACATATCACAATCTTCTTCATGACCTCATCTCTCTCCTTTTTGTAACGTTCCAGCAGCTCTTTTGCAATTGCCCCACATGAGGTATGAACAGCTAATTTTGGAGAAGATCCCTTGTGATCAAACGTGAGGTCATTTGGTATCCATTTTGCACTCAGCTTTGTTGAGTTGCACGTGAGAAAGAATGAGTTTCCACACATCCAATACTGACATCAAATTCTTCTGAAATTGCACATGAGTAATCCAGATATTCTCCAAAACTAGCTGTTCAAGAGTAAATGTTTGTTTGAGTGACCGCACTTCATTGCACGTGGGAATTCTCAATATAGCTCATGATTTCCTGGACATATTTTACAGCTGGCTGAACCATTTAAGCACACACGAACTACTTGACAGACATGTCATCATCTTGACAGACATGTCATCATCATGACAGACATGCCAAATGGCATAGACAGTCCACTGGGATTTTCAGTGGGTTTGATGTTCTCCTTAACAAGAACTTAATGATAACCTCTGCTCCATAACAATCGACATTAGACATCACCAGCAACACTAGCTCTTCATTCTGCAGTAACCTTGCTATTATAGTCAGCCATTAGAATGCTTAGTTTTACCTTCAGAGGAAACACTTGAAAGTTTAGCATCCACTTTACACAAGCCTCAGGAGCATCATTGAATTGCAATTACTGACGCTTGTTGA